>JARQOD010000006.1:250116640-250225737 GCA_033576555.1 Oophaga sylvatica
GACCGACATGACAACTTCTTCCAACCAGGACTTGACTGCAGAGATTACAAGAAAGACACATTTCACATCTTATATTTTCAGCACCACCACCATCTATCCCAAACCTGCACAAACTCCTTATCTTGCTGATACCCCAATACTGAGTCGCTGCTGTCGTATGTGTCCCTATTACTGACCCTGCTGGGTGGTTCTGTGTGCCCTTTAAATTCTAAAGCACCCCTTTCTATATTATTGTAATGCCGGGTACAAGTGCCCTAGAAAACAGTGCCTGCATTTTGTCCCCTAGAATGTAATAATGCCCTGTGTGCCCCTTTGACAGTCACAGTAACCTGAGTTCCCCATAAGTGCCCACTTTACATTTAATAATGTCCCGTGTCTCCCCGCATGTACAGCTCCCCTATACACATTATGATGCTCTCTTATACACATTATAATGCCCCCTCACTGTATACATAATGACCCCTTAGTATCACCCAAACTGTTTGATGGCTCCAACACTGCATGATGGCCCCATCACTATAATCCCCACACTGTATGATGGCCCCCTAGATAGCCTCCATATAGTATAATGCACTCACCATAGGCAGACTCTATATAGTATAATGTAACCTCCAATAGGCAGACTCTATATTGTATAATGTACTCCCCACAGGCAGACTCTATATAATATAATGCACTCCCCATAGGCAGACTCTATATAGTATAATGTACTCCCCAAAGGCAGACTCTACAGTCATGGCCAAAAGTTTTGAGAATGACACAAATATTAATTTTTACAAAGTCTACTGCTTCACTTTTTCTAATGGCAATTTGCATATACTCCAGAATGTTATAAAGAGTGATCAGCTTAACCCCTTAATGTCCACTGACGTGCAGAGTCCGTCATGGCCAGGTGTCAGTTTTGGCACCTTGACGGACTCTGCACGTCATGGCTTTGATCTACCACTGTGTGTAAACAAACAGTGGTAGTTCAGTGCCGACAGCTGTCTATGACAGCTGAGAGGCACGGGAAGAGGTGAAGGGACCCATGACATCGGTCCCTGCACCCAGATCGCTGTGATTGGTCAGTCAATCTGACTGACCAAACACAGCATGATCGCACAGGAGATGCAGCACTTCCTACCGGATCAGAGGAGAAGCTGGCAGTGTAAGCTGCTGACCTGCTGCTGTGAGAGCCTGGGGGGAGGTGCTGGAACAGCCAGGAAGGAGCTGAGCACTGCCCCTGACTGATTAACCCTACTGATGCCGTGATCATGAGCGATCACTTCATTTGGAGGTCAGTGAAGAGATGCAGGGACAAATGACAGCTTCTCTGCATCTCTGACTGCTGTAATTAGATACTAAATGTAACTATCTAATCACAGCAGTGTGTCAAATGCTGCAAACAGTAGCTCATCTACATCTTATCACTCTGTCTGTGACATTGTTAGAGATAAGAGCTGTGCTGTTGTGAAACTTGTGTGGAATCCAAATTTTGTTGGAAAAATGAGAAATCGCTGGTCAACTTTTAACACTTATAACTTCCTAACAAATAAAAATTTTGTTTCCAAAATTGTGCTGATGTAAAGTAGACATGTGGGAAATGTTATTTATTAACTATTTTTTGTGACATATCTCTGTGATTTAAGGGCATAAAAATTAAAAATTTGAAAATTGCAAAATTTTCAAAATTTTCGCCATATTTCCATTTTTTTCATAAATAACTGCAAGTTATATCGAAGAAATTTTACCACTACCATGAAGTACAATATATCACGAGAAAACATCTCAGAATCGCCAAGATCCGTTGAAGCGTTCCAGAGTTATAAGCACATAAAGTGACAGTGGTCAGAATTGTAAAAATAGGCTTGGTCCTTAACCTACAAAATGGCTTGGTCGTTAAGGGGTTAACAGCAATTACTTGCAAAGTCAATATTTGGCTAGAAAATGAACTTTATCCCCCAAAACACATTTCAACATCATTGCAATCCTGCCTTAAAAGGACCAGCTAACCTCTTTTCAGTGATTGCTCCATTAACACAGGTGTGGGTGTTGATGAGGACATGGCTGGAGATCAATCTGTCATGATTAAGTAAGAATGACACCACTGGACACTTTAAAAGGAGGCTGGTGCTTGGCATCATTGTTTCTCTTGTGTTAACCATGGTTATCTCTAAAGAAACATGTGCAGTCATCATTGCAATGCACAAAAATGGCCTAACAGGGAAGAGTATCGCAGCTAGAAAGATTGCACCTCAGTCAACAATCTATCGCATCATCAAGAACTTCAAGGAGAGAGGTTCCATTGTTGCCAAAAAGGCTTCAGGGCGCCCAAGAAAGACCAGCAAGCGCCAGGACCGTCTCTTAAAAGTGTTTCAGCTGCGGGATCGGGCTACCAGCAGTGCTGAGCTTGCTCAGGAATGGCAGCAGGCAGGTGTGAGTGCATCTGCACCACTGTGAGGCGGAGACTCTTGGAGCAAGGCCTGGTCTCAAGGAGAGCAGCAAAGAAGCCACTTCTCTCCAGAAAAAACATCATGGACAGACTGATATTCTGCAAAAGGTACAGGCAGTAGACTGCTGAGGACTGGGGTAAAGTTATTTTCTCTGATGAATCCCCTTTTCGATTGTTTGGAACATCAGGAAAACGCCTCATTCGGAGAAGACAAGGTGAGCGCTACCACCAGTCTTGTCTCATGCCAACTGTTAAGCATCCTGAAACCATTCATGTGTGGGGTTGCTTCTCAGCCAAGGGAATCGGCTCTCTCACAGTCTTGCCTAAAAACACAGCCATGAATAAAGAATGGTACCAGAATGTCCTCCAAGAGCAACTTCTCCCAACCCTCCAAGAGCAGTTTGGCGATCAACAATGCCTTTTCCAGCATGATGGAGCACCTTGCCATAAAGCAAAGGTGATAACTAAATGGCTCAGGGAACAAAACATAGAGATTTTGGGTCCACGGCCTGGAAACTCCCCAGATCTTCATCCCATTGAGAACTTGTGGTCAATCATCAAGAGACGGGTGGACAAACACAAACCTAAAAATTCTTATATTTCTGTCTGTGGTAAAAACATCTGTCAAACACACATAAAAAGCAGAGGGCAGCAGATCATGTGAAAATATAATATTTGTGTCATTCTCAAAACTTTTGGCCATGACTGTATATTGTATAATGCAGCCCCCCATAGGCAGACTCTATAGTATAATGCAGCCCCCATAAGCAGACTGTAATGTAAGGCAGCCCCCCATAGGCAGACTCTATAGTATAATGCAGCCCCCCATAGGCAGACTGTAATATAATGCCCCCCATAGGCAGACTGTAATATAATGCAGCCCCCCCATAGGCAGACTCTAATATAAGGCAGCCCCCATAGGCAGACGCTAATATAAGGCAGCCCCCCAGGCAGACTCTAATATAATGCAGCCCCCCAGTCAGACACTAATATAATGCAGCCCCCCAGGCAGACGCTAATATAATGCAACCCCCCATAGGCAGATGCTAATATAATGCAACCTCCCAGGCAGATTCTAATATAAGGCTGCCCCCCAGACAGATGCTAATATAATGCAGCCCCACATAGGCAGACACTAATATAATGCAACCCCCCAAGCAGATTCTAATATAAGGCAGCCCCCACAGGCAGACGCTAATATAATGCAGCCCCCATAGGCAGACTCTAATATAAGGCAGCCCCCATAGGCAGATGCTAATATAATGCAGCCCCCCATAGGCAGACGCTAATATAATGCAGTCCTCCATAGGCAGACTCTAATAAAAGGCAGCCCCCCCAGGCAGACTCTAATATAATGCAGCCCCCCAGGCAGACACTTATATCTTGCAGCACCCCAGGCAGACGCTAATATTAGGCAGCCCCCATAAGCAGACTCTAATATAATGCAGCCCCCAGGCAGTCGCTAATATAATGCATAATACAGCCCCCAGGCAGATTCTAATATAATGCAGCCCCCCAGGCAGACTCTATAAAAATGCAGCCCCCCATAGGCAGACTCTAATATAAGGCAGCCCCCATAGGCAGACATTAATATAATGCTGCCCTCCATAGGCAGACTCTAATATAATGCAGCCCCCCAGGCAGACACTAATATAATGCAACCCCCAGGCAAACGCTAATATAAGGCAGCCCTCATAGGCAGACTCTAATATAATGCAGCCCCCCAGGCAGACTCTAATATAATGTAGTCCCCCCAGGCAGACTCTAATATAATGCAGCCCCCCATAGGCAGATGCTAATACCCCCCTCAGACCTCTTAAATATGATGCACCGCCATAAAAAAAATCCAATACTCACCTCTCTTCCTCCTGGCTTCTGCACTGCTCCAAGCTCCCGCTCACATCCTGACAGCGGGCGCCGGGCAGTGACGTCATCTCGCCCGCTGTCAGTGTCGGAGTCAGACGCTGACAGGGGGATGATGGGAGAAGGAGCATAACACTCCTTCTCTCATCACTTACGATGATGGGGGGGCTCACTGCTGGCACCGGACCCCCCGCGCCTGCTCAAGGGCCCCATATCGGCAATTGATTCTCCCTGCTCTGCTGCAGAATGTAACTGTATGGGCGTGCTGTGCACGCAAATACAGTTACAATAGCGTAGCTCCAGGTGGGCCCCCTCAGAGTGTGGGGCCCGAGGCGACTGCCCCCTCTGCCCCCCGGTAGCTACGCTACTGATGTGTATGGTTAGAAAAAGACTGTAAATATGTAAACTTTATTACAGTTTGTGCAATTTTTTTTACAGCAGACATGTTTACAATTTTGACTGCTCTCCCAGCAGGCTCTTTTTGTTTGTCACCTCAAAAAATTGTAAGTGAGAGATGTGGCATAGAGAAGTAGAAGAGCACAGACCAACATATTCTTGATAGATGGGCCGTGAATTGTGTGATAGGTTCTTCAGCTGTCACGATTCCTCTGCTCAGAGTGTCTGGGACTCTGTGATGGACAGCTCTGTCATCTTATCCTGTGCTGGGGCTTGCTGAGCTATCAGTTCTTTGATTGACAGCTCGGTCGACCTATCTGACTGGGAGGTGCAGAGATTTCCACAGGTGCTCCCTGTTCTTGGTAATTGCCCTGCTATTTACAGTAGGTAAGTTGTCTGGTCCAGATCACTGCCAGTCAAAAGCTTGTTCTAAGCTTGTGCTCTCTGGTGTGTGTTCGCCTGTTCCCTGTACTATAAGTTCTGATCTTTTTTTGCTCTGTGTTCTGAATACCAGTTTGTTATTGCCCTTTACATATCGGCTATTTCTCTGGTATTCTGAATGTGACCTGACTTACGACTTCGTAATTTCCCTTGGTTTACTATGTGCTCTTTTGGTATTGACCCCGGAACGTCTGACTTCTCTGACTCTCAGCCTGGCTGTGGGTTGTGACTAGCCTATCACGAATTCTCCCTATTCCCCAGCTGTCAGCTAACAACTTTGGCATTGTGATTTTAGAACTAGGTACAATGCAATCTTATTATACAGCATTGCTGTAGGAAGCCACAGCTGTAGAATTAAAACCACGGATGATCACAGTAAAAGACATGCCAAAAGGCTTTAAAACTTAGATTTTATCCATCTTGGTTAGTTTATCTGTATTTACTGACTGAAAATGCACTAGGGAAGAAGGTGGGTTCAAAGTTTAAATACTTGGCTTGTAGACAGTCATGGGGATACCGCGACAGAGAGTGGTCACCTCTTTCAGGGCTCAAAAGATTGCAGCATTAGCTACATGCATGCTTGCACTAGCTGGATGCGCTTTCCACTTACCTGTGCAGATTTCCCTTGTACTTTTGTTGCAAGGATTAACCAGTTCTGTTTGTCTCCTGAAGCTTTCTATGTTGGGCTCTTTCAGCTGTTCTGATATCTCCACTCTCCCCCCGGGAATAAGTACTCAACTCTTAGCATGGGTAGCTGCCAGTGATAGCTTGCTATATCCTAGTATTAGTATGGAGGTGTGAGCTGCAGAAAGAGAAGTTGTCTAGGAGTCATCTCTGTAGATTGTTGTTTTGAAGTTTGTTTTGTATCTTCCTTCTCTTCCTTCTCTTTATCTTCCCTTTGGTTTGCCTAATCATTCCATTCCTTTTATACCTATTTGTAGTTTTGATGCGAATTGAGTGATTGTTGTTTCTTCTACCCTAATCTGTTTCCCTTTGTGTTTGGATCATTGAGCAGGACTAGTGTTCCTGCTGCCCTGCGCACTAGCCAGGGCTATGCCTAGGGTAAGACAGGGATTAGAATGTGATCACTGCACCAGGTGAAAGATAAGACAGAGCAAGTTTCAAGGGTTGTAGCCCTTATCTTTCCCTAGAGGCAGTGCCCCCTTCCCATCCGTCTTGCCATACAGTGTCTAGCTCCTTGGTGGAGCATGACATTATGACTAGCCCCACATTATTAAGGACTACGATGGACCCTGTCACCGCTCTGTGATATTGCAGTGCCCACCTCAAATCTCGAGTTCAGCGCCCACTGCTCCCGGGCAATCCCCGTCTAAGCCTAAATTGGCTACTGGATATGTTCTCTAAAGGTGTCATGATCCAGGACGGGGTTTTGTCTTTGTTCTATCCTGATCAGACGGGGGTTAATTGTTTCTGCCTCTCTCTGGCAGAGGGCAGCTATTTAGTTGCCAATTGACCTAGGTCTGGTGTCAGTTATACTCCTGCCCTTGGCTGAGTTAGTTGACCCCGTGCGTGCCTGTGCCTTGTGCCTGATATCTTGTTGTTTGTTTGGTTTTGACCCGGTCTGTCTCTTTGTTGTGAGTTTGTCTACTGTCTTGGTACTGTGTATTTGCTCGTTCTGGTTTTCTGATCTCTGGCTACGTCCTGACTACTCTCTGCCTGCTTCTCTTGTACTGCGCTGCCCTCTCTGTGTATGACCTCTTGGCTACGTTCTGACTATCCGTTCTGTCTATGCCCCTTGGTAACTTTGTCCCGTAGTTACCCTTCTAGGAGTTTTCCTTCTGCTCCTAGCTTTTGGAGCTTAGGCCACGCCTCCAGCAGTCAGGTGCTTCTGGTCCTGTCTGGCCTGAAACAATCTTTTTCTGCTCCTGCTTCCTCTGAGCGACCTGTGGCCGGCTCCGTCCCTTGGCAGTCACGTGCTTCAGATCCTGAAGCACGCATCTTCACCCCACCACAGGTATCTTTGAGTACAGTCTGTCTTACTCAGGACACGCGCACTGCCTCAGTGAGCAAGTGCAGTACCGTGTTCATGACAGTAGGTCAAGACAAGTTTGTAGTTTTTAGGGAGGCCGGTAAACTGTACTTTAGGCTTTGACTGCATTCCTCGGATACCGAGGAACAGCGGGTGGGAATAATTATCTCCCTTCTTCAGGGAGACCCCGAAGAGTGGGCATTTTCCCTACTGTCAATTCTCAGTTGCTCCGGAATTGAAGAATTTTTTTAGTGCTCTGGGGCTCATTTATGATGATCCCGACCGTATTGCTCTGGTTTAATCCAAACTACGTCAGCTTTGGCAGGAAGACTGGCTAGCTGAGGAGTTATGCTCTGAGTCCCGCAGATGGTCCATGGCCACCAGGTGGAATGATCTCGCTTTCCAGAGTCATTTTTGTCAGGGTCTTTCAGATATAGTAAAAGACACCTTTGTCCTGTTTGAGACCCATGTTTCCTTGGAGGCCGACATATCCCTAGCTATCAATGTATATCGACATCTCTAAGAAAGACCAAAAGGAGACACCATTATCTACTGGGGGTCTTGGACTTTATGAATGTATGCCTGAGCCCATTGGAGAACCCATGTAGTTTGGAGGGAGGCAACTCGTTGCACCCGTCCACCAGTGGTTCGGCACAAAACTGGAGTCTGTATTTTTTGTGGCTGTAAGGGTCATTTTGTAGGTACCTGCCCCTCAATACATAACCGCAAACAGCTGTCAGAAAACTAAGGAGCCCAGGTTGTTTGGAGTATAGCAACCTAGGTGTACATATAACATTTTTTTGCCCATCAAGGTCTTATTAGGTGGAAGAAAGGGGTCAGGGAAATTTTACTCTGGACACTCATGATTTACGTCTTCAGGTAGGGCCAATGCACACTGAATCCATTGATTGTTATGTATTAGAGGGTCTGCCCTTGTCGGTGGTTCTAGGTCTTCCTTGGTTAATTTCACATAATTGTGTGGTGGACTGGCAGGCACAGGATGTATTAAGGTGGAGCAATTGCTGTTTAACCCCTTTACCCCCAAGGGTGGTTTGCACGTTAATGATGGGCCAATTTTTATAATTCTGATCACTGTCTCTTTATGAGGTTATAACTCTGGAACGCTTCAACGGATCTTCGCGATTCTGAGTTTGTTTTCTCGTGACATATTGTACTTCACGTTAGTGGTAAAATTTCTTCGATATAACTTGCGTTTATTTTTAAAAAAAAAAAATATGGCGAAAATTTTGAAAATTTTGCAATTTTCAAACTTTTAATTTTTATTCCCTTAAATCAGAGAAATAAAGTACAGACCAAAAGTTGGACACACCTTCTCATTTAAAGATTTTTCTGTATTTTCATGACTATGAAAATTGTACATTCACACTGAAGGCATCAAAACCATAAATTATTATAAAACCGAAAGAGAAACGGGAAGCATATCATGCCATAAAAAATTGGAACTTTATTGTAGAAAATACATATTGTAGCAATAATGCAAAAAGACAGTAGAATTTTAAAAAGTGAAGACAACAATACAAAAAAAAACCGCACTCAAATCAGGATAATTGCTTAGAAAAAGAGTATTGCACAGATAGCTATAATAAATGCAAATATAATATTTTCTCAAAATGAGATGAATGAATGGAGAACTCAGAAAAAGTAAATACTCAATGCAGGTAGATTAGCAAATGTATTACTAATAAAATGCTGGTGCAAACAAAAATAAATACAAGATGTCAATCTACATAAATGAGTCTCCAAAACACAGTATATTGCACTAAGTTATAATGGTGCTACAGAGTGTAAAGCTACATAAATGGATAAATCTCCAAAAGGAGGTTCACAGTGCTAATTTAGGTTCAAAATATACCTGAGAAGCGGTTGGACACCCCGACGCGCGTTTCGCTTTATAGCTTCCTCCAAAGGGGATGTGGAATTATATACTTAACAAAAAAGTGTGAAACAACTGAAACTATGTCTTATATTCTAGGCTCTTCAAAGTAGCCACCTTGTGCTTTGATGACTGCTTTGCACACTCTTGGCATTCTCTTGATGAGCTTCAAGAGGTAGTCACCGGAAATGGTCTTCCAAAAATCTTGAAGGAGTTCCCAGAGATGCTTAGCACTTGTTGGCCCTTTTGCCTTCACTCTGCGGTCCAGCTCACCCCAAACCATCTCGATTGGGTTCAGGTCTGGTGACTGTGGAGGCCAGGTCATCTGGCGTAGCACCCCATCACTCTCCTTCTTGGTCAAATAGCCCTTACACAGCCTGGAGGTGTGTTTGGGGTCATTGTCCTGTTGAAAAATAAATGATGGTCCAACTAAACGCAAACCAGATGGAATAGCATGCCGCTGCAAGATGCTGTGGAATTGTCTGGAATTGAGATTGGACGCCATGTCGCATTTGGAGAGCCCCTGATGCACCTAAACAGTGGAAACCCCCCACAAGTGACACCATTTTGGAAACTAGACCCCCTATGAAACTTATCTAGATCTGTTGTGAGCACTTTGAACCCCCAAGTGTTTCACAAAAGTTTATAATACCTGAGTGTGTGAAAAAAAAAAATTTTTCCACAAAAATTATTATTTAGTCCCCAATTTTTGAATTTTCCCAAGGAAATTGGACCCCAAAAGTTGTCCAATTTGTCCTGAGTACACTGATACCCCATATGTGGGGGAGGAAACTATTTAGGCGCACGTTGATGGGTGTCATGTTCCGTTTGCAGAGCCCCAGATGTGTCTAAACAGTGGAAACCCCCCACCAGTGACCCCATTTTGAAAACTAGACCCCTAAGGAACTTATCTAGATCTGTGGTGAGCATTTTGAACCCCCAAGTGCTTCACACAAGTTTATAATGCCCGGAAATGAAAATAAAAAATCCTATTTTTTTCCCTCAAAAATTATATTTTAGTCACCAATTTTTTATTTTCCCAAGGGCAACACGAGAAATTGGACCACAAAAGTTGTCCAATTTGTCCTGAGTAGCTGATACCCCATACATGGGGGAACCGCTATTTGGGAGCACGGCAGAGCTTGGAATGGAAGGAGTGCCATTTGACTTTTTCCAACCAAAATTGGCTGGAATTGAGATTGAACGCCATGTTACATTTGGAGAGCCCCTGATGTGTATAAACAGTGGAAACCCCCCACGAGTGACCCCATTTTGGAAACTAGACCCCCTAAGGAACTTATCTAGATCTGTGGTGAGCAATTTGAACCCCCAAGTGCTTCACACAAGTTTATAACGTAGAGCCGTAAAATTAAAAAATCATATTTTTTCCATAAAAATGATCTTTTCACCCAAATTTTTATTTTCCCAAGGGTAACAAGACCCCAATAGTTATTGTGCAATTTGTCCTGAGTACACTGAAACCCCATATGTGGGGATGAACCACTGTTTGGGTGCATGGCAGAGCTCGGAAGGGAAGGAGCGCAGTTTGACTTTTTCAACGCAGAATTGGCTGGACGCCATGTCGTGTTTGGAGAGCCCCTGATGTGCCTAAACAGTGAAAACCCCCCACAAATGACACCATTTTGGAAACTAGACCCTCAAGGAACTTATCTAGGTGTGTGGTAAGAACTTTGAACCCCAGGTGTTTCACTAAAGTTTATAACGCCCGAGAAGAGTTAAGCGAAACAGGTCGGTCAGATTCAATAGTCGCCGACTTTCGCCAGCGTGCAGTCGGCCATGCCTTTGTGGACCCATGGCCCAAGTCGGTTTTCCCATAATGCTTGCAGGCACCTTTTTGAGCAAGAACGTACACTGTGGGCAACCAGATGACATGGGCAGCATCCACCACCATCTTAGAGAAGGGCATTGCAGTGATTGGCTTGCTTTGGGGGGCGTCATAGTGTCTATAAAAGTCCTCACCGCTGACCTCCATTTTACTTCTGCCGATATTAACGGTAGGGAGAGGTTGCTGACGCTGTTTATCAGTAGGGAGAGAGTTAGGCAGGAAAGAGAAGTTCTTCTGTGCTTGTGCTGATAGCAATTGTGCTGTACAGTTGGTGTGCAGTGACAGGGGAGGATTTTCTTGTATGCAGCAGCGCTGGTTAATAGGCTGCCTGATAGCTGTATTGCTGTGTGTACACTGCTGTGCAGACTGCTTTTTACACAGCACTAATACATTGATTCTTTTTTCTGCACACTTACCGACCGTTCATTTTTTCCCACACCGTATAGAGCTGTACGCTACTCACACACTACCGTGTACCGGCTGGTATCACGGACAAATACATGCTGACTATCTGTGTGTGACTCCAGAAATATGTACGGAGATTGCAATTTTCCCCTACAACGTATACAGCTGTACGCTTCTGAGACAGTACCGTATATCTGCTCTTTGTATTACGGTGAAATCCATGCTGAGTGAGCGTCTGTGTGTGACTCCGGAAATATATGCGGAGATTTAAATTTTCCCCTACGCCATATCCAGCTGTACGCTCCTCATACAGTACCATACATCTTCTGGTAATTTTGGTACATTTTCCCAAACATGAGGAAGTATGGTGGAAGAGGCTGCGGATGTGGGCGGGGGGGCAGCTGGATATGATGGTGGTGGTGGTGGTGCATCTGCTGGTAGTGCCAAAAGCCCAATAGAACTTAAGGCAGGAGGTGTTGAGCCTGCGTCATCGTTTGGCTCCAGAAGGCCTGGAGGGCTCCCTTTTCTGGGAGTAGGTAAACCGCTTTTAAAGCCGGAGCTGTTATGAACTGCTACTAGCACTTAGGAAAGATGGGAACTCTGTCCCTACAATAAAACTGAGCTTGATCCCTACGATGTAACGCGGAACCTGATCCTGCGACCAGACCCGCTAAAGTCCTCAGCTAGTCTGAACGAAGACCTATAGTTGCGAGGGAGGAATCCCTACAAGATCTAGGAACTGGAGAAAAGGTGGACACCTCCTAACAGAAATTGTAGCAGGGAAAATTAATCAGAAAACAAATTACTACGAGATCCTAAGATTAAGCAAAACTGACAGAGTAAGGCACCTAAGCACCGGCTAGCTTAAGAGTAGATAATACAATAAAGTCCAGCAAAGCCAGAAGGGCGGAGCCAGACTAAATAGGGAAAAAAGGTCATGTGACCAGCAAACTGAAACAAAATCTAACAAGAGGGTTCTAACAGTACCCTCCCTTCTAAGAGGATCCTCCGGATCCCCTAGGACTTAGGATTATCCGGAAACCTCTTGTGAAACGCTCTGACAAGTCTAGACGCAGAAACATCATCCGCCCTCACCCATGAGTTATCCTCGGGTCCATAACCCTTCCAAGCGACGAGGTACTGCAAACCCCCTCTATACCGTCTAGAATTTAGGATGCGGGAAATCTCATATTGCCCGTCCTCCACCACCAGGGAACAGTGGTCGAGACGTCTCCATCTGAGACCTCAGCTTTTTTCAAGAGAGAAACATGAAACACCGGATTAATCTTCCAGGAGGTGGGAAGCTCCAACTTAACAGCAGATTGGTTAATAACCTGAAGCACCTTAAAGGGCCCTACAAACTTGGGACCCAATTTCTTAGACGGAATCCTCAAGCGCAGATTCTTAGAGGACAACCAGACCATGTCACCAATAGCAAACAAAACCTCTTGTCGTTTTCTATCAAAATACACTTTGGATCTTTTGTTAGCCTCCTGAAGATTACCACGCACATCAGTCCAAACTCTCTCCAACACACCAGAAAAATTCTCCTCTTCAGGTACAGCCGATCCCAACTTGGAAAATGACCCAAAAGACGGATGTCTCCCAGTACAACAAAAAAAGGCGAACAACCAGCAGAAGCGGATGTATGATTGTTAAGAGCAAACTCAGCAAGTGGCAGAAACTCAGACCACCCCTCTTGATTATCAGTCACAAAACAATGCAAGAACTGCTCAACATCCTGGTTTTTCCTTTCTGTCTGGCCATTAGACTCAGGATGATATCCGGATGAAAACGACAAATGAACTCCCAACCTGTCACAAAAGGCGCGCCAAAAACGAGCCACAAACTGAAGTCCCCTATCAGAAACAATGTCAGTAGGAACACCATGTAGTCTGACTATTTCCTTGACAAAGGCCTTAGCGAGAGTCTTACCGCAGGGCAATTTGATGAAAGGAACCAAGTGACACATCTTGCTAAAACGGTCCACGACCACCCAGATGACAGTGAAACCCTCAGAGGGGGGAAGGTCAGTAATAAAGTCCATAGCCAAATGTGTCCAAGGTGCACTAGGGACCTCCAGAGGGCAAAGCAACCCTGCAGCAGGAGTATGAGAAGACTTAGATCTAGCACACACAGTGCATTGACGCACCCACTTAATGACTTCCTTCTGCCATCCAGGCCACCAAAAGCTGCGATCCACAAGTCTCTTGGTCTCAGAGATTCCAGGGTGACCTGCTAACCGAGAGTCATGACATTCAACAAACAAATCTCTCCTCAGGGTACCAGGCACAAACAACCTCCCATGCGGCGTGTTAGATGGGGCATTCTCCTGTGCTTTAAGAATCTCATCTTCCAACACGGAGTCCAAAACCGCAATAACAACCCCCTCTTGCAAAATGTTTTCCTCCTCCTCAGTACCCACCATAGGAGAAAAACTGCGAGACAAAGCATCAGCTTTAACATTTTTAGTACCTGGGATGTAAGTAACGGTAAAATTAAAGCGTGAGAAAAACAGTGCCCACCTAGCCTGACGGGCATTCAAGCGTTTGGCAGCATCAAGGTAGATCAGATTTTTATGATCGGTGAAGACTTGAACGGGAAATTCCGCTCCCTCCAAAAAATGACGCCAGTGTTCAAATGCGAGTTTAATTGCCAACAATTCCCGATTACCGATATCATAATTTAGTTCAGACTCAGAAAATTTCTTTGAAAAAAAAGCACAGGGATGTACTCCATCTGTCTTTTCCTGAGACAACACTGCGCCGACCCCCACAGAAGAAGCATCAACCTCAACCAAAAATGGTTTAGTCACATCAGGCTGTGTAAGGATGGGAGCAGAGCTGAACCTCTCCTTTAGCAACACAAAAGCCTCAATGGCCTCAGTAGTCCACTGAACCGCATCAGCACCTTTCCTGGTGAGATCGGTCAGAGGTTTGGCAATCACAGAAATTTTTTTTATGAATTTTCTATAATAATTGGCGAACCCCAAAAACCTCTGTATTGATTTCACACCAATAGGTCTAGGCCAATCCTGCACAGCTTGCACTTTCACAGGGTCCATCTCAAAACCTTCACTGGAGACAATGTAGCCCAAAAAACTAAGTCTCTGTACAGCGAACTCACATTTTTCTAGTTTGGCAAAAAGTGAATTATCACTCAGTAACTGTAATACTTCACGCACACTCCTCCAATGAGACTCCAAATTCGGTGAATAAATCAAAATGTCATCCAAATACACAACCACACTTCTGCCGATCAAAGGTCTAAGGATGTCATTAATAAGATTCTGAAAAAATGCCGGAGCACTGGAAAGTCCAAAAGGCATGACCAGATTCTCAAAATGACCCAGTGGAGTGTTAAACGCAGTCTTCCATTCATCCCCCTCCTTCATGCGCAACAAATTGTATGCCCCTCGAAGATCAATTTTCGAGAACCACTTGGCCCCCACTAACTGATTAAACAAATCAGGAATCAATGGCAGTGGGTAAGGATTGCGTATAGTAATCTTATTAATCTCACGAAAGTCTAGACAAGGCCGTAAACCGCCCGTCCTTTTTTTTAAAACAAAAAAATAATCCTGAATAGTGTACAGGTAACTCCCCCTTAACTACAGCAGCAATACGCCCGTTACAACACTTGTCATAACACTTAGGACTCCAGGACTTAATTTCATTGGTAGACCAATCCAGTACCGGATTGTGCAATTTTAACCAGGGTAACCCCAAAATCACCGGTGAGGCAAATTATTCAAAACTACCAAATCCAAATTCTCTTGATGAACACCATTAATAGTAAGAGGAAATTCACAGATATGGTGAGTAACATTTTTCATGGGAGAGCCATCCACAGACACCACATTAATAGGAGAAGACAGAAGTTTGGGTTTTAATTTTAGTTTTTCCAAAAATTTCCCATCAATCACATTGAGAGTTGAACCACAATCCACAAATACCCAAAACTCCATTAATTCCTCCTCACCAGCAGTGGTAGCAGAAAGAAAGACACCTTTATTGTTTAAACAAGCTATGCGGGCGACACTGACCTCATTTTTTTTTTTCTTTATTCATTCGAAGCGCACAGTTCTTAATGAAATGCTCAGATTTACCACAGTAGAAACACAAACCTTGAGCAAATCTGCGTTCTTTTTCCCGAGAGTGAGGTGCCATTGCTCCAATTTCCATCGGCTCTGCAATGTCAGTACATTCCTTCTCCAAACCTGGAGCTGACAAAGCAGACTTACTCTCATTAACCCTTGCACGTAGTCTCCTATCCACCCGTATGGCCAATTGCATAGCCTCTTGCAAGTTACCAGGTATAGGATAAGCAATCAGCAAATCTTTAACCCTTTCACTTAATCCTGCAAGAAATAAACTTTTCAAAGCTGAATCGTTCCAGCCCACCTGGGTGGACCACCTACGGAAGTGAGTACAATATTTTTCCACATTACCCGATCCCTGTCTCAAATGTCTCAACTCTGTCTCAGCTGATGAAACACGTCACGGATCGTCATACAACAACCCCAAAGCAGAAAAAAAAACATCCACTATTCCAAAGCATGGATCACTAGGCTGCAGAGAAAAGGCCCAGTCCTGAGGTTCTTTGCGCAAAAGTGACATTATAAACCCTATGCACTGTGATTCATCACCAGAGGATCTGGGTCTCAAACGAAAATACAACAAGCAAGCATTTTTAAAAGAAAAAAAATCTTGTTGTTCACCAAAAAATAAATCAGGCAAACGTACCTTTGGCTCCACGAAATGTGCTCCAGAACAACTACTCACGTGTTGCTGGATTTCAGCCACCTCCAGAGAGAGACCCTGCAGGCGTTCAGCCAAATCCCGAACCGACACCATGATGAAAACAGAAAATCTTTCCTTAGAGATTTTTTTTTTTTTTTTTTTTTTTATTTCTTGGCTGGACTTACTGTTATGAACTGCTACAAGCACTAAGGAAAGATGGGAACTCTGTCCCTACAATAAAACTGAGCTTGATCCCTATGATGTAACGGGAACCTGATCCTGCGACCAGACCCGCTAAAGTCCTCAGCTAGTCTGAACGAAGACCTATAGTTGCGAGGGAGGAATCCCTACAAGATCTAGGAACTGGGAGAAAAGGTGGACACCTCCTAACAGAAATTGTAGCAGGGAAAATTAAACAGAAAACAAATTACTACGAGATCTTAAGATTAAGCAAAACTGACAGAGTAAGGCACCTAAGCACCCGGCTAGCTTAAGAGTAGATAATACAATGAAGTCCAGCAAAGCCAGAAGGGCGGAGCCAGACTAAATAGGGAAAAAAGGTCATGTGACCAGCAAACTGAAACAAAATCTAACAAGAGGGTTCTAACAGGAGCATCAGGAACAGGTTTTGTCTTACATTGCCGAAACAGCCTCCAGCTCTATCGCCTCCTCTTCTGAACTTTCAAAAAATGCAAGCACTGAGTCGTCAGTGCAGGCTCCTGGTCAGGAACGACACCTTTCCTTGTGTCCTTCACCCGCACCAAAAGTGAAGGATGCGGCAGGCCACACTTCAGATTACTCCATGGAGCTCTTTTCACATACCATGCCTGGGTTATCAAGTCAAATCCTGAATTCCCCAGTCCAAGATGAATATGACATAGAGTGCACTGATGCACAGCCAATGCTATCTGATTCTTCTGGTACAGTCAACCAGAGCACTACATTGCCCTCACAGTCTACTGAGCCAGAATCTGACCCTGATGAAACTCAGGTGCCCCTTCCCGCATACTCTAACACCTTACACGGTGACACAGAGGAAGGTGCAGATGAAATTGAAGAGGAGGTAATGGATGACCCAGTTGTTGACCCGGATGGGCATCCATTGGGGCAAGAGGATGCCGCTGGCAATAGCTCAGAAGAGGGGAAGGATCCGCAGCAGGCATCGACATCGCAGCAGCAGTTATCTGGCAGGCCTGTAGAAGTCCAAAAACGTGTTAAAAAAACAAAGAGTTGCAGGACAGCTTGGCCAGACGGTCAAATTAGGACAGCGTGCAAGCCCTGAAAATTTATCCCATAGTAGGAAGAGTGCAGTGTGGTACTTTTTTGACCAAATCCTATTAATGAGGCAAAGGTTATCTGTAAGAAGTGCGGAAGGACCTTTAGCCGAGGGCAAAATCTCCGAAAATTGAATACCAGTTGCATGCTTAGACATGCACTTGCAAGCGTGGATGGACTACAAAACCTCACTTGCTTTGAACACCTAAATTGCGAAACTGATCTCATTAGAGATGATGCCCTTCCGTTTGGTTGAAAGCGCAGCGTTCCGAGAGCTCATGGCCTATGCTGTCCCACACTATGACCTACCCAGTCGGCACTTCTTTTCTAGAAAAGCCATCCCTGCCCTCCACCTGCATGTGAAAGACCGCATTGTCCATGCACTCAAACAATCAGTGACTGGAAAGGTGCACCTCACAACAGATGCATGGGCCAGTAGGCATGGCCAGGGCCGTTACGTGTCCATCACTGCGCACTGGGTTAATGTTGTGGATGCAGGGTCCACAGGGGACAGCGGCGGTGGGACAGTGCTGCCTAGTCCATGGTATAGGCAACAGTTGGCTGTAGGCGTTTGACCCTCCTCCTCCAGAAGCAAAAGCTGGTCGACAGAGCGTAGTCGCACGAGCACTCCATCCGCAGCTGCCAGTGTTGCACACGAGGTGTCCCACTATCGATCAGCTAGTGGTAAGCGTCAGCAGGCTGTTATAAAGATGATGTCTTTGGGCGACAACAGACACACCGTGGAGGTACTGGCCGACTACTTGCAGCGAGAAACTGAGTCATGGCTGGGCAGTCTACATCTTGAGCCAGGCAAGGTAGTCAGTGATAACGGCCTTAATTTTGTGGCGGCCATAGCACTGGCAACACTCAGACACATACCTTGCCTGGCTCACACTTTGAACCTGGTGGTGCAGTGCTTCATAAATAATTATCCGGAGTTACCAGCCCTGCTCCATAAGGTGCGAAGACTGTGCTCGCTCATCCGTCGCTCGCCCGTAGACTCCAGTCATATGCAGAGGCTGCAGCGATCGCTCCACCTCCCAAGCACCGCCTAATCATAGACATTGCAACAAGATGGAACTCCACCATGCACATGGTTGAGAGGCTGTGCGAACAGAGAAAGGCTGTAACGCATTTGTGGGAGGATACACGGGCAGGCAATTTGAGGGCAGACATGGAGTTGTCGGGTGTGCAGTGGTCAAAGCTGAAAGACCTCTGTAAAGTCCTTCAGTGTTTTGAGGAATGCACACGGCTGGTAAGTGCAGATGACACCATCATAAGCATGAGCATCCCACTCATGCGTCTGCTCATGCAAACTTTGACGCACATTAAGGATCAGGCGTCTGCAGCGGAGGAGGAGGGAAGCCTTCATGACAGTCAGGCATTGTCTGCTCAGGGAACTGTCCTGGACGAGGTGGAGGAAGAAAAGGAAGAGGAGGAGGATGAGGATGAGGGGGATGATTATTTTGGGGAGGATGATGCTTCTCAGGGGGCAAGAGAAAATGTTGACTTGCCAAGGTCAGGTACAGGGTTTGTGCGTGAATGGAGGGATGTGGATTTGGCAGAAAGTGCTCCTCCACCCACCACTGGCAGTGCATCATTGACACCTGGAACATTGGCTCACATGTGTGATTATGTCTTGAGGATCCTAAAAAGGGAACCCCGCATTTCCAAAATTATGAAGGATGACGACTACTGGTTGGCCAGCATCCTCGATCCACGCTATAAAGGCAATTTACAGAACATCATGCCACAGGAGAACCTAGAGCTAATATTGGTGAACAAACAAGCAACTCTGGTAAACCGTTTGTTAGAGGCATTACCAGCACACAGCAGTGGTGCAGGTTCTACCACGAAACATACTGGGCCAAATGGAAGAGTTGTTCGTGGTGCACACAGCCGAAGTGGCTTTGGAGACAGGGGTTTCATGACCATGTTGTGGTCTGATTTCTCAAGTAACGCTCACACGACTGGTAATACTGAATTGATTGCAACAGACAGGAGACAACAGTTGTCAACTATGGTTCAAAATTACCTCTCCTCCCCTATCGATGTTCTCCCTCACAGTTCATTCCCCTTTGACTACTGGGCCTGTAAGGAGAAGAAGGTTTAAACCAGCAGTCCCATCCATTATCATGGGTAATGTACGCTCGCTGGGAAATAAGACGGATGAACTTCTAGCTCTGTGTAAAACCCAGATGGAGTTCAAGGAATGCAATCTCATGTGCTTCACAGAAACCTGGTTACATGGGGATGTTCCTGATTCAAGTGTTTCGATTCCAGGGTTTCACATGGTCCGCGCTGATAGAGACAATTCTAAGTGTGGTAAGAAAAAGGGTGGTGGGTGATATTATACATTAAAAACAGATGGTGCAATCAGAGTCATATTACTGTTAAGGAAAGTCACTGCAGTCAAATCATTGAACTCTTAGCAGTTGGCCTCAGGCCCAACTATTTACCTAGAGAATTTTCCATTTGCATTACAGTAGTCCTGTATATCCCTCCATCCGCAAACCAAGAGGCAGCTGGGAAAGTATTGTCAGGGGTGTTAGACCGCATTCAGACAAAGCACCCAAACTCGTTAACTGTAATCTCTGGGGACTTTAACAGAGCCATGATCTCAAAGGCACTTGCAAAGTTCTATCAATATGTAAAATGTGCCACAAGGGACAGCAGTATACTGGATCTCCTCTATGCGAATGTTAAAGACGCCATTCGTCTGCATTACCCCCTCTGGGGAAATCAGTCCACAACCTCATACTATTGTCTCCATCATACCAACCTGTTGTCAGTAAACCACCAGTGACAATAAAATTAATTAGGAAGTGGACTCCAGCAGCAGAGGGGCTCTACGAGACTGCTTTGACCTCACAGACTGGGAGGTGATATGCGACAGGAGAGAGCATGATGATGTAAATGATATTGTCGTGCGAGTAACGGATTATATACATTTTTGTACTGACACTGTTGTACCAGCAAAAAAGATTCAATGTTATGCAAATAACAAGCCTTGGATTACAAAAGAATTGAAACACTTACTAAACAAGAAAAAAATGGCATTTAAAATGAAGTATACTAAGAAACTGAAATTGATACAAAGGGACTTAAAGGGGAAAATTGAGAATGCCCGTGAGGCGTTCCGAATTAAATTAGAAAATAAATTGTCACAGAACAATTCCATGGAGGTGTGGTCGGGCATGAAACAGCTAACTGAGTTTAAGGCAAAGTCGGAGCATGGGGAAGTGGATCTGCCCTGGGCTAATGAAATGATTGAGTTTTTCAACAGATTCACCAACACAAGCACAGCGTCATCAGAAATGGGGGATGGATCCGGGAAAAGATCTGCAGCATTGACATTAGGGGATAAGCTGCCTGCTTTCACTGTCTCCCAACGCGACGTGAGAAGACAGTTTAGCAGACTTTTTATTGGCAAAGCAGCTGGGCCTGATGGCTTCAGCCCACGTGTCCTCAGAGCATGTGCAAACCAACTGTGTACTGTCTTCCAGCACCTGTTTAACTGGAGCCTTCAATCACGGGGGGTACCAGAACTGTGGAAGACCACCTGCCTGGTGCCGGTTCCTAAGACCACTTTTCCAACTTCCCTACACGACTATCGTCCAGTGGCCTTAACATCACATGCTATGAAGTCCTTGGAGAGAATAATACTCGCCTACTTGTGCCCGAGGGTGAGGGCCTACACTGACCCCCTGCAGTTTGCGTACCAGCAGAGATTGGGGGTGGATGATGCTGTAGCGTCTCTTCTACATACAATGCATTCGTTCTTGGACAATGATGGCACTGCAGTGTGTGCCATGTTTTTTGACTTCTCAAGTGCTCTCAATACCTTACAGCCACCCTTACTACGTAATAAGTTGACTGATATGGCGGTAGATGAGGGGATGGTGAACTGGATAAGTGACTACCTGACTGACAGGCCGCAGTTTGTAAGGATGGGGGAGTTGGTATCTGGCAGTGTATGGAGCAGTGTTGGAGCCCCTCAGGGTACAGTGCTGTAACCCTTCCTCTTCACATTGTATACAGCTGACTTTCAGTATAAATCTGATTTTTGTCACCTACAAAAATTCTCAGATGACTCCGTGATTGTAGGGGGCATTGTGAGGGACCGGGGGTAGGAGGAATATAGAAGGGTGGTTTCTGACTTTGTGGATTGGTGTCAGACTAACTGTCTAGAACTAAATGTAAAGAAAACCAAGGAGATGGTGGTGAGTTATAGAAGGAAAAGGAGGATTACTTACCGATCACTATTGCTAGCCAGAGGTTGAGATTGTTGAGAGCTACAAATATTTGGGGGTTCACCTTGACAGTAAACTTGATTGGAGGTGTCATACAGAAAAGGTTTACAAGAAGGGAATAAGCAGACTGTACTTTCTGCGGAAGCTCAGGTCGTTCAATGTGTGCAGTAAAATGCTGGAGATGTTCTACCAGTCCGTTGTAGCAAGCGCCATCTTTTTTGCTATCATTTGCTGGGGCAGTAGTGTGCGAGTAGCTGATGCTAATAAGCTCAACAAACTTATCAAGAAGGCAAGTGCAGCTGTTGGCTTCCATCTTGACTCTTTTGAGGAGGTATTGGAGGATAGAATTCAGAAGAAGTGTAGGGCTATAATGAACAATAATACACACCCACTATACGAGCTGTTCTTGAAGCAGAAGAGCACATTCAGCAGCCGTCTAATCCTATTAAGGTGCAAGAAGGAGAAATTCAGGAAATCGTTTGTACCTACTGCTATGGGGATGTATAATAATTTCCTAAGGGTGGTAGAAAATAATGACTGATGGCTGGTGTACTAATGTCAATTAACATTGACTTATATACACCTGAACTACCCACTTTTATTTATTATGTAATTTTGGTATACCTGTGCAAGATTTGTGTCCTAATATTTTATGTACTGCTGTTTGTATTGCTGCTGTAATACTGTAATTTCCCCCCGGGATCAATAAAGTGTATCGTATCGTATCGTAAACTGGACACCTGGCCTGAATTGGCACAATATGCCTTACAGGAGCTCGCTTGTCCTTCTGGTAGTGTGCTATCAGAAAGAGTCTTCAGTGCAGCTGGATCAATCCTGACAGAAAGAAGGACCCGGCTGTCAACCCAAAATGTAGGTGATCTCACCTTCATTAAAATGAACCATGCCTGGGTTTCAAAGGATTTTGTATCACCTTCCCCTGATGACACATAGGTTGCCAGCAAACTGGCTCGCTTTGTCCTCCTCTTCCTCCGAGTTCTCCAATTCTTCCATTTGCAGCTGCTGAACGTCCAGCCTACACCTCAATATATGCCACTTTTTCCACCTCCCTAACTTGGCTGTCCCTCCCCCCAGGGCCGGCGTCATCAACTGGCGAGGTAAGTATTACAAGGGCCGGGGCCCTGAGCAGGTGGGGGGGCCCACTCACCGTCAGAGACACCGGCGTACTATGAGGGGTTCTGTGTCAGTTCCCGGTGCCCATGAGTGTGCCACCCCTGCTTGCTCAGGGCCCCAGCACTTGCAATACTTACCTCTCCCTGCTCCACCCCTGTGACTTCTTTCGCGTTTTCTGACAGTGACATTCAGGTCAGAGAGCGTGATGATGTCACGTCTGTGCGCCCACTGCCTGAACAGTCACAGTGCAGAGAGCTGGAAGATGGCGATGTTGAGGAGTCCAGAGTAGAGCAGTGCCCAGCGAGGAGAGGTATGTCATTTTTTTTAATGGTTGGAGCAATATATGAGGAGCACTATACACTGGAGAATTATATATGGGGCCCATCATACACTTGAGCATCATAGATAGGGCCATTTATACACTGGAGCATCGTCCACGGGGCACATCATATACTGGAGCATCATATGTGGTCCATTATATATGGTGCATCATATGGGGCATATTATATATGGAGCATCACATGGAGCCCATTATATATGGAGCATTATATATGGGGACCATTATATTTGGAGCATTATGTGGGGTTCATCATACACTGGAGCATCATATATGGGGCCCATCATATACTAGAGCATCATATGGGGTTTATAGAATCATAGAATCATAGAATAGTAGAGTTGGAAGGGACCTCCAGGGCCATCTGGTCCAACCCCCTGCTCAAAGCAGGATTCTCTAAATCATCCCAGACAGATGTCTGTCCAGCCTGTGTTTGAAGACTTCCATTGAAGGAGAACTCACCACCTCTCGTGGCAGCCTGTTCCACTCATTGATCACCCTAACTGTCAAAAAGTTTTTTCTAATATCTAATCTGTGTCTCCTCCCATTCAGTTTCATCCCATTGCTTCTAGTCTTTCCTTGTGCAAATGAGAATAAAGATGATCCTTCTACAACGTGACAGCCCTTGAGATATTTGTAGACAGCTATTAAGTCTCCTCTCAGTCTTCTTTTTTGCAAGCTAAACATTCCCAAATCCTGCAACCGTTCCTCATAGGACATAGTTTGCAGACCGGTCACCATTCTGGTGGCTCTTCTCTGAACTTGCTCCAGTTTGTTGATGTCTTTTTTAAAATGTGGTGCACAAAACTAGACACAGTATTCCAGATGAGGTCTGACCAAAGAGGAGTAGAGGGCAATAATGACCTCACGTGATCTAGACTGTATGCTTCTGTTGATACATCCTAGAATTGTATTTGCCTTTTTTGCTGCTGCATCACACTGTTGACTCATGTTCAGTCTGTGATCAATTAGTATACCCAAGTCTTTTTCACATGTGCTAGTACTTAGCCCTATTCCTCCCATTTTGTATATGCTTTTTTCATTTTTATTGCCCAGATGTAGTACTTTGCATTTTTCCCTGTTAAAATCCATTCTGTTAGTTGCTGCCCACTGCTCCAGTTTATTTATATCTTTTTGAGTCCTCTCTCTCTCTTCTTTAGTATTAGCTACCCCTAATAGCTTTGTGTCATCAGCAAATTTGATCAGTTTACCCTCAATTCCTTCATCTAAATCATTGATAAAGATGTTGAACAATACAGGGCCCAAAACAGAGCCTTGTGGTACCCCACTTGTTACATTCTTCCAACTGGATGTGCAGCCATTTACGACCACTCTTTGGGTCCGATCACTAAGCCAGTTATGAATCCACCTAACAGTTGCCTTGTCCATTCCATACTTAGTCATTTTTTCAATAAGGATTGTGTGAGATACTTTGTCAAATGCTTTGCTGACGTCAAGATATACTATATCTACAGCATTTCTCTGATCCACCCAGTCAGTGATTCTGTCATAGAAGGAAATTAAGTTAGTCTGACATGACTTATTAGTTACAAACCCATGCTGACTCTGTTTAATCACTTCATTCTTATCCAGGTACTTGCATACATGTTCTTTAATAATTTGTTCAAAGATCTTTCCTGGTATAGAAGTCAGACTCACCGGCCTGTAGTTCCCTGGGTCCACCTTCTTCCCCTTTTTGAAGATAGGAACAACATTTGCTCTTCTCCAGTGTTCTGGGACTTCTCCTGTTCTCCAAGAATTTTCAAAGATTATGGACAGTGGTTCAAGAATTTCTTCTGCTATCTCCTATGCTATTATTTATGGGGCATTATATAGGGCCCTTTATATATGGAGCATCATATGGAGCACATATGGGGCCTATTCTGTATGGAGCATTATATGGAGCCCATTCTGTATGGAGCAATTTATGGGGCTCATTATTCTGTATAGAGCAATATATTGGGCTCATTATTCTGTATAGAGCAATATATGGGGCTCATTATTCTGTATGGCGCACTATGTGGTGCCCATGATACTGTATGGAGGACTATACTGTCCGTTTTTTGAGCTATTGTAGAATTTAAAATAGATATCACTCATGTAATGTAAGAAGTGAAGTATTTGCATTGTACTATACCTATATTTCTCTGCTGTATCCGAGTATCATGAATTGTGGTATGTGTTAAAGGGGCCCACTGAGACTCTTTGGCCCGAGGTCCACGAAAACCTGGAGCCAGCCCTGCCTCCATTCCCCATTCCCCATTGACTTGCATTGGGGTCGGATTTTCGACTCCGACCCGAACATTTCCGTTAGTCGGCCGACTTCGTTCGACTTGACTTTTAAGAAAGTTGGGTTTCGCGAAACCTGACTCGACCCTAAAAAAGGCAAAGTCGCTCATCTCTAAGCCCGAGCATGAAAATAAAAAAATCATATTTTTTCCACAAACATGATCTTTTAGTCCCCAACTTTTTATTTTTCCAAGGGTAACAGGAGAATTTGGACCCCAAAAGTTGTCCAATTTGTTCTGAGTACGCTGATGCCCCATATGTGGGAGAAAACTACTGTATGGGCACACGTCGGGGCTCGGAAGGGAAGTAGTGACGTTTTGGATTGCAGACTTTGATGGAATGATCTGCGAGCGTTCTGTCACATTTGGAGAGCCCCTGATGTGCCTAAACAGTGGAAACCCCCCACAAGTGTCCCCATTTTGGAAAATAGACCCCAAAGGAACTTATCTAGATGTGTGGGTAGAACTTTGAACCCCCAAGTGCTTCACAGAAGTTTATAATGTAGAGCCATAAAAATAAAAAATCATAATTTTTTCCACAAAAATGATATTTTCGCCCCAATTTTATATTTTCCCAAGGGTAACAGAAGAAATTAGACCCCAAGAGTTATTGTGCAATTTGTCCTGAGTACACTCATACCCCATATGAGGGGGTAAGCTACTGTTTGGGCGCATGGCAGAGCTCAGAAGGGAAGGAGCACCGTTAGACTTTTTCAGCGCAGAATTGGCTGGAATTGAGATCAGACGCCATGTCACATTTGGAGAGCCCCTGATGTGCCTAAACAGAGGAAACCCCCCAATTCTAACTCCAACACTAACCCAACACACCCCTAACCCTAGTCCCAACCCTAACCATAACCCTAACCACAAACCAACCGTTACCCTAATTCTATTTTAGCCCCAACCCTAACCCTAACTTTAGCCCAAACCCTAACCCTAACCCTAATGGGAAAATGGAAATAAATACATTTTTAAAATTTTATTATTTTTCCCTAACTAAGAGGGTGATAAAGGGGGAGTTGATTTACTATTTCTAGCGGGTTTTTATGTTTGGCAGCTGTCACACGCTAAAATAATTTTTGCATCACCACATTTTGAGAGCTATAATTTTTGCATATTTTGGCCCACAGAGTCATGTGAGGTCTTATTTTTAGCAGGATGAGTTGACGTTTTTATTGGTACCATTTTTGGGCACGTGACATTTTTTAATCGCTTTTTATTATGATTTTTGGGAGGTTAGAATGAACAAGAATCAGCAACGTTTATACCGTTCAGCGTGTGGTAAAATTGATAAAGCAGTTTTATTCTTCAGGTTAATATGATTAATGCAATACCTCATTTATATTTGTTTATGTTTTGCCGCTTTTATACAATAAAAACAATTTTATATAAAAAATAATTATTTTTGCATTGCTTTATTCGGCGAGCTATAGCTTTTTTAATTTTTCGCTGATGATGCTGTATGGTAGCTTGTTTTTTGCGGGACAAGATGACGTTTACAGCAGTACTATGTTTATTTATATTCATCTTTTTGATCGCGTGTTATTCCACTTTTTGTTCGGCGGTATGATGATAAAGCATTGTTTTCTGCTTTGTTTATTTTTTTTAAGGGGTTCTCTAAAGGGGTTAACTAGTGGGACAGTTTTATAGGGCAGGTCGTTACGGACGCGGTAATACCAAATATGTGTACTTTTATTGTTTTGTTTTTTTTTATTTACATGAAGAAATGAATTTACTGGGCAATATTTTTTTTCTCTTTTTTTAGGATTTTTTTTTTTTATACGTGATTTTTATTTTTTTTACTTTTTTACTTTGTCCCTGGGTGGGACATCACTGTATATAGTTAGATCGCTGATCTGACACTGTGCACAGCTCTGTGTCAGATCGGCGATCTCACAGTCAATGTGCTGCAGGCTTTCTCAGCGCCTGCTCCCGGCAGAACAGAGCACAGAGCACAGTGCGCAGGTGCCAGAGACAGGAGCTGTGTGGTCATGGAAAGGATAGAAGCGACGGCTGCGGCTGTGAGTGGCGACCGCCCCCTACAGCCTGTGTGTCATGTAAATGTACAGGAGCTGCAACTGCACATACTTGGCACTGTGTGTACTGTGTCCTGTGTACAATGCAGTGCGGCTGTCACCGGCAGAGTACTGTGTGTTTGGCTGTGTCCCCTGTATGCAGACCCCCACAGCTCCTGTGCATGTCACCCCTCCTCCCTGCTACCCCCAGTGTGCATCTCCCTCCTCCCTGCCACCCCCCAGCGTGCGTCTCCCTCCTCCCCGCCACCTACAGCGTGTGTCCCCCACTACCCCTAGCATGCGTCCCGCTCCTCTCCGCCTCCCCAGCATGCGTCCCGCGCCTCCCCGCCACCCCAGCGTGCGTCCCGCACCTCCCCGCTGCCCCCAGCATGCGTCCCACACCTCCCCACCACCCCCAGCTTGCATCTCCCTCCTCCCCGCCACCCCCAGCGTGCGTCTCCCTCCTCCCCGCCACCCCCAGCGTGCGTCCCGCTCCTCCCGGCCACCCCACAGCTTGCATCTCACTCCTCCCCGCCACCCCCCAGCTTGCGTCTCCCTCCTCCCTACCACCCCCCAGCTTGCGTCGCCCTCCTCCCTGCCACCCCCAGCTTGCGTCCCGCACCTCCCCGCCACCCCCAGCTTGCGTCTTCCACCTCCCCGCCACCCCCAGCGTGCGTCCCGCTCTCCCGGCCACCCCCCAGCTTGCGTCTCCCTCCTCCCTGCCACCCCCCTGCTTGCGTCTCCCTCCTCCCCGCCACCCCCTAGCTTGCGTCTCCCTCCTCCCCGCCACCTCCAGCTTGCATCTCCCTCCTCCCGCCACCACCAGCGTGCGTCTCCCTCCTCCCCGCCACCACCAGTGTGCGTCTCCCCCCTCCTCACCACCCCCAGCGTGCGTCCCACTCCTCCCGGCCACCCCCCAGCTTGCGTCTCCCTCCTCCCTGCCACCCCCCAGCTTGCGTCTCCCTTCTTCCCACCACCCCCCAGCTTGCATCTCCCTCCTCCCCGCCACCCCCAGCTTGCGTCTTTTGCGCAGATGGGAGTATTCATTAGCCGCTCTTGCGCTGTAAATAAATAATTTTAAAAAACGGCGTGGGTCTCCCTCCTATTTTTGATATCCAGACAGACAAAACTCACAGCTGGGGGCTGCAATCCACAGCTGTCATCTCAGCAAGATTGGTTATCAAGAATAGAGGGGTCCCTTAAATAAATAAACGGCGTGGGGTCCCCCCATTTTTGACAACCAGCCTTGCTAAAGCTCACAGCTGGGGGCTGGTATTCTTAGGCTGGTAAGGGGCCATTAATATTGCCCCCAGCCTAAAAACAGCAACCCGCAGCCGCCCAGAAAAGGCACATCTATTAGATGCACCAATTCTGGCACCTTGCCCGGGTCTTCCCACTTGCCCTGTAGTGGTGGCAAGTGGGGTTCATATTTGTGGGGTTAATGTCACCTTTGTATTGTCATGTGACTTCAAGCCACCGCTTAGTAATGGAGAGGTGTCAATAAGACACCTCTCCATTACTGATCCTATAGTTGTTGAAGGTTAAATAAAGACACAGCCAGAGTAAAGTCTTTTAATGAAATAAAACACCACACAGCTTTCCCATCTTTATTAAACACCTAATTCCTGCGACGCCCTCATTCTCCTGCAATAAAAATAAAATAATAAACCAATATACCATACCAGTCCGTCATTTTGTCCTATGCAATAATCCATATCTGGGCCATATACAGTTTACAACCGGGACGGTGCCAAGATGCGACCGCCCCGGCTGTAAGCCACTGATGAATGAATGAGATGCTGCCGGCGCCACTTCAGTGACTAGCGGTGACGTCATTGAGCCTACACTCCCTCACAGCCTGAACTGAAGTAAGCTCTGGACCATGGGAAAATGCCTGTGAAGAGGTTACCGCAGGTAATCTATCTTATTATTCATTCCATCTATTTGAATATATTTATTCCATCTATGCTATTCTAACCTGTCAGTGTAATTTTACTGTAGCGGCACTTGAATTGCCAGCTTTTCAAAGGAGGTACGGTTCTACAGGAAGTATTTTTTTTTTCCTCTGGGGGCACTCAACTTTATTAGCATGCACAAAGAGACACAAAAACGCATGAAAAAAAAGTGATGAAAAACACACCTAAACCTGCGTTTTTGTCGCAGCTTTCCTGCCAAGAAATCAGGTTTTGCTGCAGAAAAAAAAGCAGCAAAAACGCCTTGTGTGAACTTACTCTATAGTGTAGTTTTAGGTCAGAGAGGGAAGGTTAGGGATGAGCTAGCAAGGTGCAGGGACAGGTAGTGATAGCTACTTGCAGACATGTGCGGCACTTGCGGTTTTGCACTTGTGATGAGACAAAAAAACACTGCTAGCAGCGTTTTTTTTCCATTGCTGCAAGTAACACATTTGTCGGATTGCTGCAAAACCGCAAGTGCTGCACATGTCCGCAAGTCCCATAGGGAATGAATGAGGCCGAACGCAGTGTTGCCGTAAGTGATTCGTTACGCAGCAGATACGGAAAAACTGCCGGATCTGCCGCGAATGACAAATATCGCTGATGTGAAAGTAGCCTAAGTCACTGCCGACAGTGTCTGCCTTAGTCATACTCGCCAATGGGGGGAGGCAGCACTAAAAGTGCCTAGGGCAGCATAAGCTTTAAATACGGCCCTGCTCCTGGCACATAGTGCCGGGTGTCAGCTGTAATAATTAGCTGACGTCCGATCGCATGTGATGTACAGTACTATCCCTTCCATGGTCATACGGGCCCAGGTACCATGGACGGGATAGTACGTCCGATGACAGAAAGGGGTTAGATAACTACATGAGTACATGTATATCCATGGCCTCTACCAGGTCCTTGCCGGAGCATTTGTCTAATGTCGAGGATGTTTTTTCGGAGGAAGGTTGTCAGGAGCAGCCACCTCCCCACCCTTGTGATTGCCCAATCAATTTAATTCCAGAGGCCAAGTTGCCAAAGAGCAGGTTATATAACATTTCAGGTCTCGAGAGGCAGGCCATGAAAGATTACATGGCATATCAGACCCTTATCATTTCCAGCAGGGTTTTTCCTTGTTAAGAAAAAGAAGGGGGCTGCGCCCCTGCTTGGACTTTCACAAACTTAATCAGATCACCTTGGCGGAGTACCACAAGGTACAGAGGATTGCAAGAGGCTTTTGGGTTTCCCTTAGACCCACTCTGTTTCAGGCAAACCTAAGTACTGTTCTAAATTTGAAGGCATACTTATTAAATCCTCTATGAATATTATTCTACTAACAATTGAATTTTTGCAGAAAAAGATTGTGAAGGCAGACTCACAAGTTAACTCTATACAACAGATGAGCAATACCCTTTCCATTGATAAACTCAACAATATTAAACAGAAGACTGAATAATCCACAGATTACTTCCGCTCGTATCTAGAAAAATGCAAAAGAAGCAAATTTTTCCATGATACTGATGTATAGCAGCGCAATCAAATATACCATAGGCATGACACTGGTCTCTCTAGGGAATGGCGGACCTTCCGACGAGAAGCACCCTCAGCTTCCACCAGCTCTGATAGCGATAATTCCAGACGCACACCCTATTTTTTAGAGGAGAGACATGGAAGAAGACTAAGAAATTGACAAGGAAGGGTGACCAGGCACACCATGACAACATCAACCTGAATGCAGACTCGATTACAATATGACTGAACAAATTGTCTATAACATATTCTCTTATAATCCTTCTCCACTGGATTTGTTCAACCTACAGAAAGGTCTCTCCTTCTGCCCTACACCTATATTCAAATAATTTCTTCTGGATAAAGAAACACATCTTTTTTTAGAACTCTTAAACTTAAGGTTCATTTCTGTGAAGGCTCGTCTGTACCGGTCATTGGTTCGGCCCATGCTTCACAAGTTAACAGTGTTAATTCAAGTAGTCCCTCACAGGATATGGATCAATTTACATTTAAACAAATTAAGTTACACTCACCAAGTAATTTCAATCCTCCCCAGCCTTATCACCCTGTGGAGACATACATCTCCCTGAAACAGAGGGACATTAACCCCTTTCTGACATCTGACAGAATATTTCGTCCATGTGACCTGAGCCTGTTTGACCATGGATGGAATATTACGTCATATCCTTAATGCGACACTGCGACTTAAGTCATAGAGATTGCATTAAAATTCTGGAGCCATCTTACCTCTGGGTAGATGGTGCCGTCATCCTGGAGGGTGTCGCCGCCCTCCCGCACTCACGATCACTGTGATTGGCTGTTCAATTCTGCCGCAGCGTTTCTCATTGTTTCAGCCAATCAGGTTGGCTGAAACACTGATGTCCCAGCCTAGGATCGAGCACTAAACCTAGGCTGGTGCCTGGCAATGCCAGGCAAGGCCAGAAAGGTACCGGATTGGCGCAATCACCAATCACATCAATCGCACCAATCACAGGGCACAGCCGCGGTGACCTGCTTAGCATCGGAGCTGTGAGCTCCGATCCTAGGCATGGCCTGGAGCAGTTGATTGGCGAGATCGACAATTACATCGATCACGCCAATCACAGGGCACAGAAGCGGTGTGACTACGCTGTGCCCTACCGGTGACCTGTGAGCTCCAATTCTAGGCTGTTGCTAGGGTCACTAGGGTCAGCTCTGATTGGTGTGATTGATGTCATCATCGATTACACCAATGACAGGGCAGAGTAGCGGTATGACCGCTCTCTGACCTGTCTGTCACCTGTCTGTGACCGCACTGCAGGTACTCACACTTGCTAAGGATTCCTGCAGAGCGGTCACACTACAGGATCTTCTGTTGTGCTTGCTGTGCTGGGCCTTGTGGTGCCACAGAAGCCTGTGCCACAACAATCCCTGCTGAATAACAAAGAACAGAGAAGAAAGAAAACAAGACAGAAGAAAGAAGAGAGACTACAACTGTAAGTGTTTTGTTATCCCTGATCCCTGCCCGATCTCTCTTCATCCTCCCCAATCCCCCTCTTTACCCCTTCCCCCCTCCCGCTCTCCCCATTCCTCCTCTTTTTACCCCCTCCACCATCCTTTGTGCTTCCTCCATGTGCACATTTAGCAGCCGCCAAGCTTTGATTTGTGACGTAGTTCACCTATCAACACTCGTGCTCTCTCTTTTCCACTTTTTTTTCGCCCCCTTTGCGCCACCTCCGTGCGCACATTCAGCAGCCGCCAAGCTTTGATAAGTGAAGAGAGAATTATTTCTGCTGTGGTTTCTTTTATTGTCATCCAAAATAGATGTGAAGTGGTTGTTAAACGTTTTCGGCCTAAACACAATTGGCCTTCATCAGAACCTTATTTTAACAGAAGCTGAAAAAATAACAGATATGAACACGTCATAATGTTTCTGTGGATGCAATAAAAATAATAAACATAAAAGAAAAGAACGAGAAAACGGTGCAGAACAACAAATTTGCACAAACAATATAAGCTAACAGAAAGAAAAAGAAAAATCATCTAGCCACATTAATCCAGGTGTGACATACAAGGTACATAATGATATAATAATATATATGTATATCTTTATTAAGGAAAATGGAAGTAAAATGGTTGTAAAATTTGAGCGAAACAGAAAATACTGTTGGTGAAATACTGTTGGTAGATGTCCAGTGTGGAGAAAGAGGATGGTGGAAGATTATGGTATTATAATCAAAATAATGGTACCTGGTATTGAACAAAGCAATAAGGTAATTCAGGGGTTGAGGCACTATTCCTCTCTCCTGTTCTTTTTATGTCCTCTCAATTGTCCTTGTCTATTTTTTACAGCGCCATTCCTCAGCTATATAGATAGCATTCAGCGCTTTCCCTTTTGATCCGGCCAGCTTTCCCTTAAAGGTATATTCCCGTTCGTATCCCACTATGCAAACAGAGGCGTATGTATATTCATTTTCCATTTTCTGCCTTCCTATTTGCAGCCTGCAATGTCCTCTGTGGTTTCACCTCATAATAGAGGTCTGTCCCATATTATTGCTTAGTTCAATACCAGGTACCATTATTTTGATTATAATACCATAATCTTCCACCATCCTCTTTCTCCACACTGGGCATCTACCAACAGTATTTCACTGCTTCACGTATTTAACTTTATCTTCTTTTTTCAGGATTCTTATTTCAGGATACTCTAATAGTGAACTCACTGGGCACACCATTTCACTCTGTATAACACCAGGACCACTATATCCTTTCTGGTTTTTAGTTTCATTTTCTGTTTCGCTCAAATTTTACAACCATTTTACTTCCATTTTCCTTAATAAAGATATACATATATATTATTATATCATTATGTACCTTGTATGTCACACCTGGATTAATGTGGCTAGATGATTTTTCTTTTTCTTTCTGTTAGCTTATATTGTTTGTGCAAATTTGTTGTTCTGCACCGTTTTCTCGTTCTTTTCTTTTATGATTATTATTTTTTATTGCATCCACAGAAACATTATGACGTGTTCATATCTGTTATTTTTTCAGCTTCTGTTAAAATAAGGTTCTGATGAAGGCCAATTGTGTTTAGGCCGAAAACGTTTAACAACCACTTCACATCTATTTTGGATGACAATAAAAGAAACCACAGCAGAAATAATTCTCTCTTCTTTTTTCTTCATTGAGTGCCAAGTTTATTTTTATCATTAGTATTGGGCTGGATACCCTACTTGTGCACCACAAAACTCTACTTTTGAGTGCCGTGTTTTTCCATCATTAAGCTTTGATAAGTGACGCAGTTCACTCATCTGAGCTCGTGCCTGCTGTTTACCACTTTTTTATCACTCTCCTTTTGCGCCATCACTGTGCACACATCCAGCAGCCACTGAACTTTGATAAGTGACGCAGTTCCCTCATCAGAGCTCGTGCTTGCTGTTTTGCACTTTCCTTTTCACAGAAATTTTTATCTCCTCGACCAAGCGTATAAAACTTTATTACTTCTAAAATGCAAGTCACTTGGCTTAATTTAAGCCGTATCCGGTATGCACCTCAGTTCATGACACACAGGTAACTGTTATGATTTGGTAGCTGAGGAGAGCAAGCAAAAACGGCAATACACCAGAGAGGTTGGAATCTACTGGATTGCAGTACCCTGACTAACCACCACAACTAAAGGCAGCCGTGGAGCGTACCTACGTTGGTCCTAGACGCCTTGTCACAGCCTGAGAGGTTAACTACACCTAAAGATAGAAAGAGGAAAAGCTATCTGCACCGGAGCAGATCCCCAAAGAACATAGGAAGCTTCCAAACATGTAATGGCGGTTAGACAAGAGGAAATACAGACACAGACAGAAAATAGTATGAGCAAACGTTGGGGCCCAATCTTCCTAGACAGAAAAGGATAGGAAGGACACTTACTGCAATCCCAAAAAACCCTAAAAAGTACCAACTCTACTAATTGCAAAAACACCTGAGATCACACGACCTCTACCACCTAAATTAGTTCTCTGGTGTAACAAAACTAAGCCGAGCCACTGAAGAAAAACTGGAAAAGGCAAATGAACAAACAACAGTGGCTCAGACAAACTGGGAGGAGCACAAGCCCCCGGAGGGGACCCGGCTAACCTCCACAAAAGTGCAGGAAACAATGCAAAAAGCAAGCACAAAAATAAAAAGAGAAAATGTCTTATCTGAGAGCAGGAGAAGAGGCAAGATTCAGCAAGCTTCCAAGTGAACCAGGAACCACAGTTGAGACAAGAACAATTGATCACCGGCAACCCTGATGGAAGGGAACCTCCCTTATATAGGACCAGTCTGTAACTCCTGATTGCCAATCTTCACTAAATGGTTCAGCGCTGTCTGCAACCACCAGAGGGAGCTTCTGCTCAGAACTCATTTCTAACACATTCACAACAGTACCCCCCCCTTGAGGAGGGGTCACCGAACCCTTACTTGGGCAACCAGATCGGTCAGGATGAGCTCTATGATACGCACGGATCAGTCTCCTAGCATGGATGTCCGAAGCAAACACCCAAGAATTGTCCTCCTGACCATAACCTCTCCACTTAACCAAATACTGGAGTTTCCGTCTAGAAAAACGAGAATCCAAAATTTTCTCAACCACATACTCCAGATTGCCCTCAACCAAAACAGGGTCAGGAGGCGCAGCCATAGGAACCACTGGCTTGACAAACCTCTTCAATAAGGACTTGTGGAACACGTTATGGATCTTAAATGTCCCTGGAAGAAGTAAACGAAAGGAAACAGGATTAAGAATCTCCATGATCTTATAAGGTCCAATGAATCTAGGCTTAAACTTAGGAGATGCAACTCTCATAGGGATATTTCTTGAGGACAACCAGACCAAGTCCCCCACTTCAAACCGAGGACCATCAGTCCTATGCCGGTTGGCAAACCGCTGGGCCCTCTCCTGAGAGAGGGACAACCTCTCCACTACCTGGTCCCAAATCTTTGCATACGCTCCACAACAGAGTCAACACCTGGACAGACAGAAGCCTCCGTCTGTCCCAAAGAAAATCAAGGGTGAAACCCAAAATTGCAGAAAAATGGAGATATCAAAGTGGCAGAACTAGCCCTATTATTAAGAGCAAACTCAGCCAAAGGCAAAAAAGAGACCCAGTCATCTTGATCAGCAGACACAAAGCATCTCAGATAAGTCTCCAATGTCTGTTTGTTCTCTCAGTTTGTCCATTGGTCTGAGGATGAAAAGCTGAGGAGAAAGACAATTGAACATCAAGTTTAGAACAAAAAATCTTCCAAAATCTGGACACAAACTGGACTCCTCTGTCAGACACAATGTTCTCAGGAATGCCGTGTAACCGAACCACGTGCTGAAGGAACAAAGGCACCAATTCGGAGGAGGAAGGCAACTTAGGTATTGGCACAAGATGTATCATTTTGGAAAACCTATCACAAATCACCCATATAACTGTCATTCTCTGAGAAACAGGGAGGTCGGAAATGAAATCCATAGAGATATGGGTCCATGGTCTCTTGGGCACAGGCAATGGCATCAACAAACCACTAGAGCGAGAGCAAGGCTTGGAGCGAGAGCAAGTCCCGCAGGACTGCACAAATTCTCTGACGTCACGAGACAAGGTAGGCCACCAAAAGGACCGACTAACCAAGTCTCTGGTACCAAAAATCCCGGGATGACCGGCCAACGCGGAACAATGAATCTCAGACATCACACTCTTTTTCCACCGTCTGGGACAAACAATTTCCCAATAGGGCAGCGCTCGGGTTTATCCTCCTGACACCCCTCCAGAGCCAGTCTCAAATTGGGCGAGATGGCGGAAAGAACTACACCCTCTTTCAAAATAACAGCAGGATCAGATAACTCAGGAGAGTCTGCAAGGAAACTCCTCGAGAGGGCATCCGCCTTAACATTCTTAGTGCCAGGAAGAAAAGAAACCACAAAATTAAAACGTGTGAAAAACAAGGCCCACCTGGCCTGTCCAGGATTAAGTCGCTTGGCTGACTCCAGATAAACCAGATTCTTATGGTCCGTGAGGACCACCACCTGATGTTTGGCTCCCTCCAGCCAATGTCTCCATTCTTCAAAAGCCCACTTCATGTCCAATAACTCCCGATTACCCAAGTCATAATTACGTTCAGTTGGAGAAAATTTTCGAGAGAAAAAGGCACAAGGGTTACTTTTAGAGGTCTCCGGATCTCTTTGGGACAAAACGGCACCTGCCCCAATTTCAGAGGCATCAACCTCCACCTGAAATGGCAGAGAAACATCAGGCTGCCGCAGAACAGGAGCAGAAGTGAATCTCTGCTTAAGTTCCTGAAACGCAGAGACTGCCTCAGGAGGCCAATTCACCACATCAGAACCCTTTTTGGTCAAATCAGTCAATGGTTTAACAATAACAGAGTAATTACCAATAAATTTACGATAAAAATTGGCAAAACCCAAGAATCTCTGAAGAGCCTTTAATGAAGTAGGTTGGACCCAATCACAGATGGCCTGAACCTTGACCGGGTCCATTTCAATAACAGATGGGGACAAAATGAATCCCAGAAATGAGATCCTCTGTACGCCAAAAAGACACTTTGATCCCTTCACATACAGAGCATTCTCTCTCAAAATCTGGAACACAGTCCGAACATGTTTCACATGAGAGTCCCAGTCATTGGAAAAAATCAAGATATCATCCAAATAAACAATCAGAAATTTATCCACAAAATCCCTGAAAATGTCATTCATGAAGGACTGGAAGACGGAAGGGGCATTAGTGAGCCCAAAGGGCATCACTAGGTACTCAAAATGCCCCTCTGGGGTATTAAACGCCGTCTTCCATTCATCCCCGTGCTTAATGCGAATAAGGTTATACGCCCCCCTGAGGTCAAGCTTGGTAAACCAAGTAGCACTTTTCACCCTGGAAAATAGGTTAGAAATCAAGGGTAACGGATATTGATATTTCACAGTGATATTGTTCAAGAGACGATAATCAATACACGACTTTAATGAACCATCCTTTTTGGCCACAAAGAAAAAACCGGCACCCAAGGGTGAAGAGGATGGTCTGATATGACCCTTCTCCAATGACTCCTTGATATAAGACCGCATAGCGTCATGTTCAGGTACAGACAAGTTAAAAAGGCGACCTTTAGGGAATTTACTACCAGGCACTAATTCAATAGCGCAGTCATAGCTCCTATGGGGGGGCAAGGATGCAGATTTACTTTCGCTAAACACATCAGAAAAATCAGTCAAAAAGTCAGGAACATCCTGAGCGTGGGGAGAGGCAGAAAAAACAGGAGTGTTGGCATTAACACATTGGCAGCCCCAACTGGTCACAGACACAGATTTCCAATCCAAAACAGGATTATGAGACTGTAACCAAGGGAAACCCAGTACAATAATGTCATGCAGATTATGCAGCACCAGAAATTTGCAACTCTCCTGATGATCAGGTTCAACCCTCATTATCACCTAAGTAGAGAACTGGGGTTTATTCTCAGCCAAAGGGGTAGAATCAATCCCCAGTAGGGGAATAGACTTCCGTAGGGTATCAAGGGAAACCCTCAACGTTTAGCAAAATCAAAATCCATCAGGTTAATAGCTGCTCCCGAATCAACAAAAGCCTGAGCAGAAAATGTGGACAGGGAGCAAATCAGGGTAACAGTCAACAGAAATTTAGTCTAAACACTACCCAAGACAACTGAGCGTGCAAAACGTCTTCCCCGCTTAGGGCAGACTGAAATAGCATGAGAGGCGTCACCACAGTAGAAACATAACCCATTGCGTTTTCGAAACTCATGATGCTGTGCCCCAGAAGCCACTCTATCACACTGCATGGACTCAGAAGCTGGTTCACAAGGCAACACTATTCCACGCATACCTCTACGCTCACGCAAACGTCTGTCAATTCGAATCGCTAATGACATAGAATCAGTGAGACCAGAGGGAGCAGGGAAACCCGCCATAACATCTTTTACATTCTCTGACAGACCCTTCCGAAAAAGGGCTGCCAAAGCATCATCATTCCATTTGGTCAGGACTGCCCACTTTCGGAATTTCTGACAGTACAACTCAGCGTCCTCAAGCCCCTGATTTAATGCCAACAAGGTTTTTTCAGCTTGATCAGTGACATTAGGTTCATCGTACAATAACCCCAGAGCCAGAAAAAATGCATCAACATTACTCAAAACAGGGTCCCCAGGTGTCAGGGAAAAAGCCCAATCCTGAGGATCGCCGCGCAGGAGAGAGATGACAATTTGAACCTGCTGTGCTGCGTTCCCTGAGGACTTAGGTTTTAAGGCAAAAAACAACTTACAGTTATTTTTGAAATTCAGAAATTTAGCTTGATCCCCCAAAAATAAATCTGGCATGGGGATCCTAGGTTCCACAACCGGCAACCTAGAAAGATAGGTAGCAATACTCCGAACTTCAGTGGCAAGCTGATCCACACGGCCAGACAACTGTGCAAATTCCATTGAGAGAAAAAAAAAAATCCTCCTCAGCACCCAGAGAAAAAGAGGGAAATGCAACAAACAGAGAAAAAAAAATTTCTGACAACTTCTTTTTCTTTTTCCTTTTACTATTTTTCCCTTCTGTTGACTACCATATAATTTTCAGTTTGGCCGGTGATACTGTTATGATTTGGTAGCTGAGGAGAGCAAGCAAAAACGGCAATACACCAGAGAGGCTGGAATCTACTGGATTGCAGTACCCTGACTAACCACCACAACTAAAGGCAGCCATGGAGCATAAAAGGGGGAGGAAGCCAGCGCAGCACATGATCAGCATGAAATAATTTGTGTGCATCTGCACATAATTCTAACTGTTTTTTAAAATTGAGACATTTAGCAAACAATTGATCAATTCTTTGAGCTACCCCGCCACGACAAGGCATTCTCATATGGGGCAGTACCTACTCTAAGCTTATTATTTTCATTGTGCCATTGCGGCCTCCTAAATAATTAAAAGCATAACTGCAAAAAAACATAACTGCAAAAAACTAAAAAGCAAGACTGCAAAAACTGCAAAAGTACCTGGAGCATAACTGAATCACCCCCGGGTGCCAGTCCGACAGATGCAGGTAAAGGCCGACCAGGTCCAAGGATGGACATGTCAGATCTGACCTCCACATCCGCCAAACCAGCAACCACAGATAAAGAGTGAAACAGGCACAGGCACAGGTGCACAATTACATATAGCCTGGGGCAGGGCAGGGCTGCTGTATGTGTGTACAGCAGCTTAAGTCAATTGTAAGAAAGAAAAAAAACAGATAAAATGGCATGCATGACCCAGCGCGCACGGCAACCAGTGGTGGTTAGCCACTTACCAATACAAGAAAAAAGGGGGGAGGAAGCCAGCGCAGCACATGATCAGCATGAAATAATTTGTGTGCATCTGCACATAATTCTAACTGTTTTTTAAAATTGAGACATTTAGCAAACAATTGATCAATTCTTTGAGCTACCCCGCCACGACAAGGCATTCTCATATGGGGCAGTACCTACTCTAAGCTTATTATTTTCATTGTGCCATTGCGGCCTCCTAAATAATTAAAAGCATAACTGAAAAAAAACATAACTGCAAAAAACTAAAAAGCAAGACTGCAAAAACTGCAAAAGTACCTGGAGCATAACTGAATCACCCCCGGTGCCAGTCCGACAGATGCAGGTAAAGGCGACCAGGTCCAAGGATGGACATGTCAGATCTGACCTCCACATCCGCCAAACCAGCAACCACAGATAAAGAGTGAAACAGGCACAGGCACAGGTGCACAATTACATATAGCCTGGGGCAGGGCAGGGCTGCTGTATGTGTGTACAGCAGCTTAAGTCAATTGTAAGAAAGAAAAAAAACAGATAAAATGGCATGCATGACCCAGCGCGCACGGCAACCAGTGGTGGTTAGCCACTTACCAATACAAGAAAAAAGGGGGAGGAAGCCAGCGCAGCACATGATCAGCATGAAATAATTTGTGTGCATCTGCACATAATTCTAACTGTTTTTTAAAATTGAGACATTTAGCAAACAATTGATCAATTCTTTGAGCTACCCCGCCACGCGCGCTGGGTCATGCATGCTATTTTATCTGTTTTTTTTTCTTTCTTATAATTGACTTAGGCTGCTATACACATATACAGCAGCCCTGCCCTGCCCCAGGCTATATATAATTGTGCACCTGTGCCTGTGCCTGTTTCACTCTTTATCTGTGGTTGCTGGTTTGGCGGATGTGGAGGTCAGATCTGACATGTCCATTCTTGGACCTGGTCGGCCTTTTACCTGCATCTGTCTGACTGGCACCCGGGGGTGATTCAGTTATGCTTAAGGTACCGCTTGCAGTGTATGCAGTCCTGCTTTACAGTTTTTTGCAGTTATGCTTTTAATTATTCAGGAGGCCGCTATGGCACAGTGATATGATAAACTTAGAGTAGGTACTGCCCCATATGAGAATGCCTTGTCGTGGCGGGGTAGCTCAAAGAATTGATCAATTGTTTGCTAAATGTCTCTATTTTTAAAAAAACAGTTAGAATTATGTGCAGATGCACTTAAATTATTTCATGCTGACCATGTGTTGCGCTGGCTTCCCCCCCCCCTTTTTTTTCTTGTATTGGTAAGTGGCTGCCACCACTGGTTGCCGTGCGCGCTGGGTCATGCATGCTATTTTATCTGTTTTTTTTTCTTTCTTATAATTGACTTAGGCTGCTATACACATATACAGCAGCCCTGCCCTGCCCCAGGCTATATATAATTGTGCACCTGTGCCTGTGCCTGTTTCACTCTTTATCTGTGGTTGCTGGTTTGGCGGATGTGGAGGTCAGATCTGACATGTCCATTCTTGGACCTGGTCGGCCTTTTACCTGCATCTGTCTGACTGGCACCCGGGGTGATTCAGTTATGCTTAAGGTACCGCTTGCAGTGTATGCAGTCCTGCTTTACAGTTTTTTGCAGTTATGCTTTTAATTATTCAGGAGGCCGCTATGGCACAGTGATATGATAAACTTAGAGTAGGTACTGCCCCATATGAGAATGCCTTGTCGTGGCGGGTAGCTCAAAGAATTGATCAATTGTTTGCTAAATGTCTCTATTTTTAAAAAAACAGTTAGAATTATGTGCAGATGCACTTAAATTATTTCATGCTGACCATGTGTTGCGCTGGCTTCCCCCCCCCCTTTTTTTTCCAGCCATGGAGCATACCTACTTTGGTCCTAGACGCCTCGTCACAGCCTGAGAGGTTAACTACACCTAAAGATAGAAAGAGGAAAAGCTATCTGCCCCGGAGCAGATCCCCAAAGAACATAGGAAGCCCCCAAACATGTAATGGCGGTTAGACAAGAGGAAATACAGACACAGACAGAAAATAGTATGAGCAAACGTTGGGGCCCAATCTTCCTAGACAGAAAAGGATAGGAAGGACACTTACTGCAATCCCAAAAAACCCTAAAAAGTACCAACTCTACTAATTGCAAAAACACCTGAGATCACACGACCTCTACCACCTAAATTAGTTCTCTGGTGTAACAAAACTAAGCCGCAGCCACTGAAGAAAAACTGGAAAAGGCAAATGAACAAACAACAGTGGCTCAGCAAATGGAGGACAAAGCCCCGGAGGGACCCGGCGACTCCACAACAAGCCGGACAATGCAAAAGCAAGCAAAAATAAAACAGAAGCTTTCTGAGACAGAAAGAGGCAAATTCAGCACTTCCAATGAACCAGAACCAAGTTGAGACAAGAACAATTGATCACGGCAACCCTGATGGAAGGAACCTCCCTATATAGGACCATCTGAACTCCTGATGCAAATACTAAATGTTCAGTACTGTCTGCAACAACAGGGACTCCTCAGACTCATTCAACACTTCACAAAGTAACTTTCCTGGTTCGCAGTCCCCAGGAGTAATAACTTCTTTAACAAAAGTGACCGCAACTTGGGTCACAGCGCTTACTGCTCCCTCCTGAGGGAGCACGGTTTTCTCTTCTTAAGGTACAATGCCGCAAAGCAGACAGTCCCACAATTTTTCTCTAAGATAGCGCAACGTGCGCAACACTTTTTCTTTTAGAACAGTTCAGTTCAAGCAAATCAGTGACGGATTCTTCATGCCGCTGTAAACGTGGCTGAACCCCATGCCCAATTTTAGGCCGTAGATGACTCTGCAGCCACAGGAGTCGGTGGTTGCCACAACACTGAAGCAGTGGCTTTGGCGGGCAGATAAAGGCTGAGTTCGGTCTGGGCCCTCTGTGGAATGGTGCAAAAGAGAGAGCCCAGGGACGTGACGAAGTGGGAAATAGGCTGGGCCTCAGAGGGTCGGGGTTGAGGAGCAGATCACCCCGCCGCAATGTGTGGGCAAATGATGGCCCCTAAGACGTAGGCTCGTGACAAGGACAATCCCTCCGGGGTTAGTGGCTGAGGTGCACTCACCTGCTCAGATGCAGAAACGTAGGCCGAGTCCGTCCCGAAATTGCTGGATCCTTCTGTGGGGACGCCTGCGCAGTCGGCTGGTAGATCGAGCTCTGGCTCATTCTTGGTTTCCGGCAATGGTTTCCTCCAGGGCGGACGCCAGTTCCGGTCCCCGCTGAACTAACAACAAAGGTTCCGGTCTAGAGGGTTCCCTGCCTGACATCGGGCCGATGGTTCCGCCTCCAAAGAACATTGAGACGATGTCTCCCCTGATTGTTCCCGCTGCAGAGGATGTCGGAGCAACAACTCCACACTCAAGGGCTTTGGTCCTCGGGACGTTGTCGACTCTGGCAGCCACCAACTCTCGCGCTGAAGAACTCTCCAGGCGCTGGTAAGTGGGGTGTTCTGCAATTTCTTCCCACTGACTGGTGGGCCGGGTCCCTTCGACTTCCGTCTGTTGCCATATCCTTTCCATGCGGCCTAGGCTGTCGCACCTGCACTTGGAATTTTATTCTGGGTTCCATCCATTTCCAGGGGGGTCTGCCTCCTACAGCTCCACCCATCTGTTGTTAGTCAGTGGAAGGGGGCAAGGTTTTCTCTTCTTCAACCGCACCCACCAGGGACGGACCCGGGCATACTGACAGGCAAGTTCTGGTGCCAAAGAGTGATGGCAACGCATACGAAGGACATGGTTTTCGTTGTTGTTTACTTCTTCTCCACCATCTCCCGCCATTCTCACCGCCGCCATTTTGGTCACAGTAATGGTGTCGAACTTTTTCGTCATATAAGCCAAGTCCAACTCAGTAGTCAAGTCCGGTGTTGTCACAAAATCGGTAGTAGACAAATCCAGTGTTTCTTCATCAACAGCAACTTCTGACTCCTTCTTCTCGTCATCTTCCAGGGGTACAGCAGTTGCACATACATTTTCATTATCTTTTTCAGCAGATTCTTCACATGGCAATGCAGCCGCATCCTGCCAAACTTCATCTTTCTCAAGTTATCACTGGCAGCATTTCCTCGCTGCACGGTGTCGGCATCCTGCCGACTACGCCAAGTGTAATGGAGGGAAAGGACTGTAGTTGTGACCTGAATTATTGCAACGTCTGTGTCCAGTCCTTCCCCTGCAGAAAACTGTATTCTTCTCCTCAGCATACCTGCATCTCCACATCCAGACTCCTCTGGGCACTTCCCAGGCGACGACGGTCCCCCTTTCAGGCAAGCCTAATGGAGACACAGTCCAGGATAACTTGAACATTCTCTTTACTTAACTTTTCACACGTTACATCCACAGTTGGCACATCATGGGTTTCACTTGTTTCCTTATCTTTCCCTGCTTTGCTGTCGCTTCTGTGCAGTACACACCCGGACAGGACCGTCTTAGACTGCTCCCCAGTACCTTCCTGGCCTGACCTCGTCATGATGGCTGTTGTGAATATGCTGGAGGCGGCTTCTGAGCTGGGGCTCCCTCCGGTGGTTGCTGAGGGTAATCAACTGATTACTGAATGGCTTTCAGCTGGCGCTGAATGGTAGGATTTAACTGGCCTGAGTTCCCAGCAGCCTTGCCGGTTATCAATTGTTCCTTCTGGTCTTGCTTGAAGCACTGCTAGTTTCCTGCTCTCCTTCAGATAAGTGTTTGCTGTTTTTTTTCCTCTGTTTGATTTTCTCTGCTGGTTTGCTGCTTGCAGTGGACTGCAGACTGTCCCCTTTTGGGTGTCTGGCGCTGCAATTGTGCTCCGTTTGTGTCTGCACTTTTGCTTTGCTCCTTTGTTACTTTTTATTTGCTGAAAAGTGTTTTGTTACACCAGAGATCTGATTTAGGTGGATGAGATCGGGTGATCTCAGGTTTTTTGGCAATCAGAAGTGTTGGTATTTTTGTTAGGGTTTTTGTTGGATTGCAGTCAGAATTCTTTCCTGTACTTTTCTGTCTAGACAGATTGGGCCCCAGCGTTTGCTCATTCTATTTTCTGTCTGTGTCCGTGCTTTCTTCTTGTCTAACCGCCATTACATGTTTGGGGCTTCCTATTTTCTTTGGGGATCTGCTCCGGGGCAGATAGCTTTCATCTTTCTGCCTTTAGGGGTAGTTATCTCTCAGGCTGTGACGAGGCGTCTAGGATCAACATAGGAACGCTCCACGGCTACTTCTAGTTGTGTGGTTAGTTCAGGTTACTGCAATCCAATAGGTTCCAGCCTCTCTGGTGTATTATCGCTTTTGCTATTTTTTGCTATTTCTCCTCAGTTACAGAAACATAACAGTCCTGCTTGTTTTGCTATTGAGCATGCTCCAGCCTTCTTTGTCCTTATCTTGTTATTCTCACTATTGCGCATACCCCAGCTTTTTTGTTGTTTCATCTTGGCTTTCTTTCACCTTTTCGTATCATCACGCAGGCGCACTGATGTGCACAAACGTGACTATCTCCCAGCTGATCTGGGATGTCGTATCATGAGTTCCGCCTTTTCCATCCACAAATAGACAACATCGAGTCTCCAGGCACTCACAAGCCGGAGTGTTTACACATGCTAGACACACTTTTCCTCAGCGTAGTATCACAAGAATATCTATTGTTTGTTCTTATAGTTTTTGTTACTTTATTATGTATATTTCTTTCTCTTCTTAGCATTGCCGTCTCACATATTCGGTGAGCATTCTGACTTCCACAATCTGTGTTACAAGACAAGCTGTCTCTCTTACATAACTGGTGTCCTCTCTACCTGTTGTTTAGATATTTAATAGGCTGTTTGATCAGCTTATCCTTTTTGTATTACAGAATTATTCACTTGACTGGAGCATTAATAATACTTTATTAGATTTATATTATAAAGTTAATTTTTATTTCGTTATCCATTATTAACGTATTTTGTACCTACACTGTGAAATATGTGTATATATGTATATCTATATATATATGTGACTGACCCATAGAAGCGCTAGTCAGCGCGAAACGGCCGTCGTCAAGTTTGTGCCTACTCCTTTCGTCACTCCCCCGGGCCACCAGGGCCGGCGTCAGCACCCTGTGCACCCGGGCAAGTGCCGGGGTCCTGGCGAGACGGGGGGCCCACTCACGCTCACAGCAGCAGACATGCTTCTATAGGAATTTGAACACAGATGGTCAGGATTGGTGGAGTCAAGTAGAGCTCCCCCATCTCTTCTCACTGGTGCCGCAGATAGGGAGGAAGTGAGGAGGCGGAGACTGGAAGAGGCGGGTGGCAGAGGACAGAAGCTTTGTGTGCATGCAGGCTGCAGGCAGCTTTGAGAGAGAGATGCTCCCGGTGGCACTGCACAGCTTCCCGGCGCTTGCTGAGGCTCCTCCGCTCTTGAGTCCTGCGGCAGTGTCAGTGGCTAGACAGTGAGTGAGTACAGACTCCGTGAACCAGCTGATACAAAGCTGGCTCCCTGCTGTGAATGCAATGAGCCTGCTCTGCAGTGAGAACAGCCGATTTTTTTTTTTTGGCAGTGGCAGCTGTACTCAGATTCATTTTATTGAAGTGTGACTGTCACTACTTGAGTCCCAAGTGATATACTACTAGCTTCATGCACAGTGACAGTCACACTTCAATAAGATGAATCTGATAACAGTTGCCCCTGCCAGAAAAAAAACAAAAAAAAATAGGCTTGTGTGAGTCTGTAGGAAGTGAAATCTGGCATTGTACTATACCTATATCTCTCTGCTGTATCTGTGCATCATGAATCGTGGTATGTATTAGGCTATGTGCACATATATCAGAATTGCCGCAGAAATTTCCGCGGCAATCCTGCACCTCCCTGCCCCGGGAAATACGCATTTTTATTGGTATGCGTTTTCCCGCTAAAAACTAGCGTTTTGCAAGCGTAGTTAGCTTGCAGAATGCTAGCGTTTTCCAAGCGATCTGTAGCATCGCTTGGAAAACTGATTGACAGGTTGGTCACACTAGTCACACATAGTATTCAACAAAGAAAACAAAAAACAAGAAACAAATATCCTAAAATAAAACAAAATAAAAAATATATTGCAAAACATGCATAAAGTTGTAATAATAATAATAAGGGTATTTGGTAAACATAATTTTGATCAAAAGAATGTACAAGCCATCCCGCCACGTCAAGGCAACCCTTTGTGGGACAGTCCTACTCTAATATTAAAAACCTTTCCACTTGTCAAGTGACGTAAATGTGAACAAGGACAGAGGGACTGAACCCACCAGTTGAAGCATAGGCCAGACAGGATGGATTTTCAGCTCAAAAGCAGGGCGGTCACACCCTTATATGCACAGGATGCACTGAGAACTAAATAAAAAACTGGGTCTGAACTGAAAAAAATAAGTTGATGTGTATGCAAAATGTAACTGCATATCAAACACATGACCATTAAACAGAGAAAACAAAAAACAAGAAACAAATATCCTAAAATAAAACAAAATAAAAAATATATTGCAAAACATGCATAAAGTTGTAATAATAATAATAAGGGTATTTGGTAAACATAATTTTGATCAAAAGAATGTACAAGCCATCCCGCCACGTCAAGGCAACCTTTTAGTTCTCAGTGCATCCTGTGCATATAAGGGTGTGACCGCCCTGCTTTTGAGCTGAAAAATCCATCCTGTCTGGCCTATGCTTCAACTGGTGGGTTCAGTCCCTCTGTCCTTGTTCACATTTACGTCACTTGACAAGTGGAAAGGTTTTTAATATTAGAGTAGGACTGTCCCACAAAGGGTTGCCTTGACGTGGCGGGATGGCTTGTACATTCTTTTGATCAAAATTATGTTTACCAAATACCCTTATTATTATTACAACTTTATGCATGTTTTGCAATATATTTTTTATTTTGTTTTAGGATATTTGTTTCTTGTTTTCTCTGTTTAATAGTATTCAACAAGTGTGACCAGCTTTTTACTATTGATGCCGCCTATGTTAGGGTTTGAGTTCCCGATGCTGCACAAGGGGAGTCTTGAACCAGTCCCGCTGCGGTCTCCCATCCATCTCCATCCACAGTGGAGTCTGCTCAGCAGAGACATCAGTCCCAGCGTCTTGCCCATTCCAATACTGTGCAGAGACTTGCTGCTGCCTCTCCTGGATCTGCTATTATAGCCAGTACTGGAGCAGACATCTTTGGAACGAAGTCCTGCGTTTCCCCTTCTGAGCATGCCCAGGGTAAGATCTCTCATTGGAGATCAGGGGTCACATATTCAGGTACTGCAGCAGCTCCTTTTGGTCCGCCAGGAAGGCCCTAAAACTACATGTGTTTTGGAACAGTTTCTCATTGGTCCTTGTTTCTGGCAGGTCCTGTAGCTGTTACTATAAAAGGGTGGCATGGTTGGGCCGCCATGTGCTAGTATCAATTGCATTATGTGCTTTGCACCAGTGTGATCATGCACGCATGTGGTTAGGGCTCAGCTGAAATAAGCCCCTAGAATACCGGCTTCTCCGGTGAGGAGATTGCTTGTTTGCGTTGCTGTCTGCATGATCACGGACTGCTATCCGCACAGCAGTTATCTGTGTATCCCTGTGAGTCTAACAGGACACAGTCTTTTTCTCAGCGGCTCTGTGACGCAACAGGGTTCGCTTTATAACGCTGGTTCAGCGCCCTAGCGTTTTACTTTGCGGCTCACTGAAGTTAAGTGAGTTCGTACTTATCGCCATATAGCGCTCTGGCATTCCCGTTAGCGGCTCTGGGGATTAACAGAGTTCGCACTAACTGCCACAGCGCGCTACGGCGTTTATTTTAGCGACTCTGCGGGATAACAGAGTTCGCTACTTTCACCATCTTACTAGCAGCGGGCTTCGCCTGCACGGTGGACCCCGGGCTGCGAACGCACCTCTCAACAATATCTATTAGGTGCGTTCCGCAGACCCTAACATAATACTAGCGCCAGGGTTTGGCTAGTAAAATGGCGGACGACCAGCGTCTACAGCAGTACATCCAGCAGCTGGAGGGTAGGTTGGCGGTCCTTGAGCGCACAACCTTAGCTGTGGATGTTACCGCAGTCGCTGTTCAGGCTGCTAGCGTAGCTGCAGCCAGTTTGTCCACCGCTACCTCTGCTCCGACATTATCCCACTTCCCACTTCCAGACAAGTTTACGGGTGACAGTAAACATTGTCGGGGATTCGTGAGTCAGTGCTCTATACAGCTTGAGCTCCTGGCAACATGTTTCCCCATGGAACGGGCACAAGTGGCTTTTATTGTGTCTCTTCTGTCAGGCAGAGCATTGGAGTGGGCAACGCCGCTGTGGGAGCGCGACGATCGGTGTGGTGCGGAGTGCTCCTCGGTTTTTGGAGGCTCTGAAAAAGGTCTTTTTAGGACCTCAGGTCACGCACGATACGGCACTCCAACTGCTGGCAATGTCACAGGGCTTGTCCATGGTTAGCCAGTTCTCAGTCCAATTTCGGACTTTGGCCTCTGAATTAGAGTGGCCAGATAAAGTTGTTATTCCAGTGTTCTGGAGAGGACTGGCAGACCATGTAAAGGATGCTTTGGCTACCAGGGAAATTCCTGCCACACTGGAGAAACTCATTTCTATGTCTACCCGCATCGACCTCCGTTTTCACGAGCGGAGGTTAGAGCGGACCCAGTGTAGGCAGAGGTTTCGGCTGGCACCCACCTTTGCCAAACCTCTGGAATTTCCCGTTTGGGCGTCTGACTCCCCAGAGACCGTGGAGACTACTCGAGTGAGATCTAAGTTTCGGACCACTCGAGTATCCGTGGTCTGTAGAGTGTCAGCAGCCAGGACTAGTGTTGAGCGATACGATACCACAAGTATCGGGTATCGGCCGATATTAGCTGTTTCGGCCTTTCGATACTTAGTTCCGATATTTTCCATATATCGTATACCGGAATCGGAAGTTCCCATAATTCTTTGAGAGGCAATGTGATTTTAGTCAGCCAATGAGGAATCCTAAGAAGTGTGGGCACATCCTGTACTGCTGCGGTCATGTTAACTAATGGCATGGCTGTGATTGGATGCTGAAATGATGTCAGAATGCACTATAAAAGGCGCCGCCGCCATTTTAGCGTCACTGTGCTGTGAATTCAGTAAGGGACAGAACGCTGCTGTGCGGACTCTGAGGGACAGTTAGAGATTGCGATTTAGTGTACTGTGCTGTAGGCAGGCTAGCACCAACCGCTGTGTAAAGCTTCCTTTTGCCTGCAGTGTTGTTTTAACAGCTCTGCAAGGTGTTGTGAGTGCAGGTGACGCTGCAGTTTGCTCTGCATGCAACGCTGTCTGTAGGCATCTGCACGTGTCACTCACAGACTCTTTTTTTTTTCTTCAGTGTAATTCTTGCTGCTCCATGCAATTTAACTATTAGTGTGACGCGCTTCCATCCGTATCCAATACATTGGTTGCAAACACTATAGAAGTAGACAAAGGAGTAGCCTTTCACAGATTGTGAACAGTTGTGTTTCAGTGTTCACTTCAGTCTGTGTTTTTTATTTTTTGAGTGCACATCACGCTCCAGTTACTTGTTCAAGCACTGCTGCTTGTACTCTGCTGAGCGTGTCTCAGTGCCTCATCCTTTTCATTTCTCTCCAATTGGTTCTGCTCCATTCCATTTAAAATAAATATAATCTATTAGTGTGACGCGCTTCCATCCGTATCCAATACATTGGTTGCAAACACTATAGAAGTAGACAAAGGAGTAGCCTTTCACAGATTGTGAACAGTTGTGTTTCAGTGTTCACTTCAGTCTCTGCGTAATAACCACACTTAGGCCTTATAACTTTTCTGACTTTCTTTATCAATCTACCAAGATGAAGAAGGCAGGGAGTAAGGCACGTGGTCGTGGCCGTGGAGTTTCAGCAGGGAGAGGACGTGGGGATTCTGTGGCTGCTGCCGCCCTCAGTGACACAGCATCCACCAGTTTTACCCATGAGCGTTCCTTTATGCGCACTTTGGTAGGAGCTCGGCGTGCCCCCCTGCTGCGGGAAGAACAAATTGAAGCCGTTGTTGGTTGGATGGCAGCCAATGCATTGACTTCAATTCCTTCCACCTCCTCTCAGGAACACAACACTGTTGAGCAACCATCTGTCTGTTCACCGCCTGTCAAATTGCCCAGGCAGTCAGAGAGTTCTGTACAGGAGCCAGCTGAGTCTCTGCTTCTGTTCTCAGAATCTGTTGGCTCGCAAACACGGGCACAGGCAAGCAGCATTCTGCAATTTGAAGAAGAGGGAGTATGCAGTGATGCGCAACAGCTGTGTCTCTCTCAATCTGAAGAGGCGGGTGAGCCAGTGCCGATGGACAGCACACCGCAGAACGCATCTTATGATGATGATGAGACTCAGGTGCCAGGTTTTGTGGAGCATGGTGCTGCCCAGACCATCCAACAGAAGCAGGTGTTGGAAGAGGGTAGTGGAGATGATGAAGTCCGAGACCCAACATGGCGTGAGCAACAGGAAGGTGGTGGGAGCAGCTCTGAGGAAGAGATTGTCCCAACGGTACAAAGAGGAGGGAGAGGTAGGCTGCAGACTCGCTTGCCTGTAGCCTCCAGTTTGGCACCTGTTGGGAGCAGTTCTCTTAGAAATGTCAAAATTGGCGCTCCCATGACTTGCACTGCGTGGTCCTTTTTTGACAGACTTGTAGATGATATTTGCTATGTTCAATGCAAGCTGTGTAAGCAAAAAGTTAAAAGAGGTAAAAATATCAGTAACCTGAATACCACAAATATGTGGAAACATGTACGGACAAAGCACGTAGCTGAGTTACAAAGACACACTGGAGATGTAGGCCAACCTACAGCAGCACCTACATCTTCAGGTCGTGTTGGAACCTCTACCTCCAGCTCACACACACCTGGTTCGGCTTCCTCACAGGATCTCCATGGAAGAACCTCGGTCACTGTTGTCCATAGACAAACTGTTATTCCACCCACAGCAGCAAGTTCACAGTCATCGTCACACTCCCAGACCACAAAACAGCCATCGGTACCACAGGCATGGGATAAAAGACAGCCATACTCGGCAAACCATCCACGAGCACAGGCTCTGAATGCTGGCATTGCAAAACTCCTGTCCCTTGAAATGCTGTCATTCAGGCTGGTGGAGACTGACAGTTTCAGGAACTTTATGGCATTGGCAGTCCCACAATATAATGTGCCAAGCCGATTTTATTTCAGCAGGCAAGCCGTCCCTGCTCTGCAAAAACAAGTCCAGGGAAACATTAAACATGCGCTACTAAACGCCGTCAGTAGCAGGGTCCACCTGACCACCGATGCGTGGACCAGTACCCATGGCCAGGGACGATACCTTTCCCTCACTGCCCATTGGGTCAATGTTGTGGAGCCGGGTACAGATCTTGCCAGTGGCGCTGTACGTGTTCTGCCAACTCCAAGGATTGCAGGAATCCAGTCTGTACACATTGATTCCTCCTCCTACTCCAGTTCCTCAGAATCATCGCTGCACGAGCCGTCACGGTATACCTCCACATGGACCCGTGAACGCTTACCTGTTGCGACCGATATAAGCACAGCCGTGGCCAAACGTCAACAGGCCGTCCTGAAATTAATTTCCATGGGGAATGGAAGCCACACAGCGCAGGAGCTCTGGGATGCCATCAAGCAGGAGAGCGACGTGTGGTTTTTGTCAGCTAATCTTCAGCCAGGCTTGGTAGTGTGTGACAATGGCCGAAATCTGGTGGCAGCTCTGGGCCTTGGCAACCTCACTCACATACCATGTCTGGCACATGTGCTCAACTTGGTCGTGCAGAGTTTTTTGAGGGACTATCCGGATCTTGATGCACTGCTGCACAAGGTCCGCCTAGAGTGCGCTCACTTGTGACGTTCCAGCATGGCCAGATCGCGCATTGCAGCTCTGCAAGTCAGATTTCGCCTTCCTGAACATCGCATCATATGTGACGTACCCACCAGGTGGAATTCCACGTTACATATGTTGGAGCGGTTGTGTGAGCAGCAGCCAGCAGTAATGGAGTATCAGCTGCAACAGGCGCAATCAACTCGCAATTTGCGCCGTTCACACTTCACCACTACTGAGTGGGCCTCTATGAAGGACATCTGCGACGTTTTGCGTGCGTTTGATGTCTCAACGCGGATGGCGAGTGCAGATGATGCACTAGTCAGCATGACTGTCCCCCTTATCTGCCTGCTTCAGAAATCACTGAAAGCACTAAAGGAAGAGGTTTTGGAAGAGGTGGAGGATGAGGAGTCACAAATTCAATTACCTTCAGGACAGTCAGCACAACGTGGTTCCTCACAAAGGGCTGGGCAGGGCTCACTTTGTGAGGAGGATGAGGAGGAGGAGTCAATGGAGGAGGAAGAAATCCCTACAGAGGGAGGTACACAACGCTCTAGTCAGTATGTAGAGCGAGGGTGGGGTGATGCAGAGGAGGCAGAGATGACGCCTCTTCCAGAGGACAGCCTTTGTTGGCCAGTTGGGAGTCTGCAGCACATGGTTGATTTCATGCTTCAGTGCCTGAGAAACGACCGCCGCATCGCCCACATTCTCACCACGTCAGATTATTGGGTGTACACCCTCCTAGACCCTCGCTACCGGGACAACTAACAAACCCTCATCACACCGGTGAACCGGGACCGTAAAATGCAGGAGTACCAAGACACACTGGTGCAATCCATACTGTTGTACATTCCAGCCGAGAGAGCTGCTGCTGCTGCTACTGCTTTACAAAGCAGCTCTGTGCATCGAGGCAGTGTAGACACCTCTACAACAAGAGGGAGCAGAAGCAGCGCCTCTGCACAGGGCAAGAGCTGTATGTTAGAAATGTGGCGAAGTTTTGTGACAGCGCCAGCAAGGTCTACACCATCCGAGACGGCTCCAGTCACCAGGAAGAAACGTTTCCGTAAGATGGTGACAGACTACTTGGCTTTCCCTCTAAGTGTACTCCCAGATGCCTCTTCCCCTTTCAAATTTTGGGTCTCTAAGTTGGATACATGGCCAGAGCTTAGCCAGTATGCATTGGAGGTGCTGGCTTGCCCTGCTGCCAGTGTATTATCTGAGCGCGTCTTTAGTGCTGCAGGTGGTGTAGTAACAGACCGTCGCATGCGACTATCCTCAGAGAATGTAGACCGGCTTACTTTTCTGAAAATGAACAAGGCATGGATCTCACCTGAATTTGCCTGTCCGTTTTCAGATTAAATTTGGCAACGTTTTCCATGTCTCCTGTTATGTTCATCTTTCTACCACCTGAACTCTACTCCCTGGGCTACAACACCGCCATTTGTTGCTCGTAAGTAATTGGCAGGGGTACTGACTCCTGGCCAGCCTGGTTACAGCACGACAGCTGTTTCCTGGCAGTGTGAACGTCAATTATCCTCCAATAAGTTGTGCTGTCGTGTTGCATTCGGGTTAGCCGACTCTATGGTGCCTGCAGTTTAGGTGATTCCTATGTGTGCTGTGGGATATGTAAATAAAGGCTGTTTCCATTGTGACAATAGGACAAGCACCCACTGTAGGACTGTGTGATTCGGTAACTGCGGACGGCTTGCGTCCTGTCAACTTACATTTTCATGGGTGCGTTCTGCTACCCGTCCGGGGTCCAGTACCGTCAACTGGTTCTCCCCAGTGCCTTTGGCCTAGGTGCCTCCATCTCCGTATCCGAGTTCCACCAACGTCTGCTGGTCCTTGGTAGTGCTTTGGAGCACAGGTACCTCCTGCTTAGTAACCGTGTCACAGTAACGTCAGCTGGTACTCGGTTGTGACATTGCCTCTTTTCCTTCTGCTACCCGTCCGGGGTCCAGTACCGTCAACTGGTTCTCCCCAGTGCCTTTGGCCTAGGTGCCTCCATCTCCGTATCCGAGTTCCACCAACGTCTGCTGGTCCTTGGTAGTGCTTTGGAGCACAGGTACCTCCTGCTTAGTAACCGTGTCACAGTAACGTCAGCTGGTACTCGGTTGTGACATTGCCTCTTTTCCTTCTGCTACCCGTCCGGGGTCCAGTACCGTCAACTGGTTCTCCCCAGTGCCTTTGGCCTAGGTGCCTCCATCTCCGTATCCGAGTTCCACCAACGTCTGCTGGTCCTTGGTAGTGCTTTGGAGCACAGGTACGTCCTGCTTAGTAACCGTGTCACAGTAACGTCAGCTGGTACTCGGTTGTGACATTGCCTCTTTTCCTTCTGCTACCCGTCCGGGGTCCAGTACCGTCAACTGGTTCTCCCCAGTGCCTTTGGCCTAGGTGCTTCCATCTCCGTATCCGAGTTCCACCAACGTCTGCTGGTCCTTGGTAGTGCTTTGGAGCACAGGTACCTCCTGCTTAGTAACCGTGTCACAGTAACGTCAGCTGGTACTCGGTTGTGACATTGCCTCTTTTCCTTCTGCTACCCGTCCAGGGTCCAGTACCGTCAACTGGTTCTCCCCAGTGCCTTTGGCCTAGGTGCCTCCATCTCCGTATCCGAGTTCCACCAACGTCTGCTGGTCCTTGGTAGTGCTTTGGAGCACAGGTACCTCCTGCTTAGTAACCGTGTCACAGTAACGTCAGCTGGTACTCGGTTGTGACATTGCCTCTTTTCCTTCTGCTGCCCCTCCGGGTTCCAGCACAGTCAGCTGGTTCTCGTTACTTCCATTGTCTCTTGCTCCATCTGATACCCGTCAGGGTTCCAGTAACGTCAGCTGGTTCTCGGAAATTAGACGACCTTAAAGACCACCCAGAAGAAGATGACGACAACAAGGACGACGAGCATGAAGCCAACCAGCCTGAACACCATCACAAAGAAAAAATAAAAGATTACCCAGAAGAAGATCACCAACAGGACAAAGAAGGTTAAGACAAACTACAAAATACAGAACAAGAGACAGAAAAACAATAAGCAGAAGATCAAAAAGCAGAAGAACATGAAGTATAAGACCAAAATGAAGAGCAAAATATATGCTCTAAATTCTAAGCAGAAGAAGACTAAGCAGTGTATGGGGGTGAGTCCGTTCCTCCTCGTGGTGCCCCTGGAAAATGCCTGCTGCTGCAGGCTAAACTGAACACGGACAAATACTGTTGTAATTTAAATCTTTTGTGACAGCAAGAACGGAAGGATGAACAATTCATACTTTTACAGATTACAAGTACAGGAATCTCTGTCACAAATAAGAATATGATGAAGAAGATGAAGAGGAAGAAGATGAAGAATTTTAATATGAAGAAGATTAATTAGTTTAATAATAACAATATGAGTAATGTAAACAAAAACATGAATAGCAAGAAGTTTAAGAAGAAGATTAAGAAGGTGAAAATGAAGAATAATTTGATGAGAAAGATGATGCTGCTGAAGATTATGAAGGAGAAAGTGTGGCACTGGCAAAAGTTAAAAAGGTGAAGAGCATGGAAGTTGTGAAACATACATATTTGCCAAAATAGAAAAAAGGTTAACAACATTGTCAATTTGTTAGTCAATCCAAACGTATTTTAAAAAAAATATATATTAATGCTATTCCAATGCATTGGGTTAAACATGTATGCCTTTATTGTCTCCTCAACCTCCCCCAATACATTCTACATTAGTCTTTGTTGTTTTCCTTCATGTACAATTAACCAACAAGGCAAGAATGGGTTTTTTTAATGTCGATATTTGGTTCCCATAGACTTACATGGGACTTCCGGTATCGGAATCGGATATCGACGATATTTAGTGATATCGGCGATACCATTCCGATCCGATATTTTTAGATATCGAGCAGTATCGCTCAACACTAGCCAGGACATTATGCCAACCGATGACCTCAGGGAATGAGTAAACAGTCATGTTCCGTGACCATGGGTGCAGGGTCATTAGACACGAGGGATTTTGCTCAGAAAGTGCTCCTTAAAGGGTTAATCACTCTAGGTTCAGCCACTCTTTCCGCCAAGCTTTGTGTGGACTCTGGGGCAGAGGGGAATTTTATGTCCTCCTCCTTTGCCTCTCGCCATTCCATACCGCTGGTGACGCTCGCCGAGCCAATATCGGTGAGAGTATTGAATGGAGCAATCCTGCCCTCACAAATCACCCACCAGACTGTCTCACTACCTCTGTCAATGTCCCCTTCTCATCAGGAGAATATATCCCTTTTTGTTCTTCCTGAGGGAATGGATGAGGTTTTGTTGTGATTACCCTGGCTTCTCCACCACTCTCCCCATATTGAGTGGTCCTCTGGGAGAATACTGGGTTGGGGTGATCATTGCAGAGACAGATGTCTCAGAGGGGACGTTTAGGTTTCCACCACGGAGATACCTATAGACCTTGCTTCTCTCCCCAAGGTTTATCGGTCATACGCGGACGTATTCCCCAAAAAGGCAGCGGAGATTCTTCCGCCTCATCGCCCCTATGACTGTCCTATAGACCTCTTGCCTGGAACGGAGCCCCCTCGGGGAAGAGTGTATCCTCTCTCTCTTCCTGAGACGAAGGCCATATCACAATACATCCAGGAAAATCTGGCAAGAGGGTTCATTAGGAAGTCAGTGTCACCAGCAGGGGCAGGATTTTTCTTCGTGCAGAAGAAGAATGGAGAATTACGACCGTGTATAGACTATAGGGGTCTTAACGCCATTACCGTTAAGAACAAATATCCTTTGCCCCTAATATCTGAGCTCTTTGATAGGCTCCGGGAGCAAGGGTATTTACTAAGATAGATCTTCGTGGTGCCTATAACCTGATCCGCATCCGTGAGGGGGACGATTGGAAGACGGCGATCAATACCAGAGATGGACATTACGAATACCTAGGGATGCCGTTTGGGCTCTGTAATGTTCCAGCCGTCTTCCAAGATTTCATAAATGACATCTTCCGGGACATGCTTGCCACCTCTGTGGTAGTCTATCTGGATGACATTCTCATCTTTTCTCCAGATATGGACACCCATCGGAGAGATGTTTGCAGGGTTTTCGACCTCTTGCGGGCGAATTCCTTATATGGGAAGTTGGAGAAGTGTGTGTTTGAGCAGGAGTCTCTGCCATTCCTGGGCTATATCATCTCCACTCAGGATTGGCTATGGATCCTGCCAAACTACAGGCTGTAATGGATTGGCAAGAACCCCACTCTCTTAAAGCGGTGCAGCGCTTTATGGGGTTCATTAATTACTATCGCCAATTCATTCCCCACTTCTCTACATTGGTTGCTCCCTTGGTAGCCCTCACCAAGAAGGGAGCCAATCCCAAATTGTGGTCAGAGGAGGTCTCCAAGGCCTTTACTTCAATCAAGTCCCATTTTGCTAGCGCTCCTATATTACATAGTCCCGAGGTTGATAAACCTTTTATATTGGAGGTAGATGCCTCGTCCGTTGGTGCTGTAGCAGTCCTTTTCCAAAAGGATGCTCAAGGTCGTAAACATCCTTGCTTCTTCTTCTCCAAAGACCTTCACACCAGCGGAGAAGAATTATTCCATTGGGGATAGGGAGTTGCTAGCCATGAAGTTGGCCTTTTCCGAGTGGAGACATCTCCTGGAGGGGCTCGCTTTCCCTTTCAAGTGTTTACTGAGCACAAAAATTTGGTCTATTTACAGACCGCCCAGCGGCTAAATTCCCGTCAGGCCAGATGGTCCCTTTTCTTCTCCCGGTTCCATTTTACCCTCCATTTTATCTCCGGGTAGAAGAACATTTGTGCCGATGCTCTGTCTCTCTCCGTGGTGTCCTCTGAGAAGGTGGAGGAGGAGCCTCGGCTGATTGTCCCCACAGAGAGCCTAAGAACTGTGGCCCCGGTTTCGTTCGAGTTTGTGCCTCTAGGCAAGACTTTTGTGCCCATCAATTTGTGACTGGAGGTACTCTCTTGGGCATACTCGTCCAGGTGGGTGGACAATTTGGGGCAAAGAGGACATCTGAGTTGCTGGCGAGGACATACTGGTGGCCAAATATGGTCCGTGACGTCAGGGAATACGTTCAGGCGTTTGTCTCCTGCGCCAAGAATAAGTCCCCTCAACAACGGCAAGCTGGGTTACTTTTCCCTTTGCCGGTGGCAGACAGGCCCTGGGAGATGGTTGGGATGGATTTTGTGGTGGGCTTACCCAAGTCTCGGGGCTGCACCATCATCTGGGTGATAACCGACCACTTCTCCAAAGTGGTGCACTTGGTGCCGTTACCACGGTTACCGTCTGCACGGGCCTTGGCAGCATTATTCATTAGGCATATTTTCTGCCTACACAGTATGCCAGACTAAATTGTCAGTGATCGAGGTCCCCAGTTTGCGTCTCGGTTCTGGAGAGAGCTGTGTCATTTACTCAGCATTGAGTTGAATCTCTCCTCTGCATACCATCCCGAGACGAATGGGTTGGTAGAGAGGGCCAACCAGACCTTGGTCACATACTTGCGACATTTTGTCTCTGCCAGGCAGGATGACTGGGCATCCTTGCTACCGTGGGCTGAGTTCGCTCTAAATAATGCTGTGGCTGACTCCACCGGACAGACTCCATTCCTCCTGAACTACGGTCAGCATCCGCGGGTACCAGTGCCCTTGCCCATGTCTTCTGCCGATTCCAGGGTGGCAGACTGGGCTGTGGAGGCACGGGACATTTGGGACCGCACCTAGGATGCCATACAGGCCTCCAAAGAGAGGATGAGATCTTTGGCCGATGCCCATCGGCGCCCCGCTCCTACATTTGCTCCTGGTGACCAAGTGTGGCTCTCTGCCGAAACATCAGGCTACTATCACGAGAAACCGCTAGGTGGGCACTTACCAGCGGTTTCAGCAGCTCTGACAGTGGGAGCCCGGAGCCTCCGACGGCCTGTGACAGCAGTACTCACAGCGCCCGAGTGCTGGCAAGATGATAGTAATACAGCAGAGCTGGAGTGAGCAGAACACCAAGTGGTGAGTGTACTGCCAGGACCTGCGGTCATGTGACCCCAGGGGGCGGAGCTTAGCGTCCTGTAGCTGGGGATGAGTGCAGGGAGCTACAGGGACCCTGGAGAATGGAAAGGGGGTCACCGACACCAGGGAGAGGACGGGGAACCAGAGGGAGACGGAATCCAAGACAAGCCGAGGTCAGTAAACGTGAGAGACAACGCAGTACACAAGGAGCAGGCTAACAAAGAATAGTCAGGGACGTGGCAGGAGTCAGAAAACCAGAGAAGCATATACACAGTACAGAATCAAGAGGCAAAATCACAACGGGAAACAGAACCGGGTCAGAACCATACAAACAAACTAGAACACAGGCACAAGGCACAGGCAATCAGGGGTCAACACACTCAGCCAAGGGCAAAAGTATAACTGACGGGGATTGGAGCTTCCTAGGGCTATAAGAAGCTCTCCCCGAACCAAGGAGAGGCCATAATAATAAACCCCAGGTGTGCAGGTCAGAGCCTGCACTACGATCAAGACATTAACCCCTGGTGTGCAGGCCAAACCTGCACTGGGATCATGACAGCTACGTGTAGAGTCCACCAAGTTGGCACCTCACTTTTTGGCTCTCCCTTTAAAGTTCTTGAGCAGGTGAACCTGGTGGTTTACCGCCTAGCCCTTCCGCCTCGCCTTGGTATCACCGACACCTTTCAAGTGTCCCTCCTGAAACCCGTGGCCATGTCCCGGTTTTTTGAGTCATCTGCCGGACGTCAGGTTCATCTACCAATGATTATGAGGTGAACGCCATTGTTGGGTGCAAGGTGGTACGAGGAAAAAAAATTTATTTGGTGGATTGGAGGGGTTACGGGCCTGAGGATAGGTCCTGGGAGCCTGCCGAGCATGATCACGCTCCGCACCTCATCGCTGCCTTTGAGCGCAGCGAGGCCCAAAGAAGGGGGATAATGTTAGGGTTCAAGTTCCCTCTGCTGCACAAGGGGAATCTCGAACCAGTCCCTCTGTGGTCTCCCATCCATCTCCGTCCGCAGTGGAGCTTGCTCAGCAGAGATGTCGGTCCCAGCGTCTTGCCCATTCCAATACTGTGCAGAGACTTGCTGCTGCCTCTCCTGGATCTGCTATTATAGCCAGTACTGGAGCAGACGTCTTTGGGACGAAGTCCTGCGTTTCCCCTTCTGAGCATGCCCAGGGTAAGATCTCTCATTGGAGATCAGGGGTCACATGTTCAGGTACTGCAGCAGCTCCTATTGGTCCGCCAGGAAGGCCCTGAAACTACATGTGTTTTGGAACAGTTTCTCATTGGTCCTTGTTTCTGGCAGGTCCTGTAGCTGTTACTATAAAAGGGTGGCATGGTTGGGCCGCCATCCGCTAGTATCAATTGCATTATGTGCTTTGCGCCAGTGTGATCATGCACGCATGTGGTTAGGGCTCGGCTGAAATAAGCCCCTAGAATATCGGCTTCTCCGGTGAGGAGATTGCTTGATTGTGTTGCTGTCTGCATGATCACGGACTGCTATCCGCACAGCAGTTATCTGTGTATCCCTGTGAGTCTAACAGGACACAGTCTTTTTCTTAGCGGCTCTGTGACGTAACAGGATTCGCTTTATAACGCTGGTTCAGCGCCCTAGCGTTTTACTTTGCGGCTCACTGAAGTTAAGTGAGTTCGTACTTATCGCCATATAGAGCCGTGATATTCCCGTTAGCGGCTCTAGGGATTAACAGAGTTCGCACTAACTGCCACAGTGCGCTACGGGGTTTATTTTAGCGACTCTGCGGGATAACAGAGTTCGCTACTTTCGCCATCTTACTAGCAGCAGGCTTCGCCTGCACGGTGGACCCCGGGCTGCGAACGCACCTCTCAACAATATCTATTAGGTGCGTTCCGCAGACCCTAACAGCCTATGCCGCATCAATAGTAAAAAGATCTAATGTTAAAAAACATAAAAAATCGTGCTATTCTCACCTTCCGGCGGCCCCCACAGCCTTCCTGATTCTCACGATGCTCCCGGCAACTCCCGTTCCTAGGGATGCCTAGCGACAATGACCCCAGATGACGTCATCACAGGTCATTGTCGCTATGCATCACCGGAACGGGAGTTGCCGGGAGCGTCGCTGAGGACCAGGAAGGCTGCGGGGGCCGCCGGAAGGTGAGAATATCACGATTTTTTATTTTAATTATTGTTTTACAGGGATATGGTACCCAGGGTATAGTCTCCTCTCCTCTAGACCCTAGGTACCATCCGCACATGAACTGCTCACTTTGCGCATGGTGGGCATAGCCACATGCGGAAAGTAAGCGGTTCAATGCATTTGTAAGGTTCTTTGTCTCTGTTGACATGTTCCTTGAAACTCAGTTTTCCGTCGGCCATTTTGCTTTCTGTCTTTCTGCAGCTCTTGCCCTCAGTTAATATGGAGTTTCCAGTTTTCATGTTCCCGCCCTGATTCTTCCCTCTTGCTTCTTAAGCAGCCTCAGCTGAACAATCAGTGCTCCTGAATCAAGCCTCAGTCAGTCTGTGACCTGACTCCTGGAAACCTTGGACTTGTACTCCAGCTATTCCCTACTGAGGAACCTTGGAACACTTTTGGACTCTGGAAACCTGCTGTTTGGTGAATCCTTGTTTGCAGAGGAATGACGGTACAGAGAAGAGATCCTGAACCTGCTTTGGAGATTTATTGTAGTGCTTGAAGTTACTCTGGCCTGCTGTGTCTCCTGTCGCTGTTCCTGCAAACTGTGTGAACTTTTCAGCATGCTTGTATGAAGTAATACAAGTCATTTCATTTCAACCTATGTCTCCTGTGTTTTCCTCGCACCCAAGCACAAGACGCTATAGGAACTGTACACTATACATGACAAGATTCAGGAGCCAATGTTTAGTGTCTGCTGGGTCTGGGAAAGCCGTGTCTGCTGTGACTGTGGATATCAGATGTCCGTTTAATACCTTATGTGATGACAGTGGTTGTGACTTCTCACAACCATTCCAGGTGAGCGCATTCCCTTAAAATTTTACTCTGGAGTGTTACCACAGGTAAACACTATTGTTTTTTTTTTTTTTTTTTTTCCTTTCCTCTTCTCCTTCCAGCACTTCTGCCTTAAAAGATCTGGAAGATGGAGGCCCGCATAAAGGAACTTTGCGGAGTGACTGATACAATCCTTTCAGATGTACAGACTTTAAAAACCCGTTTTGCAAGCCTTCAGGACCTCACTAATCATAATTTGCAAGTGTTTGGACAGACTACCCAGGAATTGCGAGCCAGGATTGAGGCTCTAGAGGAACGAGCCCAGGCTCCTGCCATAACCCCGAGTTCTGGGATCCCCAAATTACCTCCTTTTCGTTTTGGCGGTGAACGTGAGAAATTCAGGGGATTTATTAACCCCTCTCTGACATTAGACGTACTATCCCGTCCATAAAACCCGTGCCATTCTGACCATGGACGGGATAGTACGTCATAGGCGATTAGCTGCGCTCCCTCCGGGAGCGCAGCTAATCGCCGCCGGGTGTCAGCTGATTATCACAGCTGACACCCGTGACTGTGTGTCAGGAGCGGTCACGGACCGCTCCCGGCACATTAACCCCTTGCACACCGCGATCAAACATGATCGCGGTGTACTGGGGGCACAGGGGAGGATCGCGCAGGCAGGGGGCTCCCTGCGCGCCCCCCTGAGACCCTCAGACCAGCGCGATGTGATCGCGCTGCTCTGAGGGCTTCCTCCCTCCCAGGACCCGGATCCAAGATGGCGCTGGGGTCCTGGAGGGAGGCGGCTTCTTCAGTGCCTGCCGAGAGCAGGCATGAGGAAGCGTCCTGCACTGCCTGTCACATCGCTGGTGTGACAGAGTGCTGTGCACACTGTCACACCAGCGATCTGATGAAATACAGTGATGTCCCACCCTGGGACAAAGTAAAAAAGTAAAAAAAAGTAAAAATAAACATGTGTAAAAAAAAATCCAAAAAAAAAAAAAAAAATATTCCCCAATAAATTCATTACTTATTGTAAATAAAAAAAATAAAACAATAAAAGTACACATATATGGTATCGCCGCGTCCGTAACGACCCCCCCTATAAAACTGTCCCACTAGTTAACCCCTTTTGTGAACCCCTTAAAAAATAAAAAATAAAAACGAAGCAAAAAATCAGTGCTTTATCATCATACCGCTGAACAAAAAGTGGAATAACACGCGATCAAAAAGACGGATATAAATAAACATGGTACCGTGAAAACGTCATCTTGTCCCGCAAAAAACGAGCCGTCACACAGCATCATCAGCAAAAAAATAAAAAAGTTATAGCTCGCAGAATAAAGCGATGCAAAAATAATTATTTTTTATATAAAATTGTTTTTATTCTATAAAAGCGCCAAAACATAAAAAAATTCTATAAATGAGGTATCGCCATAATTGTACTGACCCGAAGAATAAAACTGCTTTATCGATTTTACCACACGCGGAACAATAAAAACGCCTCACCCAAAAGAAATTCATGAATTGCTGATTTTTGTTCATTCTAACCTCCCAAAAATCGAAATAAAAAGCGATCAAAAAATGTCACGTGCTCAAACATGGTACCAATAAAAGCGTCACCTCGTCCCGCAAAAATTAAGACCTCACATGACATTGTGGGCCAAAATATGCAAAAATTATAGCTCTCAAAATGTGGCGATGCAAAAAACTACTTTTTGCAATAAAAAGCGTCTTTTAGCGTGACAGCTGCCAATCATAAAAACCGCTATAAATAGTAAATCAAACCCCCCTTTATCACCCCCTTAGTTATGGAAAAATAATAAAATAAAAAAAATGTATTTATTTCCATTTTCCCATTAGGGTTAGGGTTAGGGTTTCGGCTAAAGTTAGGGTTAGGGTTGGCGCTAAAGTTAGGATTAGGGTTAGAGTTAGGATTAGGGTTAGGGTTGGGATTAGGGTTGGGACTAGGGTTAGGGGTGTGTTGGGGTTAGGGTTGGAGTTAGAATTGGGGGGTTTCCGCTGTTTAGGCACATCAGGGGCTCTCCAAATGTGACATGGCGTCTGATCTCCATTCCAGCCAATTCTGCGTTGAAAAAGTCAAACGGTGTTCCTTCACTTCTGAGCTCTGCCATGCGTCCAAACAGTAGTTTATCCCCACATATGGGGTATCAGCGTACTCTGGACCCCAAGAGTTATTGTGAAATTTGTCCTATTTCTTCTGTTACCCTTGGGAAAATAAAAAACTGGGGGCGAAAATATTATTTTTGTAAAAAAAATAAGATTTTTTTGTTTTTACGGCTGTACATTATAAACTTCTGTGAAGCACTTGGGGCTTCATAGCGCTCACCACACATCTAAATAAGTTCATTGTGGGGTCTATTTTCCAAAATGGGGTCACTTGTTGGGGATTTCCACTGTTTAGGCGCATCAGGGGCTCTCCAAATGCGACATGACGCCCCCAGACCATTCCATCAAAGTCTGCAATCCAAAACGTCACTACTTCCCTTTCCGAGCCCTGACATGCGCCCATACAGTAGTTTTCTCCCACATATTGGGTATCAGCGTACTCAGGACAAATTGGACAACAACTTTTGGGGTCCAATTTCTCCTGTTGCCCTTGTGAAAATAAAATATTGGGGGCGAAAAAATCATTTTTGTAAAAAAAAAAAGGATTTTTTATTTTTACGGCTGTGCGTTATAAACTTCTGTGAAGCACTTCGGGGTTCAAAGTGCTCACCACACATCTAGGTAAGTTCCTTGTGAGGTCTATTTTCCAAAATGGGGTCACTTGTGGGGGGTTTCCACTGTTTAGGCGCATCAGGGGCTCTCCAAATGCGACATGACGCCCCCAGACCATTCCATCAAAGTCTGCAATCCAAAACGTCACTACTTCCCTTTCCGAGCCCTGACATGCGCCCATACAGTAGTTTTCTCCCACATATTGGGTATCAGCGTACTCAGGACAAATTGGACAACAACTTTTGGGGTCCAATTTCTCCTGTTACCCTTGTGAAAATAAAATATTGGGGCGAAAAAATCATTTTTGTAAAAAAAAAAAGGATTTTTTATTTTTACGGCTGTGCGTTATAAACTTCTGTGAAGCACTTCGGGGTTCAAAGTGCTCACCACACATCTAGATAAGTTCATTGTGGGGTCTATTTTCCAAAATGGGGTCACTTGGGGGGGGTTTCCACTGTTTAGGCGTATCAGGGGCTCTCCAAATGCGACATGACGCCCCCAGACCATTCCATCAAAGTCTGCAATCCAAAACGTCACTACTTCCCTTCCGAGCCCTGACGTGCACCCATACAGTAGTTTTCTCCTACATATTGGGTATCAGCGTACTCAGGACAAATTGGACAACAACTTTTGGGTTCCAATTTCTTCTGTTACCCTTGTGAAAATAAAATATTGGGGGCGAAAAAATCATTTTTGTAAAAAAAAAAAGGATTTTTTATTTTAAGGCTGTACGTTATAAACTTTAGTGAAACACCTGGGGTTCAAAGTTCTCACCACACATCTAGATAAGTTCCTTGAGGGGTCTAGTTTCCAAAATGGTGTCATTTGTGGGGGGTTTCCACTGTTTAGGCAGATCAGGAGCTCTCCAAACACGACATGGCGTCCAGCCAATTCTGCGTTGAAAAAGTGAGATGGCGCTCCTTCCCTTCCAAACTCTGCCATGCACCCAAACAGTGGTATACCCCCACATATGGGGTATCAGTGTACTCAGGACAAATTGTACAATAACTTTTGGAGTCTTGTTACCCTTGGAAAAATAAAAATTCGGGTGAAAAGATCATTTTTGTGGAAAAAATATGATTTTTAAATTTTACGGCTCTACGTTATAAACTTGTGTGAAGCACTTGAGGGTTCAAATTGCTCACCAAAGATCTAGATAAGTTCCTTAGGGGGTCTAGTTTCCCAAATGGGGTCATTTGTGGGGGTTTCCACTGTTTAGGCACATCAGGGGCTCTCCAAATGCAACATGGCATCCAATCTCAATTCCAGCCAATTTTGGTTGGAAAAAGTCAAATGGTGCTCCTTCCCTTCCGAGCTCTGCCGTGCGCCCAAACAGTGGTTCCCCCCCACATATGGGGCATCAGCGTACTCAGGACAAATTGGACAACAACTTATGTGGTCCAATTTCTCCTGATACCCTTGGGAAAATAAAAAATTAGTGACTAAAAGATAATTTTTGTGGGAAAAAAATAGGATTTTTTATTTTCATGCCCGGGCATTATAAACTTGTGTGAAGCACTTGGGGGTTCAAAGTGCTCACCAAAGATCTAGATAAGTTCCTTAGGGGGTCTAGTTTCCAAAATGGGGTCACTTGTGGGGGATTTCCACTGTTTAGGCTCATCTGGGGCACTGCAAACGGAACATGACCCCCATCAACGTCTGCATTCCAAAACGTTACTACTTCCTTTCCAAGCCCTGCCGTGCGCCCAAACAGTTTTCCACCCCCACATATGGGGTATCAGCGTACTCAGGACAAATTGGACAACAACTTTTGGGGTCCAATTTCCTTGGGAAAATTCAAAAATTTAGGACTAAAAAATCATTTTTGTGGAATTTTTTTTTTTTTTTTTCACACCCAGGCATTATAAACTTTTGTGAAACACTTGGGGGTTCAAAGTGCTCACAACAGATCTAGATAAGTACCTTAGGGGGTCTAGTTTCCAAAATGGTGTCACTTGTGGGGGGTTTCCACTGTTTAGGCGCATCAGAGGTTCTCCAAGCGCGACATGGCGTCCAATCTCAACTCCAGCCAATTTTAGTTTGAAAAAGTCAAACGGCGCTCCTTCCCTTACGAGCTCTGCCGTGTGCCCAAACAGTGGTTTTCCCCCACATATGGGGTATTGGCGTACTCAGGAGAAATTGCATAACAACCTTATCTGTCCATTTTCTCCTTTTACCCTTGTGAAAATAAAAAAAAAGTTTGTAAAAGATCATTTTTGTGGCTAAAAAGTTAAATATTCATTTTTTCCTTCCACGTTGCTTTAGTTCCTGTGAAGCACCTGAAGGGTTAATAAACTTCTTGAATGTGGTTTTGAGTACCTTGAGGGGTGCAGTTTTTAGAATGGTGTCACTTTTGGGTATTTTCTGTCATGTAGACCCCTCAAAGTGACTTCAAATGTGAGGTGGTCCCTAAAAAAAATGGCTTTGTAAATTTTGTTGTAAAAATGAGAAATCGCTGGTCAACTTTTAACCCTTATAACTTCCTAACAAAAAAAAATTTTGATTCCAAAATTGTGCTGATGTAAAGTAGACATGTGGGAAATGTTATTTCTTAACTATTTTGTGTTACATATTTCTCTGTTTTAAGGGAATAAAAATTCAAAATTTGAAAATTGCTAAATTTTCAAAATTTTCGCCATATTTGCGTATTTTTCAAAAATAAACGCAAGTTATATGGAAGAAATTTTACCACTAACATGAAGTACATATGTCACGAGAAAACAAATCTCAGAATCGCGAAGATCCGTTGAAGCTTCCGGAGTTATAACCTCATAAAGAGACAGTGGTCAGAATTGTAAAAATTGTCCCGGTCATTAACGTGCAAACCACCCTTGGGGTGAAGGGGTTAATCAATGCAATTTATTTTTCTCTGCACATGCTTCACAATTTCCCACTGAACGATCCAAAGTGCTTACTATAATCATGTTGCTTACCAATAAGGCTTTGATGTGGGCAAACCCTCTGATTGAGACTGAGGATGATTGTTTGAATCACCTTGATGCTTTTATTTCAGCCATGGGGCAGGTGTTTGATGACCCCAATCGAGGTGCAACAGCTGAAGCAGCCATGTTAACTTTGTGCCAAGGTAAGCGTTCAGTAGCCGAATATGCCCTGGATTTCAGGAGATGGGCTCTTGATACCACTTGGGACACTTCCGCTAAAAAATCTATTTTTCGGAAAGGGTTGTCTCCACTGATTAAGGATGAACTTGCTCGTGCCGACCCTCCCACTGCGTTAGGTGACTTTATTAACTATTGTATCCGTATTGATGCTCGTCTGACTGAACGCAGACAAGAGAGATGGTTCGAAAATAATCGCACTAACCTTTTACTACCTCCCTCCTCAGCTAAGGAACCTTTGAGTAGGATCACAAGGGAACCAGAACCTGAACCCATGCAGGTGGACTCTTTACAAAGACGGGTTAGTGATGCACGCAAAGAACATCGTATAAAGGAAAATCTATGTTTCTACTGTGGTAAGTCAGGGCACTTCATTATAAACTGCCCCAGCCGTTCTCGTAAGACTACTGCAGCAGTCATTCACTGTGAGTGTTGCGAGAGGAGCTCTGTCATGTCCGAGCCTCAGGCTCCAGAGAGATCTGCTGCAAGAGATCTTGATTTCTCGGACTTAAACTCTGTTAGTTCTGGGGACGATGACGGTATAAACGCTGCAAATTTTTCAAGTTTCCTCAGCGGTGTCCCAGCTGAGTTGTAAAAGAAACAATTCTCATTGCTTCCTTTCCATCAAACTCTGGGTTGACTCAGTCTGGGTGTCTAGCTCTGCTATGATCGACTCAGGAGCAAGTGGAGATTTTATGGATATCTCCTTTGCTCTGAAACAGGGGATACGTTCAGTGAAGAAGGCAACTCCAGTACAGATGGAGACTGTGGATGGCTCTCTACTGACTTCTGGACCAGTGGATCAAGAAACAGAGCCTTTGAGGGTCCTTATGGGTAAAGATCATCAGGAGAAAATGTCTTTTATGCTTATCTCTTCTCCCCACTTTCCCATTATTCTAGGGCTACCATGGCTGCAGGTGCAGAATCCTACGATTAACTGGGAGACCAAGGAATTACACTTTCCGGAGAAACAGATGAGTCAAGGAGTTTCAGCTTGCTCTGTTCCTAAAGGAACCATGTCAGTCCCTGAACTACCAGCTGTATACCAGGACTATGTGGATTTATGTGACAAGAAGAACGCTGATCAGCTTCCTCCTCACCGTCCATATGATTGTCCAATTGAATTATTGCCTGGAGCCGAGATACCTTTTGGTAAGATCTACCCCCTAGCGGGGCCCGAGCTAAAAGCTTTGAAGGATTATATAGACGAAAATTTAGCCAAGGCCTTCATACGCCCCTCTTCATCTCCCGCAGGTGCACCCATCTTCTTTGTGAAGAAGAAAGATGGATCTCTGAGACCCTGCATAGACTATAGGGAACTCAATAAGGTTACTATTAGAAACCGTTATCCATTGCCTTTAATCCCTGAGTTGTTGGAGAGAGTGCGGCATGCCAAAATTTTCTCTAAACTGGATCTCCATGGGGCCTATAACTTGGTCCGTATTAGACCTGGGGATGAATGGAAGACTGCTTTCAGGTCACGCTATGGACACTTTGAATATCTAGTTATGCCTTTTGGTCTGAGTACCGCCCCAGCCACTTTCCAACACTTCGTGAATGATATCTTCAGGGATCTCCTAGATACATTTGTGGTGATTTATCTGGATGATATTCTAATTTTTTCTAACTCCACAGAGGAACATCATGGACATGTGAGAATGGTCTTAGAACGCCTAAGACAAAACCATCTCTACATCAAACTTGAAAAATGTGAATTCCATAGGACCGAAATACAATTTCTGGGGTATGTACTATCTACGCAAGGATTAGTATGGATGGAAGCAAGACCCAAGCCATCAAGGATTGGCCAATTCCTAGAAATGTGAAGGAGGTGCAGCGTTTCATCGGGTTTGCCAACTTCTATAGACGTTTCATTAAGAATTTTTCTGAGGTAGTGTCACCTATCACCCAACTTACCCGGAAACAGTCTAGGTTCTCCTGGACCCCGCAAGCTCAGGAAGCATTTTCCTGTTTAAAGGATAAATTTACCACCGCACCTATCTTAGTACATCCCAACCCCGAGCTTGCCTTCATAATAGAGGTGGATGCTTCAGACTGTGCCGTTGGAGCTATACTCTCTCAGAGAACAGGTGAGAAGAATGTCTTGCATCCCTGTGCCTTCTTTTCCCAGCAGTTGTCTTCGGCTGAGAGGAACTACGATGTGGGCAATAGAGAATTGTTTGCCATTATTGCCGCCTTCAAGGAATGGAGACACCTTCTTCAGGGCGCTGCACAGCAAATAGTCGTCCTGACAGACCATCGTAACCTTGAATTTATCAGGTCGGCTAAGTGCCTGACTCCTCGCCAGGCTCGCTGGAATCTTTTCCTAAACGAATTTAATTTTGTCATTTCTTATAGACCAGGATCGCGCAATGGAAAGGCTGATGCACTCTCTAGGATTTATTCAGCAGAGACACGTCCACTTACTCCTCCTAAGACTATTCTTCCTGACTCTAGATTCCTGGGAGTGATTCATAATCAAGACCTACTTAAGGATATCAAGGAAGCATACCATGCGGATTCTTTGTTGGCTCAACCCCCAAGGGACGTAAGTCTTGTCTTTAAGAATGGTGTGTGGATTCAGGGACAACGTCTGTATATACCTGAAACAGTCAGATTGAGAGTATTGCAACTCATCCACGATTCCAAGATAGCCGGGCATAGGGGAATTCTAAAGACACAAGAATTTCTTTCTCGTTTCTTTTGGTGGCCCACTTACAGGAAAGATGTCTTAAACTATGTCACTTCATGTGAAGTCTGTGCAAGATGCAAAACACCTCGCTCCTCACCAACTGGTCTGTTGCAACCTCTTCCCACCCCGTCCCGCCCGTGGGGATCCATTTCTATGGACTTCATTGTGGAGTTACCAACCTCTCAAGGAAGAACACCATTCTAGTGGTGGTTGACCGTCTAACAAAGGCAGCTCATTTTATCCCTTGTGTCGGCTTACCCACTGCAAAACAGACATCAGACTTGATGATTAAGAATGTGTTTCGCTTACATGGAGTACCGGATGAGGTCATTTCGGATCGAGGGGTGCAATTCACTTCAAGGTTTTGGCAAAATTTCTGTGCAGCATTGGACATTAAAGTAAACCTTTCTTCTGCTTTTCATCCCCAGACTAATGGACAGACAGAACGAACCAATCAGACCCTGGAGCAGTATCTCCGCTGTTTTATCTGCCACCTACAGGATGATTGGGTGGATCTACTTCCACTGGCTGAGTTCTCTTATAACAACTCTCAGAGCGCCTCCACTAAGCAGTCTCCTTTTTACTCCAATCTAGGTTATCATCCTAACATTCTTCCTCGATTTCCCATAGATACGCCCTTGCAGGCAGTGGCTGAAAGAATCACTTCTTTACAAAAGAATATGGATCTTCTAAAGGAAAATCTAGAATTGGCTCAGGAAAGGTACAAGAAAGCAGCAGATAAATTTCGTAAACCTGCACCAGCTTTCAAGGTAGGAGATTTGGTCTGGCTGTCAACCAGAAATCTTAAATTAAAGATTCCATCGTCTAAATTGGGACATAAGTACATTGGACCTTATAAGATTAATAAGATTATAAGTGCTGTTGCTTGTCGTCTTCAACTGCCCAGAACTATGAGAATCCACCCTGTCTTTCATGTATCCCTACTAAAGGCTGCAACACCCAATACGTTTCCTGGATGTTCTTCTCCTTGCCCTGACCCAGTGCTGGTCGATGGTCAGGAAGAATTTATGGTGGAAAGGATTCTAGATTCCAGGTTGTACAGAAATCAGTTGCAATATTTGATTAAATGGCAGGGCTACCCAGTGGAGGACAACTCATGGGAACCAGTCAATAATGTAAATGCTCCTCGTCTGCTCCGCCAGTTTCATCAGAGGTACCCTGACAAGCCTGGTCTGAGGTCATCCGGAGGTTGTCCCTAAGGGGGAGTAATGTAAGGTTCTTTGTCTCTGTTGACATGTTCCTTGAAACTCAGTTTTCCGTCGGCCATTTTGCTTTCTGTCTTTCTGCAGCTCTTGCCCTCAGTTAATATGGAGTTTCCAGTTTTCATGTTCCCGCCCTGATTCTTCCCTCTTGCTTCTTAAGCAGCCTCAGCTGAACAATCAGTGCTCCTGAATCAAGCCTCAGTCAGTCTGTGACCTGACTCCTGGAAACCTTGGACTTGTACTCCAGCTATTCCCTACTGAGGAACCTTGGAACACTTTTGGACTCTGGAAACCTGCTGTTTGGTGAATCCTTGTTTGCAGAGGAATGACGGTACAGAGAAGAGATCCTGAACCTGCTTTGGAGATTTATTGTAGTGCTTGAAGTTACTCTGGCCTGCTGTGTCTCTGTCGCTGTTCCTGCAAACTGTGTGAACTTTTCAGCATGCTTGTATGAAGTAATACAAGTCATTTCATTTCAACCTATGTCTCCTGTGTTTTCCTCGCACCCAAGCACAAGACGCTATAGGAACTGTACACTATACATGACAGCATTCCTATGGCGGCAGAATCGCCGCGATTCCAGAAAAAGAATGAACATGCTGCGTTTTTTTCCGCGATGCATTTTTTTTGCGGAAAAAAACGCAGCATGTGCACAAAAATTGCGGAATGCATTGCAACAATAGGATGCTTAATGCATGCGTTTTTTCAGTGGAAAATCACTACAAAAATGCTAAAAAAAATGGCAGAAATGCTGAACGTGTGCACATAGCCTTAAAGTGGGGCGGGGGGCCCACTGAGACTCTTTCACCCGGGGCCCTCAAAATCCTGGAGCCGGCCCTGCCGGCCACCATGCAATTTTCTTATCAATAAAGAGCTGATTTTTCTTCACAAGATCGGTGAGTGCTATCTGACTTCTTCCTCTTGAAATATATATATATATATATATACAGTACAGACCAAAAGTTTGGACACACCTTCTCATTTAAAGATTTTTCTATATTTTCATGACTATGAAAATTGTAAATTCATGCTGAAGGCATCAAAACTATGAATTAACACATGTGGAATTATATACTTAACAAAAAAGTGTAAAACAACTGAAAATATGTCTTACATTCTAGGTTCTTCAAAGTAGCCACCTTTTGCTTTTATGACTGCTTTGCACACTCTTGGCATTCTCTTGATGAGCTTCAAGAGGTAGTCACCAGAAATGGTCTTCCAACAATCTTGAAGGAGTTCCCAGAGATGCTTAGCACTTGTTGGCCCTTTTGCCTTTACTCTGCGGTCCAGCTCCCCCAAACCATCTCGATTGAGTTCAGGTCTGGTGACTGTGGAGGCCAGGTATCTGGCGTAGCACCCCATCACTCTCCTCCAGGATCATAGAGACGTCAGAGACGGAGCAGCCGTAGTCAGGCTCAGGAGCGCATGCGCACTGGACAAGGATCTGGAATCAAGTGAACAGCCACAGGGTCAAGAGCGGGAGGTGCGTGCGCACTCGACGTGATGATGTCGAGTGCTGAGCCTCGGCGCCAGAGGAATGCGATGAGAGCGGCATGACACATTGCCATTATTTTCTGTCTTTCATTGGTTGGTCCAATAAAATCGTACTCCTTCCAAGGCATTCATTGTTTTCAACATTTGTTCCTAAAGTGGTTTATTATACAATATACATATAGTAATCAGATTAACGTTCAGGGACCATACCCTCTCCCTCTCATTCCGGATCGCTGTAATCAGATCATCGGGGCTAAATGGTTTACCAATCTAGACCTTAGGGTGGGTTTACAATCTTTTCCATATTAGGAAGGGGATGAGTGGAAGGCGACCTTCAATACCTCAGAGGAGTATTATTAAAACCTCATCATGTCATTTTAATTGATTAATGCCCCAGCCGTTTTTCAACATTTTGTAAATTACATTTTCCAACATCTGGCGAGTAGATTGTGGTAGTCTATTTGGATGACATTTTAATCTATTCACCTGATCTAGAGTCGCACCTAGAAAAAAATCTGTGTCAAGTCAGTTAAATGTATGTTCGCTGTTCAAGAGATTCAATCCACCTTTTTTTGTATGGATCCTGCGAAAGTCTAGGTAGTTCTGTATTGGGATTATCCAGAAAATTTGAAGGCTTTACAGCAGTTTCTTGGTTTCGACAACTATTACTGCAGGTTTATCAAAAACTTTTCAGTAATGGCTAAACTACTAACGGATATGACCACGGAAGGGGAAGACTTTTGAGATGGTCTAATCCAGTCCATGAACCATTTGCTTCTTTAAAGTAAAGTTTTGCTTCTGCTCCGGTCCTCACACAGCCTGACGTTACCCAATCATTCATTGTGGAGGTAGATGCATTGGAGAAAGAGTTAGTGGCTGTATTGTCACAGGGTTCATCTCCAAGTAAATGATATCTGTGTGGCTTTGTCTTTACAAAATAGTCACCCGTTGAAAGGAATTATGAAATCAGTAATAGGAGACTTTTGCAAACAATGTTGGCTTTCGAGGAGTGGCATCATTTTTTGGAAGGTGTAGTACATCCAGTCACAGTAACATAGTAACATAGTTAGCAAGGACAAAAAAAGACATTTGTCCTTCCAGTTCAGCCTATATTCCGTCAGAATAAATCCCCTGATCTACGTCCTTCTAAAGAACCTAATAACTGTAAGATACAATATTGTTACGTTCCAGGAAGACGTCCAGGCCTCTCTTGAACCCCTCGACTGAGTCCACCATCACCACCTGCTCAGGCAAGGAATTCCAGATTCTCACTGCCCTAACAGTAAAGATTCCTCTTCTATGTTGGTGGAAAAACCTTCTCTCCTCCAGACGCAGAGAATGCCCCTTGTGACCGTCACCTTCCTTGGTATAAACAGATCCTTGGAGAGATATTTGTATTGTCTCCTTATATACTTATACATGGTTATTAGATCACCCTTCAGTCGTCTTTTTTCTAGACTAAATAATCTTAATTTTGCTAATCTCTCTGGGTATTGTAGTTCCCCATCCCCATTATTAATTTTGTTGCCACCCTTTGTACTCGCTCTAGTTCCATTATGTCCTTCCTGAGCACCGATGCCCAAAACTGTCTCCATGTGCGGTCTTACCAGGATTTTACAGAGGCAGTATAATGCTCTCATCATGTGTATCCAGACTTCTTTTAATGCACCCCATGATCCTGTTTGACTTGGCAGCCGCTGTCTGGCACTGACTGCATCAGGTAAGTTTATCATTAACTAGGATCCCCAAGTCCTTCTCCATGTCAGATTTACCCAGTGGTTTCAAATTCAGTGTGTAATGGTGATATTGATTCCTTCTTCCCATGTGTATAACCTTATATTTATCATTGTTAAATAGTGTTGAGCATTGCGATACCGCAAATATCAGGTATCGGCCGATATTTGCTGTATCGGAATTCCGATTCTGAGATCCGATATTTTTTGCATATCGGATACCGGAATCTGAATTTTCCTGTAAAGTCTATGGGGAGTTCCTGTGTCACAGAAGGAAGTACGTGACACAGGAACTTCCCGAAAGTGTCAATGTCAGTGTCGGTCGGGTCTGTCAGGAGTCAGGACTCAGCACTTACCTGGCAGAAGATCCCCCGTGGTCACGTCCTGGATGGCTGGCCATTACCCTCTCCCTGGCGGTCACGTGCAGCTTCTCGCGATAACTGCACGTGACTGCCGAGTACTGGGTAATATCAGCCAGCTGTACTCTCGCGACAGCTGGCCGTAAAGCAGTCCGGATGACGTCGCCGCCTGGAATCTCCACCGGTAAGCAGCTCTGCTGCGTCGGGATGTCAGGCTGAGCCTGGCATCCAGATGTAGCAGAGCTGGACTCGTCGTGGGACACTCGTGATTTTGGACTACGTCGGACAGGGAGTATTTGTGTTGGTTTGTTAATTTTGTTTTTTTACAGGAGATCGATGGCGTCGCAGGATGAGAGTACAATAAAAATAATGAAAACTGTGTTGTGTTTTACTTCATTAAAAGACTTTATTCTGGCTGTGTATTTTTTTAAAAATTTACAAACTTTATGATTAGTAATGGATCGGTGTCTTATTGACGCCTCTCCATTATTAACCGGGCTTATTGTCACCGTTCAATCAAAGGTGACATTAACCCCTTATTACCCCACTTGCCACTGCTACAGGGCAAGTGGGAAGAGCCGGGTAAAGTGCCACAATTGGCGCATCTTTGGATGCGCCAATTGTGGGACTGCTGCAGGCTGGTATTTTTAGGCTGTTGAGGGCCAAAATCCATGGGCCATGGGTCTTTTAATACCAGGCTGCAGCAGTCTGCTTTTTACTTGGCTTGTTAACAAAAATAGGGGGACCCCCAAGCCATTTTTTTTTCGAGGGGATCCCCTATTTTTGTTAACCAGCCAAGCTAAGCAGACTGCTGTGGCCTGGTATTATCAGGTTTGCAAGCTTCATGGATCTTGGATCCTTAACAGCCTTAAATACCATGCCTCAGTAGTCTGCTTCATCTGGTTTGTTAACAAAAATAGGGGGGACTCCACGCCATTTTTTTTTTCGAGGGGATCCCCTATTTTTGTTAATCAGTTCACTTCAGGTCAGCCGGGGTTCCCTCTGACGTCACTGATGCTGTGCTGTGTCCCCGGCTGACCTGAAGTGAAAGTGGGAGGCAATCAATTAAGCTTCCCAGCTAACCACTTCCTCTCTTGTCAGCCAGGAAAGGAGATGATTCATTCGGGGGTTTACTGCTAGGCTGGCAACATTAGCCAGCATTAGCAGTACAATAAAATATGGTCAAAAACTGTGTATTTATTTCATTAAAATGATTTTTCATTAATATGTGTGCGTTTTTTTTTATTTCATACAATAGGATTAATAATTGATAGTTGTCTAATTGACAGCTCTCAATTATTAACCTGGCTTAAAGTCACCTTTCAATAGCAAGGTGGCTTTAACCCATTATTAACCCATTTGCCACTATTACAGGGCAATGGGAATAGACGGGCTAAGTGCCAGAAAGGGCGAATCTAATTATAGATTTGCCTTTTCTGGGGTGTCTGTGGGCAGATGTTAGTAGCCAGGGGGGGCCCAAAAATAATGGTCCCTCTCTGGGCTATTATTATCTGCCCCCACTCGCTGGCTTTGTCTGTCTGGTTGAGAAAATAGTGGGGGAGCCCACGCATTTTTTTTCAACAATTTTACACCTCATATATATATATTTATATATATGTCATTGTGACATATATATATTTATAGTACATACACTTCTACATAGTATAATAGCCGCTAATTCAATTGCCGACTTTTGTGAAATTACAGACCCGACATGAAATGACACATGGTTTACATACAGTGTATGTGTGCAAAATTTCACACATGTAGGGGTTAATTAAAGGTGTAAATTCATAGAAAAAAAGGCGTTTTTTTACAACGAATTTACTCCTTTAATTAACCCCTACATGTGTGAAATTTTGCACACATACACTCATGTAATTGTTACTGAAAACCATATATCAAACTACATGAAATGACATGGTTAACTGTATGTAAACCATGTGTCATTTCATGTCGGGTGGTTCTGTGTTATGTTTAGGTAGCTGAGGAGAAAAAGCAAAAAACGGCAATACACCAGAGAGGCTGGAACCTATTCGATTGCAGTAACCTGAACTAACCACACAACTAGAGGTAGCCGTGGAGCGTTCCTATGTTGATCCTAGACGCCTCGTCACAGCCAGAGAGATAACTACACCTAAAGGCAGAAAGATGAAAGCTATCTGCCCCGGAGCAGATCCCCAAAGAAAATAGGAAGCCCCCAAACATGTAATGGCGGTTAGACAAGAAGAGAGCACGGACACAGACAGAAAATAGAATGAGCAAACGCTGGGGCTCAATCTGTCTAGAAAGAAAAGTACAGGAAAGAATTCTGACTGCAATCCAACAAAAAACCCTAAAAAATACCAACTGTTCTGATTGCAAAAACACCTGAGATCACACGATCTCCACCACCTAAATCAGATCTCTGGTGTAACACAACTAAGCCGCAGCCACTGAAAAAACAGGAAAAAGCAAATGAACAATTAACAGTGGCTACAGATAAACTGAGAGGAGCACAGGCCCCAGGAGGGGACCCGGCTGACCTCCACAATAGTGCAGAAAACTATGCAAAAAGCAAACACAAAAAGAAAAGCAGAAAATATCTTATCTGAAAGCAGATGATGCAGGCAGGACTCCAACAAACTTCCAAATGAACCAGGAACCACAATTGAGACATGAACAATTGATCACCGGCGACCATCATGGGAGGGAACCTCCCTTATATCAGTCCAGTCCGTGATCCCAGATTGCCATTCCTCGCTGAAAGGTTCAGTACTGTCTGTAACCACCAGAGGGAGCCTCTGCTCAGAAACCATCTCTAGCACATTCATAACAGTACCCCCCCTTGAGGAGGAGTCACCGAACCCTCACCTTTGCAACCAGGCCGATCAGGATGAGCTCAGTGATAGACACGGATCAGTCTCCTAGCATGGATGTCCGAAGCAAACACCCAAGAATTGTCCTCCTGACCATAACCTCTCCACTTAACCAAATACTCGAGTTTCCGTCTAGAAAAACGAGAATCCAATATTTTCTCAACCACATACTCCAGATTGCCCTCAACCAAAACAGGGTCAGGAGGCGCAGCCATAGGAACCACTGGCTCAACAAACCTCTTCAATAAGGACTTGTGGAACATGTTATGGATCTTAAATGTCCTTGAAAGAAGCAAACGGAAGGAAACCGGATTAAGAATCTCCATGATCTGATAAGGTCCAATGAACCTAGGCTTAAACTTTGGAGATGCAACCCTCATAGGGATATTTCTTGAGGACAACCAAACCAAGTCCCCCACTTTAAACCGAGGACCATCAGTCCTATGCCAGTTGGCAAATCGTTGGGCCTTCTCCTGAGAGAGAGACAACCTCTCCACTACCTGGTCCCAAATCTGGACCCTGTTTTGGTTGAGGGCAACACCCGGACAGACAGAAGCCTCAGCCTGTCCCGAAGAAAATCGAGGGTGAAACCCAGAATTGCAGAAAAATGGAGACATCAAGGTGGCAGAGCTAGCCCTATTATTAAGAGCAAACTCAGCCAAAGGCAAAAAAGAGACCCAGTCATCTTGATCAGCAGACACAAAACATCTCAAATAAGTCTCCAAGGTCTGGTTTGTTCTCTCGGTTTGTCCATTGGTCTGAGGATGAAAAGCAGAGGAGAAAGATAATTGAACACCAAGTTTAGAACAAAATGTCCTCCAAAATCTGGAAACAAACTGGACTCCTCTGTCAGACACAATGTTCTCCGGAATGCCATGTAACTGAACCACGTGCTGAAGGAACAAAGGCACCAATTCGGAGGAGGAAGGTAACTTAGGTAATGGCACAAGATGTATCATCTTGGAAAATCTATCACAGATTACCCAGATAATGGTCATTTTCTGAGAAACAGGGAGGTCGGAAATAAAATCCATAGAGATATGGGTCCATGGCCTCTTGGTCACAGGTAATGACATTAACAAACCACTAGAGCAAGAGCAATGCTTGGAACGAGAGCAAGTCCCACATGACTGCACAAATTCCCTGACGTCACGAGACAAAGTAGGCCACCAAAAGGACCGCTCACCAAGTCTCTGGTACCAAAAATCCCGGGATGACCAGCCAACGCAGAACAATGAATCTCAGACATCACACTCTTCTTCCACTGGTCTGGGACAAACAATTTCCCAATAGGGCAGTGCTCAGGTTTATCCTCCTGACACCCTTCCAGAGCCAGTCTCAAATTGGGCGAGATGGCGGAAAGTACTACACCCTCTTTCAAAATAACAGCAGGATCAGATAACTCAGGAGAGTCCGCAAAGAAACTCCTCGAGAGGGCATCCGCCTTAACATTCTTAGTGCCCGGAAGAAAAGAAACCACAAAATTAAAACGTGTGAAAAACAAGGCCCACCTGGCCTGTCTAGGATTAAGTCAATTGGCTGACTCGAGATAAACCAGGTTCTTATGGTCCGTGAGGACCACCAGCTGATGTTTGGCTCCTTCCAGCCAATGTCTCCACTCTTCAAAGGCCCACTTCATGGCCAATAACTCCTGATTACCCACATCATAATTACGTTCAGTTGGAGAAAATTTTCGAGAGAAAAAGGCACAAGGGTTACTCTTAGAGGTCTCTGGATCTCTTTGGGACAAAACGGCACCTGCCCCAATTTCAGAGGCATCAACCTCCACCTGAAACGGTAGAGAAACATCAGGCTGCCGTAGAACAGGAGCAGAAGTGAATCTCCGCTTAAGTTCCTGAAACGCAGAAACTGCCTCAGGAGGCCAATTCACCACATCAGAACCCTTTTTGGTCAAATCAGTCAATGGTTTAACAATACCGGAGAAATTACCAATAAATTTATGATAAAAATTGGCAAAACCCAAAAATCTCTGAAGAGCCTTTAATGAAGTAGGTTGGACCCAATCACAGATGGCCTGAACCTTGACCGGGTCCATTTCAATAACAGACAGAGACAAAATGAATCCCAGAAATGAGACCTTCTGTACGCCAAAAAGACACTTTGATCCCTTCACATACAGTGCATTCTCTCTCAAAATCTGGAACACAGTCCGAACATGTTTCACATGAGAGTCCCAGTCATTGGAAAAAATCAAGAAATCATCCAAATAAACAATCAGAAATTTATCCACAAAATCTCTGAAAATATCATTCATGAAGGATTGGAAGACGGAAGGAGCATTAGTGAGCCCAAAGGGCATCACTAGGTACTCAAAATGCCCCTCTGGGGTATTAAACGCCGTCTTACATTCATCCCCGTGCTTAATGCGAATAAGGTTATATGCCCCCCTGAGGTCAAGCTTGGTAAACCAACTAGCACTTTTCACTCTGGAAAACAGGTCAGAAATCAAGGGTAACAGATATTGATACTTCACCGTGATCTTATTCAAGAGACGATAATCAATACACGGCCTCAATGAACCATCCTTTTTGGGCACAAAGAAAAAAAACGGCGCCCAAGGGTGAAGAGGATGGACTGATATGACCCTTCTCCAATGACTCCTTGATATAAGATCGCATAGCATCGTGTTCAGGTACAGACAAGTTAAAAAGGCGACCTTTAGGAAATTTACCACCAGAAACTAATTCAATAGCGCAATCATAGCTCCTGTGAGGGGGCAAGGATGCAGATTTACTTTCACTAAACACATCCAAAAAATCAGTCAAAAAGTCAGGAACATCCTGAGACTGGGGAGAGGCAGAAAAAACAGGCGTGTCAGTATTAACACATTGGCAGCCCCAACTGGTCACAGACACAGATTTCCAATCCAACACAGGATTATGAGACTGTAACCAAGGGAAACCTAGTACAATAATGTCATGCAGATTATGCAGCACCAGAAATTTGCAACTCTCCTGATGATCTGGTTCAACCCTCATTATCACCTGAGTAGAAAACTGGGGTTTATTCACCGCCAAGGGGTAGAATCAATGCCCAGTAGGGGAATAGATTTCCGCAGGGGTATCATGGGAAACCCACAATGTTTGGCAAAGTCAAAATCCATCAGGTTAATAGCTGCTCCTGAATCAACAAAATCCTGAGGAGAAAATGTGGACAGGGAGCAAATCAGGGTAACAGTCAACAGAAATTTAGTCTGAACACTACCCAAGACAACCGAGCGTGCAAAACGTCTTCCCCGCTTAGGGCAGACGGAAAGAGCATGAGAGGCGTCACCACAGTAGAAACATAACCCATTGCGCTTTCGAAACTCATGACGCTGAGCCCCAGAAGTCACTCCATCAAACTGCATGGGCCCAGGAGCTGACTCACAAGGCAACACCATCTCACGCATACCTCTGCGCTCATGCAAACGTCTGTCAATTTGAATAGCCAATGACATAAAATCATTGAGACCAGAGGGGACAGGGAATTCCACCATAACGTCCTTTACATTCTCTGACAGCCCCTTCCAAAAAAGGGCTGCCAAAGCATAATCATTCCATTTGGTCAGTACTGCCCACTTTCGGAATTTCTGACAGTACAACTCAGCGTCTTCAAGACCCTGATTTAATGCCAACAAGGTTTTTTCAGCTTGATCAGTGACATTAGGTTCATCATACAATAACCCCAGAGCCTGAAAAAATACATCAACATCATTCAAAACAGGATCCCCAGGTGTCAGGGAAAAAGCCCAATCCTGAGGGTCGCCGCGCAGGAGAGAGATGACAATTTGAACCTGCTGTGCTGCGCTCCCCGAGGACTTAGGTTTTAAGGCAAAAAACAACTTACAGTTATTTTTGAAATTCAGAAATTTAGCCCGATCCCCCAAAAACAAATCTGGCATGGGAATCCTAGGTTCCACAATCGGCAACCTAGCAAGATAGGTAGCAATACTCCGAACCTCAGTGGCAAGTTGATCCACACGGCCAGACAACTGTGCAAACTCCATTGAGAGAAAAAAAAATCCTCCTCAGCACCCAGAGAAAGAGAGGGAAAAAATGCAACAAACAGAAAAAAAAAAAAATCTCTGACAACTCTGACAACTTTTTTTTTCTTTCCACACTATTTTTCCCTTCTGTGAGTACCATATAATTTTCAGTTTTGGCCGGTGATACTGTTATGTTTAGGTAGCTGAGGAGAAAAAGCAAAAAACGGCAATACACCAGAGAGGCTGGAACCTATTGGATTGCAGTAACCTGAACTAACCACACAACTAGAGGTAGCTGTGGAGCGTTCCTACGTTGATCCTAGATGCCTCGTCACAGCCTGAGAGATAACTACACCTAAAGGCAGAAAGATGAAAGCTATCTGCCCCGGAGCAGATCCCAAAGAAAATAGGAAGCCCCCAAACATGTAATGGTGGTTAGACAAGAAGAGAGCACGGACACAGACAGAAAATAGAATGAGCAAACGCTGGGGCCCAATCTGTCTAGAAAGAAAAGTACAGGAAAGAATTCTGACTGCAATCCAACAAAAAACCCTAAAAAATACCAACTCTTCTGATTGCAAAAACACCTGAGATCACACGATCTCCACCACCTAAATCAGATCTCTGGTGTAACAAAACTAAGCCGCAGCCACTGAAAAAACAGGAAAAAGCAAATGAACAAATAACAGTGGCTACAGATAAACTGAGAGGAGCACAGGCCCCAGGAGGGGACCCGGCTGACCTCCACAAAAGTGCAGAAAACTATGCAAAAAGCAAGCACAAAAAGAAAAGCAGAAAATATCTTATCTGAAAGCAGATGATGCAGGCAGGACTCCAGTAAACTTCCAAATGAACCAGGAACCACAATTGAGACAAGAACAATTGATCACCGGCGACCATCATGGGAGAGAACCTCCCTTATATCAGTCCAGTCCGTGATCCCTGATTGCCATTCCTCGCTGAAAGGTTCAGTACTGTCTGTAACCACCAGAGGGAGCCTCTGCTCAGAAACCATCTCTAGCACATTCATAACACTTCTGTAATTTCACAAAAGTCGGCATTGCCCGGCAATTGAATTAGCGGCTATTTTACTATGTAGAAGTGTATGAACTATAAATATATGTATATATATATGTCACAATGGCATGTAATATATATATATATATATATTCTATGTGTGTATATCTAGTGTTTACAAGGAAAGAAAGGGTTTATTTTAGTTACGATATTTCTGTCCCATTGACTTGCATTGGTTTCCGGTATCGGAATCGGCGATACCCAATACTTTTTGGGTATCGGTCCGATCCAATCCGATCCGATATTTCATGATATCGGAAAGTAACGCTCAACACTATTGTTAAACCGCATCTGCCACCTTTTGACCCAAGTTTCCAACTTATCCAGATCCATTTGTAGCAGAATACTATCTTCTATTGTATTGACTGCTTTACATAGTTTTGTATCATCTGTAAATATTGATATTTTACTGTGTAAACCTTCTACCAGATCGTTAATAAATATATTGAAGCGAATAGATCCCAACACCGACTCCTGCGGTACCTCACTGGTCACAGTGACCCATTTAGAGAATATACCATTTATAACCACCCTCTGCTTTCACTAAGCCAGTTACTTGCCCATTTACAAGACTCGTTAAAGGGTTGATTGTGACTTGTAGGATTGCTACTTCCAATAGGTGGCGCTATAGAGTTCAAGTCCTCTTTTTTTGAAGAGGCAATTTGCATATAAAATTTCCCAGAGGAGTATTGCATGGCGAATAAGCCTCCTTACCTCGACACGCTAGAGCTGGTATGTCACTCTCCACAAGGAGAAATCTTACCCCTTAGACCAGCGGTTCTCAACCTGTGGGTCGCGACCCTCGCAGGGGTCGAACGACCAAAACACAGGGGTCGCTTAAAGGAGCCGGCGGCTGCAGCACTGTAGTGACAGCTGCAGCCGCCGGCTTCATTAGACATCCATACTTACCCTCCTCGCTCCGTCGCTGCAGGTCCCTGCATCCCTGTCGGCGGCATCAGCTTCCTCCTGGCAGTGCGGTGACGTAGTACCGCTCATTAAAGTAATGAATATGGACGTGACGCCACTCCCATAGGCGTGGCGTCCATATTCATGTCCTTAATGATCGGTATTACGTCACCGCTGCGCACAGGAGTAAGCTGACGCCGCCGACAGGGATGCAGGGACCTGCAGCGACGGAGTGAGGAGGGTAAGTATGATGGGGGGAGGACGGGGGAGCGGAGCCATGTATACAGGATGGGAGGGGGAGCGGAGCCATATATACAGGATGGGAGGGGGGAGCTGAGCCATATATACAGGATGGGAGGATGGGAGCGGAGCCATGTATACAGGATGGGAGGGGGAGCGGAGCCATATATACAGGATGGGAGGGGGAGCGGAGCTATGTATACAGGATGGGAGGATGGGAGCGGAGCCATGTATATAGGATGGGAGGGTGGGAGCGGAGCCATATATACAGGATGGGAGGATGGGAGCGGAGCCATGTATACAGGATGGGAGGGGGAGCGGAGCCATATATACAGGATTGGAGGGGAGCGGAGCCATGTATACAGGATGGGAGGGTGGGAGCGGAGCCATGTATATAGGATGGGAGGGGAGCGGAGCCATGTATACAGGATGGGAGGATGGGAGCGGAGCCATGTATACAGGATAGGAGGGGGGAGCGGAGCCATATATACAGGATGGGAGGATGGAGCGGAGCCATATATACAGGATGGGAGGGGGGAGCGGAGCCATGTATACAGGATGGGAGGATGGGAGCGGAGCCATGTATATAGGATGGGAGGGTGGGAGCGGAGCCATATATACAGGATGGGAGGATGGGAGCAGAGCCATATATACAGGATGGGAGGGGGGAGCGGAGCCATGTATACAGGATGGGAGGGTGGGAGCGGAGCCATGTATACAGGATGGGAGGATGGGAGCGGAGCCATATATACAGGATGGGAGGGGGAGCGGAGCCATATATACAGGATGGGAGGATGGGAGCGGAGCCATATATACAGGATGGAGGATGGGAGCGGAGCCATGTATACAGGATGGGAGGGGAGCGGAGCCATATATACAGGATGGGAGGATGGGAGCGGAGCCATATATACAGGATGGGAGGGGAGCCATGTATACAGGATGGGAGGATGGGAGCGGAGCCATGTATATAGGATGGGAGGGTGGGAGCAGAGCCATATATACAGGATGGGAGGATGGGAGCGGAGCCATATATACAGGATGGGAGGGGGGAGCGGAGCCATGTATATATAGGATGGGAGGGTGGGAGCGGAGCCATGTATACAGGATGGGAGGGGGGAGCGGAGCCATGTATACAGGATGGGAGGGGGGAGCGGAGCCATATATACAGGATGGGAGGATGGGAGCGGAGCCATGTATACAGGATGGGAGGGGGAGCGGAGCCATATATACAGGATGGTAGGATGGGAGCGAAGCCATATAAACAGCATATTTCCGATGGCTTTAGCCCTGTAGCGTAGCAGGGGCGTAGCGTGGGCGGGCGTAGGGCGCGGGCGTAGCGTGGGCGGGCGGGGGGCGGTCCGCCCCAGTCAGCACGTGTGTGGGGCGGCGTGGCAGCAGCAGCAATTCCTCCTCCCACGGAGTCACAGTGCAGCGGCTCGGGACCCTCCGGAGCTGAGCGGCGGGTCGGTGAGTCCACTGTGTGGGGAGAGGGGGGACCCGGCCTGAGCAGGCGGCGCAATACTTACCTCTCCCCGTGCCTCCGTAGCTCCGGGCTCCAGGGGGCGCCTGCAGGGCACCCGCGCTTCCTGTCACAGCAGTGCCGCTGGATGACGTCATCATTCAGCGGCCGGCTGTGGCAGAGAGCGCGGGCGCTGGACAGGTGAGATGTGAGGTGTATGTGTCTGTGTGTGTATCAGTGTGTGTGTGTGGTCTCTGCCTGCGTGTGTGTATGTGAGAGAGTGCTGCGGTGCTGTCTGTGTGTGGTGCTGTATGTGTGATGGTGATGGGGGAGGCAGTGATGGTGGTGAGGAGGCAACGATGATGATGGGGAGCCAATGATGATGGGCAGGCAAAGATGATGATGATGGGGAGGCGATGATGATGATGATGATGGGGAGGCGATGATGATGAGGAGCCAATGATGATGAGCAGGCAATGATCATGATGATGGGGAGCCAATGATGATGGGCAGGCAATGATGATAATGATGGTGGGGAGGCGATGATGATGGGGAGCCAATGATGATGGGCAGGCAATGATGATGATGATGGGGAGCCAATGATGATGGGAAGACAATGATGATGATGATGGGGAGGCAATGATAATGATGGGGAGGCAATGATGATGGGGAAGCGATGATGATGGGGAGGCAATGATGATGATAATGGGGAGTCTTTCCACAGTGCCCTTTCCTGAGCCGTAACAGTGCAGAACGCAGCACAGTGCAGAGGAGAGCTCCATATTTTGTATGGAGCTTTATATGGGGACCAGTATTCTTTATGGAGCATTATATTTGGCCCATAATACTGTATGGAGGACTATGTGGTGCCCATAATATTGTATGGAGGACTGTAATTATTTTTTGGTTTGGGGATCACCGCAACATGAGGAACTATATTGCAGGGTCACGGCATTAGAAAGGCTGAGAACCACTGCCTTAGACCCTAGTCCAGAGCCTATCATCTAGCCAAATCAGATCTCTTGTAAGGTTCTGTGTACATGTTTCTTGAAACTCAGTTTTTCCGTCAGCCATTTTACTTTCTGTCTTGCTGCAGCTATCTTGCCCTCAGTCAATATGGAGTTTCTAGCTTTTATGTTCCCGCCCTGATTCTCTCCCTCTTGCTTCTTAAGCAGCCACAGCTGAGCAATCAGTGCTTCAGAATCTAGCCTGCAGTGAACCTGTGACCTGACTCCTGGAAGCCTTGGACTTTGTACTCTTGGATTTTGTACTCCAGCTATTTCCTACTGAGGAACCCTGGAACACTTGTGGACTCTGGAACCCTGCTATTTGACAAATCCACGTTTGCATGGAATTACGGTAACAGAGAAGAGATCCTGAACCTGTTGTGGAGAGTGATTGCTGAACTTAAGTTACTCTGGCCTGCTGTGTCTCCTGCTTCTATATCTGCAAACTGTGTGACTATCTTTGCCACTTGTATGAAGTAATACAAGACCTTCTATATCAAACCTGTGTCTCATGTGTTTTCATCGCACCCAAGCACAAGACGCTATATGAACTGTACTCCATACATTACAAGATTCTGAAGCCAAACGTTAGTGTCTGCTGGGTCTGGGAAGGCTTTGTCTGCTGTAAATATCAGATGTCCGGTTGTACTTTCTGTGATGACAGTGGTTGTGACTTCTCACAACCATTCCAGGTGAGCAATTCCCTTAAGTTTTTTTTTCTGCAGTGTTACCACAGGTAAACACTATTGTTTTTTTTTTTCTTTTTTCTCTTTTTTCCCTCTTTTGTGTTTGCTGTAACTGTGGATATCAGATGTCCGGTTGAACTTTCTGTGATGATAGTGGTTGTGACTCTCACAACCATTCCAGGTGAGCAGTTCCCTTAATTTTTTTTTCTCTCTGCAGTGTTACCACAGGTAAACACTATTGTTTTTTTTTTCTTTCCTCTCCTTCCAGTACTCCTGTCTTAAAAGATCTGGAAGATGGAGGCCCGCATAAAGGAACTTTGCGGAGTGACTGATAATATCCTTGCAGATTTACAGACTATAAAAACCCGTTTTACAAACCTACAGGACCTCACTAATCACAATTTGCAAGTGTTTGGACAGACTGCCCAGGATTTGCGAGCCAGGATTGAGGTTCTAGAGGAGCGAGTCCAGGCTCCTGCCGTAGCCCCGAGTTCTGGGATTCCCAAGTTGCCCCCTTTTCGTTTTGGCGGTGAACGTGAAAAATTCAGGGGATTTATTAACCAATGCAATCTGTTTTTTTCTGCACATGCTTCACAATTTCCCACTGAACGATCTAAAGTGCTTACTATAATTATGTTACTTACCAACAAGGCTTTGATGTGGGCAAACCCTCTGATTGAGACTGAGGATGAATGTTTGGATCATCTTGATGCTTTCATTTCAGCCATGGGGCAGGTGTTTGATGACCCCAATCGAGGTGCAACAGCTGAAGCAGCCATGTTAACTTTGCGCCAAGGTAAGCACTCGGTAGCCGAATATGCCTTGGATTTCAGGAGATGGGCCCTTGATACCACCTGGGACAGTTCCGCCAAAAAATCTATTTTTCGAAAGGGGTTGTCTCCACTAATTAAGGATGAACTTGCTCGTGCCGACCCTCCCACTGCGTTAGGTGACTTTATTAACTACTGCATCCGTATTGATGCTCGCCTGACTGAACGCAGGCAAGAGAGATGGTTCGAAAGCAATCGCACTAACCTTTTCCTACCTTCCTCCCCAGCTAAGGAACCTTTGAGTAGGATCACACGGGAACCTGAACCTGAACCCATGCAGGTAGACTCTTTACAAAGACGGGTTAGTGATGCACGCAAAGAACATCGTTTTAAGGAAAATCTATGTTTCTATTGTGGTAAGTCAGGGCACTTCATTATAAACTGCCCCAGCCGTTCTCGTAAGACTACTGCAGCAGTCATTCACTGTGAGTGTTGCGAGAGGAGATCTGTCAGGTCCGAGCCTCAGGCTCCAGAGAGATCTGCAGCAACAGATATTGATTTCTCGGACTTAAACTCCGTTACTTCTGAGGACGATGACTGTGTAAACGCTGCAATTTTTCAAGTTTCCTCAGTGGTGTCCCAGCTGAGTTGTAAGAAAAACAATTCTCATTGCTTCCTTTCCATCAAACTCTGGGTTGACTCAGTCTGGGTGTCTAGCTCTGCTATGATTGACTCAGGGGCAAGTGGAAATTTTATGGATGTCTCCTTTGCTCTGAAACAGGGGATACGTTCAGTGAAGAAGGCTACTCCAGTACAGATGGAAACTGTGGATGGCTCCCTGCTGACCTCTGGACCAGTGGATCAGGAAACGGAGCCTTGAGGGTCCTTATGGGTAAAGATCATCAAGAGAAACTGTCCTTTATGCTTATCTCTTCTCCCCACTTTCCCATTATTCTAGGGCTACCATGGCTGCAGGCTCAGAACCCTACCATTAACTGGGAGACCAAGGAATTACACTTTCCAGAGAAACAGATGAGTCCAGAAGTTTCAGCTTGCTCTGTTCCTAAAGGAACCATGTCAGTCCCTGAACTACCAGCTGAATACCAGGACTATGTGGATTTATGTGACAAGAAGAATGCTGACCAGCTTCCCCCTCACCGTCCATATGATTGTCCAATTGAATTATTGCCTGGAGCAGAGATACCTTTTGGTAAGATCTACCCCCTGGCGGGGCCCGAGCTAAAGGCTTTAAAGGATTACATAGACGAAAATCTAGCCAAGGGCTTCATACGCCCCTCTTCATCTCCTGCAGGTGCACCCATCTTCTTTGTGAAGAAGAAAGATGGATCTCTGAGACCCTGCGTAGACTATAGGGAACTCAATAAGGTTACTATTAGAAACCGTTATCCATTGCCTTTAATCCCTGAGTTATTGGAGAGAGTGCGGCATGCCAAAATTTTCTCTAAACTGGATCTCCGTGGGGCCTATAACTTGGTCCGTATTAGACCTGAGGATGAATGGAAGACTGCATTCAGGTCACGCTATGGACACTTTGAATATCTAGTTATGCCTTTTGGTCTGAGTACCGCCCCAGCCACTTTCCAACACTTGGTGAATGACATCTTCAGGGATCTCCTAGATACATTCGTGGTGATTTATTTGGATGATATTCTAATTTTTTCTAACTCCACAGAGGAACATCATGGACTTGTGAGAATGGTCTTGGAACGTCTAAGACAAAACCATCTTTACATCAAACTTGAAAAGTGTGAATTCCATAGGACCGAAATTCAATTTCTGGGGTATGTACTGTCTACACAAGGAATTAGTATGGATGGAAGCAAGACCCAAGCCATCAAGGATTGGCCAATTCCTAGAAATGTGAAGGAGGTGCAGCGCTTCATCGGGTTTGCCAACTTCTATAGACGTTTCATTAGGAATTTCTCTGAGGTAGTGTCACCTATCACCCAACTTACCCGGAAAGAGTCTAGGTTCTCCTGGACTCCCCAAGCCCAGGAAGCATTTTCCCGTCTAAAAGATAAATTTACCACCTATCTTAGTACATCCCAACCCCGAACTTGCCTTCATAATAGAGGTGGATGCTTCAGACTGTGCCGTTGGAGCTATACTCTCTCAGAGAACAGGTGAGAAGAATGTCTTGCATCCCTGTGCCTTCTTTTCCCAGCAGTTGTCTTCGGCTGAGAGGAACTACGATGTGGGCAATAGAGAGTTGTTGGCCATTATTGCCGCTTTCAAAGAATGGAGACACCTTCTTCAGGGAGCTGCACAGCAAATAGTCGTCCTAACAGACCATCGTAACCTTGAATTTATCAGGTCGGCTAAGTGCCTGACTCCTCGCCAGGCTCGCTGGAATCTTTTCTTAAACCAATTTAATTTTATCATTTCTTATAGACCAGGATCGCGCAATGGAAAGGCTGATGCACTCTCTAGGATTTATTCAGCAGAGACCCGTCCACTTGCTCCTCCTAAGACTATTCTTCCTGACTCTAGATTCCTGGGAGTGATTCATAATCAAGACCTACTTAAGGACATCAAGGAAGCATACCATGCGGATTCCTTGTTGGCACAACCCCCAAGGGACGTAAGTCTTGTCTTTAAGAATGGTGTGTGGATTCAGGGACAACGTCTGTATATTCCTGAAACAGTCAGATTGAGAGTATTGCAACTCATTCACGATTCCAAGATAGCCGGGCATAGGGGAATTCTAAAGACACAGGAATTTCTTTCTCGTTTCTTTTGGTGGCCCACTTGCAGGAAGGATGTTTTAAACTATGTCACTTCATGTGAAGTCTGTGCAAGATGCAAAACACCTCGCTCCTCACCAACTGGTCTGTTGCAACCTCTTCCCACCCCGTCCCGCCCGTGGGGATCCATTTCTATGGACTTCATTGTGGAGTTACCAACCTCTCAAGGGAAGAACACCATTCTAGTGGTGGTTGATCGTTTAACAAAGGCAGCTCATTTTATCCCTTGTGTCGGCTTACCCACTGCAAGACAGACATCAGATTTGATGATTAAAAATGTGTTTCGCTTACATGGAGTACCGGATGAGGTTATTTCGGATCGAGGGGTGCAATTCACTTCAAGGTTTTGGCAAAATTTCTGTGCAGCATTGGACATTAAAGTAAACCTTTCTTCTGCTTTTCATTCCCAGACTAATGGACAGACAGAACGAACCAATCAGACCCTGGAGCAGTATCTCCGCTGCTTTATCTGCCACCTACAGGATGATTGGGTGGATCTACTTCCACTGGCTGAGTTCTCTTATAACAACTCTCAGAGCGCCTCCACTAAGCAGTCTCCTTTTTACTCCAATCTAGGTTATCATCCTAACATTCTTCCTCGATTTCCCATAGATACGCCTTTGCCAGCAGTGGCTGAAAGAATCACGTCTTTACAAAAGAATATGGATCTTCTAAAGGGAAATCTGGAATTGGCTCAGGAAAGGTACAAGAAAGCCGCAGATAAATTTCGTAAACCTGCACCAGCTTTCAAGGTAGGAGACCTGGTCTGGCTGTCAACCAGAAATCTTAAGTTAAGGATTCCATCGTCTAAGTTGGGACATAAATACATTGGACCCTATAAAATCAATAAAATTATAATTGCTGTCGCTTGTCGTCTTCAACTGCCCAGACTATGAGAATCCACCCTGTCTTTCATGTATCCCTACTAAAGGCTGCAACACCCAATACGTTTCCTGGATGTTCTTCTCCTTGCCCTGACCCAGTGCTAGTCGATGGTCAGGAAGAATTTGTGGTGGAAAGGATTCTAGATTCCAGGTTGTACAGAAATCAGTTACAATATTTGATTAAATGGCAGGGCTACCCAGTGGAGGACAACTCATGGGAACCAGTCAATAACGTTAATGCTCCTCGCTTGCTCCGCCAGTTTCATCAGAGGTACCCACACAAGCCTGGTCTGAGGTCATCCGGAGGTTGTACCTAAGGGGGGAGTAATGTAAGGTTCTGTGTACATGTTTCTTGAAACTCAGTTTTTCCGTCAGCCATTTTACTTTCTGTCTTGCTGCAGCTATCTTGCCCTCAGTCAATATGGAGTTTCTAGCTTTTATGTTCCCGCCCTGATTCTCTCCCTCTTGCTTCTTAAGCAGCCACAGCTGAGCAATCAGTGCTTCAGAATCTAGCCTGCAGTGAACCTGTGACCTGACTCCTGGAAGCCTTGGACTTTGTACTCTTGGATTTTGTACTCCAGCTATTTCCTACTGAGGAACCCTGGAACACTTGTGGACTCTGGAACCCTGCTATTTGACAAATCCACGTTTGCATGGAATTACGGTAACAGAGAAGAGATCCTGAACCTGTTGTGGAGAGTGATTGCTGAACTTAAGTTACTCTGGCCTGCTGTGTCTCCTGCTTCTGTATCTGCAAACTGTGTGACTATCTTTGCCACTTGTATGAAGTAATACAAGACCTTCTATATCAAACCTGTGTCTCATGTGTTTTCATCGCACCCAAGCACAAGACGCTATATGAACTGTACTCCATACATTACATCTCTCCTACTTTGCACTGACGAGGACCAATAGTCCGAAACACCGTGTCTGCAAATGGAGATACTGATTTGGCTTCTATCCTAAGTCATATTACAAGACTTGTTAAAGGGTTGATTGTGACTTGTAGGATTGCTACTTCCAATAGGTGGCACTATAGAGTACAAGTCCTCTTTTTTGAAGAGGCAATTTGCATATAAAATTTCCCAGAGGAGCATTGCATGGCGAATAAGCCTCCTTACCTCGACACGCCAGAGCTGGTATGTCACTCCCACAAGGAGAAACCTTACCCCTTAGACCAGACCCGGGCAAGGGGCGGCCCGCGGGCCGCATCCGGCCCGCCGGCTGTCCGTGACCGGCCCGCGGAGGCGCTCCGGCAGTCTCAGGGCCCCGGCATCAGCTGGCACAATACTTACCTCTCCCGTGCCTCCGCTGCTGCAGCTCCGGGCTCCACCGGCGCTTCCTCTCACAGCCGGCCGCTGAATAATGTCATTATTCAGCGGCCGGCTGTGTCAGAGAGCGGGGACGCTGGACAGGTAAGACGTGTCTCTGTGTGTGTCTGTGTCTATGTAGTGCGGTGCTTTGTGTGTGTGTGTGTGTGTGTGTGTGTGTGTATGTATGTGAGAAAGTGCTTATGTGCTGTCTGTGTGTGATGATGGGCAGGCATTGCTGATAATGGGGAGGCATTGATGATGATGGGAGAAGATGATGATAATGGGCAGGCATTGATGATAATGGGCAGGCATTGATGATGGGGAGAAGATGATGATGATGATGATGGGCAGGCATTGATGATGGGTGAGAAGATGATGATGGGCAGGCATTGCTGATAATGGGGAGGCATTGATGATGATGGGGAGAAGATGATGATAATGGGCAGGTATTGATGATAATGGGCAGGCATTGATGATGGGGAGAAGATGATGATGATGATGATGGGCAGGCATTGATGATGATGGGGAGAAGATGATGATGATAATGGGCAGGTATTGATGATAATGGGCAGGCATTGATGATGGGGAGAAGATGATGATGATGATGGGCAGGCATTGATGATGATGGGGAGAAGATGATGATAATGGGCAGGTATTGATGATGATGGGCAGGCATTGATGATGATGGGGATAAGATGATGATAATGGGCAGGTATTGATGATAATGGGCAGGCATTGATGATGGGGAGAAGATGATGAGGGCAGGCATTGCTGATAATGGGGAGGCATTGATGATGATGGGGAGAATATGATGATAATGGGCAGGCATTGATGATAATGGGCAGGCATTGATGATGGGGAGAAGATGATGATGGGCAGGCATTGCTGATAATGGGAGGCATTGATGATGATGGGGAGAAGATGATGATAATGGGCAGGTATGTATATATACAGTATACAGTATATGTATATATATATATTATATATTATATATATATAATAATAATGTATATATACAGTATTGGTTAGAACGGAGTTAATTATATTAGTCCGGCCCTCTAAAACCATCCCAATTTCTCATGCGGCCCCCTGGCAAAATTAATTGCCCACCCCTGCCTTAGACCCTAGTCCAGAACCTCTCATCTAGCCAAATCAGATCTCTCCTACTTTGCACTGATGAGGACCAATAGTCCGAAACACCGTGTCTGCAAATGGAGATACTGATTTGGCTTTTATCCTAAGTCATATTACAAGACTCGTTAAAGGGTTGATTGTGACTTGTAGGATTGCTACTTCCAATAGGTGGCGCTATAGAGTACAAGTCCTCTTTTTTTGAAGAGGCAATTTGCATATAAAAATTGCCCATTTACACACATTTTCCCCCAGACCCAGCATTCTCATTTTGTGTACCAACCTCTTGTGTGGCATGGTATCAAATGCTTTGGAAAAATTAAGATATACTGCGTCCAATGACTCACCTTGGTCCAGTCTATAGCTTACCTCTTCATAAAAACTGATTAGATAGGTTTGACAGGAGCGATTCCTCATAAACCCATGTTGATATGGAGTTAAACAGTTAATCTCATTGAGATAATCCAGAATGACATCCCTCAGAAACCCTTTAAATATTTTACCAACAATAGAGGTTAGACTTACTGGCCTATAATTTCCAGGTTCACTTTTAGAGCCCTTTTTGAATATTGGTACCACATTTGCTATGCGCCAGTCCTGTGGAACAGACCCTGTCACTTTAGAGTCCCAAAATATAAGAAATAATGGTTTGTCTATTACATTACTTAGTTCTCTTAGTACTCGTGGGTGTATGCCATCCGGACCTGGAGATTTATCTATTTTAATCTTATTTAACTGGTTTCGCACCTCTTCTTGGGTTAGATTGGTGACCCTTAATATAGGGTTTTCTTTGTCTTTTGGCATTTCACCTAGCATTTTATTTTCCACCATGAATACCGTGGAGAACAAGGTGTTTAATATATTAGCTTTTTCCTCGTCATCTACAACCATTCTTTCCTGATAATTTTCTAAGGGGCCTACACTTTCACTTTTGATTCCTTTACTATTGATATAGTTGAAGAACAGTTTGGGATTAGTTTTACTCTCCTTAGCAATGTGCTTCTCTGTTTCCTTTTATGGGAGCTTTAATTAGTTTTTTAGATAAGGTATTTTTCCCCCTATAGTTTAGAGCTTCAACGATGCCATCCTGCTTTAGTAGTTTAAATGCTTTATTTTTTACTGTTAAATGCCCCTCTACTTCTTTGTTTAGCCACTTTAGGTTTTCCTATTTCTTGTCCTTTTATTCCTACAAGGTATAAACCGCTTACAGTGCCTATTTAGGATGTTCTTAAACATTTCCCATTTATTATCTGTATTCATATTTCTGAGGACATTGTCCCAGTCAACCAGATTAAGGGCATCTCTAAGCTGGTCAAACTTTGCCTTCCTAAAGTTCAGTGTTTTTGTGACTCCCTGACAAGTCTCTCTAGCGAAAGACAAGTGATACTGTACAATATTGTGGTCGCTATTTCCTAGATGCCTGCAAATTTGTTATTCTGTCAGGTCTATTAGAGAGTATCAGGTCTAAAAGTGCTGCTCCTCTGGTTGGATTCTGCACCAATTGTGAAAGAGTCATGGTCATCACTGATCATAAAAATTTATTGTATCTGGAATCTGATAAACAACCTACACCTAGACAGGCAAGGTGGTCTTTGTTTTTCTCCAGGTTTAACTTTTTTGTGACATATTGTCCGGGGGTTAAAAACATTAAAGCTGATGCATTTTCCCGTTGTTTTCCAGGAGGACGTAGTGGTGGCGAATCTTTTTCCATTTTGTAGAGAGGAGTTGTCATTTCTGCAATATTTTTGGACCTGGAGAAGGAGGTTGTAGAAGCCCAGGTGGGTGTCCCTGCCATTTGTCATCCAGGTAAGTTGTTTGTCCGTTTGAACCTCGGATTTAGAATGTTAGTGAAATTATCAAGGATCTACTCTCGTCGTTTTTGGTAGTCAAGGTTTCATCAAGATTTTCGGGATTATGTCTCATCTTGCAATACTTGTGCAAGTTCGAAAAAACCTTATACTATTCCGTCCGGGGTTCTGAAACCTTTGGCTATTCCTTGTAGACAATAGACTCACCTATTAGCGGATTTTATCAGTGATTTAACCGTGTCCACCGGTAAAACGGTAATATTAGTGGCTGTGTTCAGATTTAGCTAAATTTATGTGCGTTAACCTCACTTCTGGATGCTAAAACTTTAGCACAAGTTTTCATTAACGAGATTATGAAACTTCATGGGCTCCCCTCTGATATTGTTTCTGATCATGGGACCCAATTTATTTCAAAATTTAGGAAGGCATTTTGTGCTCGTTTAGGCATTCATCTCTCATTTTTGTCTATCTTTCATCCACAGTCTAATGGACAGACTCGATAGATGAATCAGAGTCTTGATACATATCTGAAGTGTTTTGTTTTTGAAAATCAGGAGAATTGGGTTTCTTATTTACCCTTAACTGAGTTTGCAGTGAATAGCCATCTTGAATCTACAGACAAGTCCCCATTCTTCGGGGCATATGGTTTTCATGCTCAATTCTGCACCTTTAATGGAAATTATTCTTCAGGGGTTTCTGGGGAGGTGCGGTTTTCTTTGTCTATTACCTCTGTGTGGTGGGGAGTTCTTAATAATTTGAGGATGATGGGTTCCAAATATAAGAGTATGGCTGATCGGAAACGCTTGGCTGGTCCGAACCTGTGTGTTGATGATTTGCTTCACATCCAGATAAATCTGGTCCTGATGGTCTGGAGTCCCTTCTTAGGAGGAGGGTCACTGTCATGGGGATACCGTGACAGAGAGTGGTCGTCTCTCTTTCAGAGTTCAGAAGATCACAGTGATTGGCAACACGCACGCCTGTACTGATTGGAAAACAAAGTAGATCTATTTATCTGTGCAGATTTCCCTTGTTCTTTTGTCACAAGGGTTAACCAGTTCTGTTTGTCTCCTAAAGCTTTCCCCTCTAGGTTAGATTTGCTGTTCTGATTTCTCCACTCCTCTCTGATATAAGTACTCACCTCTTAGCTTGGGTAGTTGCCAGTGATAGCTTGCTATATCTTCGTATCCATATGGAGATGTGAGCTGCGGAAAGATAAGTTGTCTAGGAGTCGTCTCTGGAGATTGCTGTTTTGATGCTTGTTTGGTGTCTTCCTTTTCTTTATCTCCCCTTTGGTTTGTCTAATACTTCCATTACTTTTACATAATTCTGCAGTTTGGGTGCGCATTGAGTGATTGTTATTTCTTTTTACCCTTGTCTGTTTCCATTTATGTTTAGATCATAGAGCAGGACTAGTGTTTCTGTTACCCCACGCACTATGTAGAATAAATACATAAAAAATGATTAGTTACTCTTCAAAATATATTGTAAACTTGTAAGTTAATCTTTTTTGCTTGAAATAAGTTGAATAAGGGCTCATTCAGACAACCTTATTTTTTCACATACGAGAAAAATGGTTCCAGTTTCATCATTGATTTTGTTCAGAGTTTCATTAGATTTTCATCAGAGTGTCATCGAGTTTCATCTGAGTTTGGTCTGCATTTCATCAGTTTTTCTCAAATAAGAAAAAAAATGATTCTCTTCATTCCATTATCTAGCAGTTCGTGAAAATGGACAGCACTTAAATGACATCTACTTGCTTACCGATTTTTTTCACTGAACCATAGACTTTCATTGCATATTTTGATCAGACACTCAGATCAATATCAGATAAATTTTTACGATATTGCAGAGAAAAAAAAATTGGACATATGCACTGCCCCTTAGACTATAATTTCTGTACAGAACTACAAAACATATGTACAGTATACGTACAAGTCATACAGTATATATATATATTTTGACAGAGTCACTGGCTTGGTATGTGAAGGGAGATACGTGTCACTGCGCCTGCTGCGGTCAGTGATGTAAAACTAGAGTGTTTTTTTTTCCTCCAACACACAAAGTGCTGAGAGGGTTAATAGTAACGTATGTTTTGAGCTGGTTTTAGAGGACCTTCATAGATCAGGTGGGCGGAGGTCCATGGTAACCCCACATGCAGAATCCTGCCAGGACCTGTGTGAGGTCAAGGTCATATGAACATCACATGGGTTGTAAATACCTGCCCATGTGAGTCAGTGGTGGGTTGTGTCTTGGGAGAGCAGGAACTCCCACATAGCTCTCGTAGGAGCAAAAGGATTGTGCGGGATAATTGCAGGTGAACGCTGCAGGGAATGGACTTATATGAACTGTGTGTGTCCTGTTTGTTTTACCGTTTTGCCAGCAAGGCTTTGTTTATTTTTGCTGAACCCTGCCAAGGTTTATGCCAACCCACAATAAACCAGCAGGTGATTCTTTACCAGACGGTTCCTGTGTCTACCTGAGCAAATGTGTCAACCCCTCACAATATACTGTATATATATATATATATATATATATATATATAAATATACTGTATATACATATATATGTATATACAGTATATATACAGTACAGACCAAAAGTTTGGACACACCTTCTCATTCAAAGATTTTTCTGTATTTTCATGACTATGAAAATTGTACATTCACACTGAAGGAATCAAAACTATGAATTAACACATGTGGAATTATATACTTAACAAAAAGTGTGAAACAACTGAAAATATGTCTTACATTCTAGGTTCTTCAAAGTAGCCACCTTTTCCTTTGATTACTGCTTTGCACACTCTTGGCATTCTCTTGATGAGCTTCAAGAGGTAGTCACCGGAAATGGTCTTCCAACAGTCTTGAAGGAGTTCCCAGAGATGCTTAGCATTTGTTGGCCCTTTTGCCTTCACTCTGCGGTCCAGCTCACCCCAAACCATCTCGATTGAGTTCAGGTCTGGTGACTGTGGAGGCCAGGTCATCTGCGTAGCACCCCATCACTCTCTTCTTGGTCAAATAGCCCTTACACAGCCTGAAGGTGTGTTTGGGGTCATTGTCCTGTTGAAAAATAAATGATGGTCCAACTAAACACAAACTGGATGTAATAGCATGCCGCTGCAAGATGCTGTGGTAGCCATGCTGGTTCAGTATGCCTTCAATTTTGAATAAATCCCCAACAGTGTCACCAGCAAAGCACCCCCACACCATCACACCTCCTCCTCCATGCTTCACGGTGGGACCAGGCATGTAGAGTCCATCCGTTCACCTTTACTGCGTCGCACAAAGACACGGTGGTTGGAACCAAAGATCTCAAATTTGGACTCATCAGACCAAAGCACAGATTTCCACTGGTCTAATGTCCATTCCTTGTGTTCTTTAGCCCAAACAAGTCTCTTCTGCTTGTTGCCTGTCCTTAGCAGTGGTTTCCTAGCAGCTATTTTACCATGAAAGCCTACTGCACAAAGTCTCCTCTTAACAGTTGTTGAAGAGATGTGTCTGCTGCTAGAACTCTGTGTGGCATTGACCTGGTCTCTAATCTGAGCTGCTGTTAACCTGCGATTTCTGAAGCTGGTGACTCGGATAAACTTATCCTCAGAAGCAGAGGTGACTCTTGATCTTCCTTTCCTGGGGCGGTCCTCATGTGAGCCAGTTTCTTTGTAGTGCTTGATGGTTTTTGCAACTGCACTTGGGGACACTTTCAAAGTTTTCCCAATTTTTCAGGCTGACTGACCTTCATTTCTTAAAGTAATGATGTCCACTCGTTTTTCTTTACTTAGCTGCTTTTTTCTTGCCATAATACAAATTCTAACAGTCTATTCAGTAGGACTTTCAGCTGTGTATCTACCAGACTTCTGCACAACACAACTGATGGTCCCAACTCCATTGATAAGGCAAGAAATCACACTTATTAAACCTGACAGGGCACACCAGTGAAGTGAAAACCATTTCTGGTGACTACCTTTTGAAGCTCATCAAGAGAATGCCAAGAGTGTGCAAAGCAGTAATCAAAGCAAAAGGTGGATACTTTGAAGAACCTAGAATATAAGACATATATTCAGTTGTTTCACACTTTTTTGCTAAGTATATAATTCCACATGTGTTAATTCATAGTTTTGATGCCTTCAGTGTGAATGTACAATTTTCATAGTCATGAAAATACAGAAAAATCTTTGAATGACTAGGTGTGTCCAAACTTTTGGTCTGTACTGTACTTTCAGCTGCATCACATCTAATGTGGTGTAGTTATTTATTTGTACTAAATGTCCAAATGGGGGTATGTATGTGGGACAGACCGGGTAAAAACTGAGAACAAGGATAAATTCTCATTGAAACACAATAAGAGAAAAGAGAATGGATCTACCTGTGGCCAAACATTTTTGTATCCCCGGTCATAGCATGATGGACATTAAATGAGTTGTTTTAAAAGGTAACTTTAATTCTCAGAGAGACAGGAGGGTCTGGGAGTATAAACTCATGACAACATTTGACACACTCAGTGCAGGAATAAATGTGTCGCATGGATTTATGTCTTTTTACATCAATTAAGGAATTTGCTCCTCAGACCTTCTGGGGTCATTACAACACAATACCAGACCCCAATCTGAGGACAATAAAACTTTCACACTCCTTATCTTTGAACTGTTCCAATATTAATGTTCATCCCTCTCCCATAATGACAATTCTGCTTAACGTCACTTGTTTTATCTATTGCGTTAGTTCTGTGCTGTGTTGTGCATAAATATGTGATTCTTCAGATTTTGCTTTAGTCTTGCCTGATGAAGAGACCTTAGTAGTCTCGAAAGCTTGCAATTTGTTACCATCTTTTCAGTTAGCCATTAAAAAGTATCAACCACTGAGGACTCTCAATTCTAAATATTTTTATATTTAACTTTTTACATTTTCAGCACCATTCTAACCTATTCCCAAACTATACAAACTTCCCATCCTGCTGCTGACCTTAATTTTGTGGCACAGTGACCCAATACTTTAAAGACTGAGTCATCACTATAATTAACTCTTTCCCAAAAAAACTGCTACACAAAAAAGTGCGAGTGAAAACAATGATGCCTGTTAGATAATCCCCCTAAAAATAATAGTGCCAATCAATCGGTAATAATGCAAAGCACAGTAAGTGCCAACCTTTGTTTTCTATATAGTAAATGAATAACCACTTAAACCATAAGGCATAAAAACGGAGCCCGAACCAAAAGAGGACATCAGGGGTGGGAAACCTTTTCTATGCCAAGGGCCATTTATAAATCTGTGCCATTCTTTGGGGGCAGTACAAATCTTGCACTAACTCCACCCGCAAAATACATCCTGAGGTTTGCACTGGTGTTAGAACGTTATCTGTCATTAAATGTGCCTCAGCATTCAGTAGTGAACACTGCTCACAGAGCAAAAAGAAATGAAAGGGGCGGCAAATGTCAGAACACAGCTGCCGGCCCAAGCATTCTGGTTCCTGGTAATCTGCCCAGGGGCCAGATAAAATGTCATTGCGGGCTGTAAACGGACAGCGGGCCTGAGGTTCCCCATCCCTGGAGTATGGTAAGCCAAAAAGAAGTTTATTACATTAAAAATTAGAACAATTACATAAGTACATCAATATTAAAAGCAAGGTGCTGCTATGTATTGTGGGCACATGAAATATAAATATACCAAACAGATCCTTGTGTGAACTGTCCTAATATGAGAAACGAGACAATTGATGCTCCATAGTAACATGGTATAGGCACTTACCTATAGATTGAGCAATGGTATAGCATGTAGAAATAGTATTTAGATGTGGCACTGGCTTGCGCTGCTGAAGATAATGTAATGTCTTCGCAGCCCCAATTTACGTTTTGACCTTTCTTTGTCAGCGGGTCTAGATAGTAAAAGTGTCATCTTTTATACCCCACATAAAGATAGTGATCTCATTTTTCCCCAGACAGTAATACTGTTCCCGTTAGTGCCTCGTTTGTGCTCCCACATAATCGTGCCCCCTTGGTGCCCTTAGATGGTAATAATGATCCCTGGTGCCCCATAGAAAATAATAATGCACCACTGTGCTACCTAGAAAGGACTAAGGGTACTTTTTTATTGCCCCAAACAGTAATAATGTCTGCTTAAAAGTAATAAAACTCAATGTGCTCTTTAGACGATTTTAATACCCCCTGAGTTTTCCCTTCAAGTAATAATGCCTGAGTGCTCCCTTAAAATGAATAATGGCCCTGAGTGCCACATTTAAAACTTATGATGCCCCAAGTGCCCTTTCAAAACTAATAATGCCCTTGAGTAGTCCCTTCAAATCTAATTATGCCCCTTAGTGCCTTTATATCTGATATAAAAAAATAAAGCTTCCACTGCCAAATCCTGAAGCAAGCATCTACCGCAATCTTGATTTCATTTTCTAGTTTTCATAAATAGCAAAGTTGGTACATCCATGCCTCAATATATCCATGCTTCAAACTTTTCTTATTTGACCTGGATTATTCCTGACTCTGTTCCTTGTGGATCTCCACCACCCACCTTTCATTGTTTTTCAGTGTATCACGGCTCCTGAGCAGGCGGAAGGTGCTGCTGCACTCGAAGACCGCCATCATTCACCGCTTAGCATCAGCATTGTGCCTGGCATGCACAACTATCATATGTGAGTTGAATACCTCTTTCCCCACCCCATATGTGTTGTGACAATTTTCCTATGTAGCGCCCTCTCTTTTGGTTTATTTTCATAAAAAAATAAACCTTCCACTCAGTAAAACCAAATCCTCATCTACCGCAACCTCAATTTCCTTTTCTGGATTGCATAAATGGCAGGTCGGCACAGTCATGCAATGCAGTGACATCATATGCAACCTGCAAGACTCCTGAGGCCTGAAAGATAGAGACTGCTCTACTAATGACATCAGCTTCTGGTTGACAATAATCAGGGAAAAGATGTTTTTGCTACTGACATTCAAGTTTCTGACCTGTTTATTAAAAGGGGTTGTCTACTACTGAACGCCTTTTCAATGCCTCTAATGTGCTTAGTAAAAAAAAGCATATGTACCTCCTGGACTAGTGTCACTCTCCCACGCCAAGCATTTTGTCCACCAGCGATCTTGTGACATTTTATTTCACATGAGCACTGCAGCCTATCTGCGAAAATATTTCATGGAAGTGTGAAAATTGGAGCCCAGTGATAGGCTGCAGCGTTCACATGTCCCAAACAATGTCACAAGATCGCCGGGGAACACAATGCTTGGAGCAGAAGAGTGACGCTGATGTGGGAGGTAGCGGATACTCCCTTTACACTTTTGATGGACTGGTCAAACCAGTTTGACAGGAGTTTTAGTTGTAAAATATTGGTTGCGGTATGCAGCAATAAAATCAAAAGCAGAAGACAAAGATGTGTTAAATCACAGGAGTTAATTAGGTCATGTACTGTTGCTGTTTCGTTGTTATTGATTTTGCATTGGTAGTGCAGCTCTGATGGGTTTCGGGAATAGTAGATTTGTGCATTGAGACTTAAATTGCATTCTGCTTACATGTGTATTCTTTAATTAATGCTCAAAATACAAAATACATTTGCTCAACGCTATGTACTGTGCTACTTAAATCCAAATAAGAATTGTGGTACTTTATTTTATTAACTCTTTTTCCTTTTTCAGTAATCAAAAATATAAAGACAATAAAATATAAGAAATTACTGATAAACTCTTTGGTACATCACAATAGTGTCACAGGGTAATCAAGTTAGGCCTCATTCAGACATCAGTGATTTTTCAAGCACATAAAGTGTGTCATCAGTATTTTTGACCTGATTTTCATCAATTTTTGGTCAGTGTTTCAATTTTGATTATTATTGTTTTACGAGTGATTTTCACATCTGAAAAATAAATAATTTGCAAAGCTTCCCAATTATTGCAAGGTTAATCAAGGACAGCATATGGGTTGTACACTGATGCCAGCAATATGCTGTCCGTGATTTTCAAGGATATTGTGGTTAATTCACACATCAGTATTTGGCCAGTATTTGTATGTGGAACTTACAGGGAAGAACTAAAATTGATAAATCGACACCTATTCTGTGTTTTGGCATACAAATACTGATGAAATACTGATAAAAAATACTGATGTATGAGTAAAGCCTTAGACTTTTATGGGGAATTTTCATCCATGATGCTAATCATAAGCGGACATGTTCCCATGATATTATTGCAGACACACGTACTACAAAGAAACATGGAAATTGATCAGCCCATAGGCTATATTGGTACGAGTCCTATTTATGAAAACAGTGGATAGAACACTGTGGATAGAACGTCTGTGAAAACCACATGTCTGAATGAGGCCTTAGGCACAGGTTTTCTAATAGTGAAAATGCAAATTAGATTTTATCAGTAAGTACAATAAACAGATAGATGTAAACTAGAGGCAAGTTTTCAATTTAGATATGATTAAAGAAGAAAACAAACTAAACTTTGGTAAAGACATGGACATTTTTTGACATTTCTCAAAAAGTCATATACATTTTTAGAGGAATATTGCCAACACAAAAAGGTACTTGGGAAAAGTATATCGGTATATGTACATCTGAAAAGGGAAGTGAAAATAATGCACAACAGACTCCATCATTTGCTCTTCTGTTTTGTTATTTCTTACTTTCTCTACTAATCACCCAACAACTGTGTCCATAGCAACTAATCTACACAGCATTCTTATGACTCTTTGACATGGAGTAAATTTAATTGTTACCGAAACAACACAAATTAAATGTCTGAACAGCTAATTAAAAACTTTACTCTTGGCATCTGTGTACTGAACAAAAGAAACTGAGCCATATTCCCCCTCTTTCACTCCTGAAGATACAGCACAGGCCACTTGGTGGCAAGCGCGAGCGAAGTGATGACAACTGTCACAGGACCGCTGAGATCTGTGATTGGCTGCAGCTGTCAGGTAACTAGAACAGCACATTGTCAGAGAAACATCCAATGATGTCCTGTTTAAGTCATCTCACCCCTGCAGACAAATCACAGACCTCAGCATTCCGGTCATAAAAAACAGTGATGTCATCACTTCCTGTGCGATCAGTGACCACAAGCCTGACTTATGCTGAATCCATGGCATGACAACAGGTGATTATCACTGATTTTCACCAAGATCAAAGTAAAGTTTTTAATATGTACAAACAACAACAGATACAAGATCTTAAGGTGTCATTCACACACATAACTTAGATGGATACTCCAGCTCCACAAAATCTGCAATCTTGTTTTTTATTATTTCACCACCTTAGTAATGGCTTAAGAGAGGCAAGTACTGAAAATAAATTTTTATTGTAATCTGTATATCGCCGCATAACTGAGAAGTTGGAAGGTCGGCTGTATAACCAAAGGACATATGCTGCACAGTATGGATACAGTAGGAATTATGGGAGATTTTAACTACCCAAATGTTAATTGGGTCACGGTTCTGCTTCAGCTGCAAGGGAAAAAAGTTCCTCAGCTTGTTGCAGAATAATTTTAGGGGGCAGTTTGTGGAAAACCCAAGAAGAGGTGTTGGATCTAGTCACTTCTAACAATACAACAGAGCTTGACTTAAAGGGGTTGGCCGATCAAAATGTAATCTGCAGTCACTCTGTGTGATTGCAGACTCAAATTCCCCCAGTGCAACACTGTATGCTGTGAAGATTCGCCGATTTCTGAGCCGGGACTGAGGAAATGTATTGTTATACATATTCCAGCCAGAGACATGCCCACTAGTCGGGCTCTGCAGAGTATGCATAACGCATACGTTCCCACCATCTCGACTCAGAAACCGCAAATCCCCATGTCACACAGAGTGACTGCAGGACTTATTTTTTGGACCGGACAAACCCTTTAATGTGTTTTTTGCTCTGTATATACCAAAATAGAGAGAGCAGTGGCTGCACCTGATCTCAGTGCTATTAATAATCTTCTAATAAATCAAGTTTATATGTAGATATGGTCCAGGTAAGTTTATGAAATCAGTGTGAACAAGGACCTTGGCCCAAATGTGCTGTATCCAAGAGTTCTTAAGGAAGTCGCCTCAATTTTTTACCTGTGGAGACACAAGGGTCAGTAGGTACTCTCGTCTGGACACGGCTATCTTAAGAAAGACCACTGGACCAGGTTCATCCCACTGAATGCCAAGAACTCTTTTCCGTGGCTGGATACACTCAGACAACACAGGGTGAGAGTAAACAGTGTGGCAATACTTTATTGAACCACCAAACAGACAAGACTGGGGAGCCTTTGGTCCTAAACAATGCTTCACCCCCTTTCCCACAATCCATAAAGAATACACAGCCAGGCCTGGATGGGTTGAACAGGTCGGTCAGAGTTTATTAATTACCAAAGCAGGAAGGGCAATTACATTTCGTAAGGGGGGGCTCAAGGCAGAGATCCTGTCCGCGATCGACAGGAATTATGCCTACGAGCGGTCACGAATCTTTGCCTCCTCTACAACAACAGCTTCCAGTGACTGCCGGAGGGGAAAGGAAGTTGCTGACCAGAACACCTAAATTTAACCCTGTAGGTGTGGCCGCAGGTACCTTCCCCTCCGGGTCATGGACAGTGGACATCCCCAATTAGCACTCACCGAGGGGAGTGGTGTGATGGGGGGTGAATTGGGCACGGACAGTATTCCATTAACATCCACCTTATAGGCTACCCAGTCAGAGGCCTTTCCTTATTCAGTACAGGCCCTGCCATAACATATAGAACAGTCCCAGCAAATACCCAAGATGGTGAAAATGACAGAGTCTCACCCTTCCGCTGGCTCTCCAGATTAGAGCAGCTGCGACTTTGGGGCTTCCAGTGCCGAATACCCCATCAGTGTCTTTTGGTGGGCAACCACAGAGAGGAGGTAATGACAAGCATAGAAGCTGAGATAAAAAAAATGGGTAAATGTGGATTTAATCTGCACTGCTGAATAGTTCAGGATCCAGACCACGTAGCCCTAAATTGTGGATTTATTCTCAACGCGTTTCAAAGTACAAGACTTCTTCACCAGGGGGCACCACATGTACAGACGTTTCTGTAAGAATAGGAAGTGACGTTCATTGAGGCACATGACCAGGTGAAGGAGGGTCTCAACCTGGCTTCTCCGAATAGTCTCCATGGTGCAGGTGATCAGTGGTTTCAACCTGCTTCTCTGATACTCCATGGGGTCAGGTGACCAAGGGTCCCAATTTACTTCCTCAATTGTCTCCATGGGTTCCGGATCTCAATAGAGCAGATCTGTATTATTCCAGCTAGTGCTGTGGTCCCCTTAAGATGGCATCCTGTAGAATGTCAAATCTGTGTTCCCTTGATGGAGCCATGGTTGACTTGTCTTTGGTTCTGTAGAGTCTTTATGCAGAAGGAAAAATTATACTCACAGCTATCCTCAAACCATCATTCCAGGTCAGGGGGAAGGTGAGATCAGGTTACTCTCATGTTTGAGTATTTAATCATGTGCATAGTTTTTCTTCATATTTTGTTGATTAACAAATTTCATGGACTTATACAATGGTAATCAACATATTAGCAAACATCAAATGTTCAATGACCGCGGTCCTGTCTCAAAATAGAAACACAATCACTGTAGGACCTGATATAATAGGAAAACAGCAGTTACTCAACAATTCACAAACATCAATTCAAGAATCAATGTTCAGACAATATGAACAATAGTCTATGTTTCTTGACCTACTGCAAATATACACTCTGGCATAATTAAGATTGAATGCTGTATTGTCACATTACCATTACCCATACATACAGTAATTTTTAGAGACTCTTTATGACTGACATGTCCAAGCGACTGTAGCAAAGATAATATGGTGTCAATTTTCAAAATGGGCTTCATGTCTTTCGTGGCTAATCATATTAGACCAATAAGCTAAAGGCTTCTTTTACATTTAGCGGTTTTTGAGGCCCATTATTGCGACCTTTTTTGCGGGCCGTAATCGCTGCAAAAAAAGGCGGTCTGCGCAATAATGGGCCAAAGAACTTGCATATCGCAGTTTTTCAGTTACCAATGCTATGGAAGAAGATATTGGAAAAAAAAATGGCGCTCCGCAAATCGGAGGTGATGGTGCACCCCAAAAAAACTT
>JARQOD010000006.1:250225837-250276829 GCA_033576555.1 Oophaga sylvatica
TTTTTGGGTCCAAAAATTTCCCCCCCTTTTCCCCTTTGGGAAAAAAAAATTGGGGCTAAAACTCCCTTTTGTGGAAAAAAAAAATATTTTTTTTTTCCCCCGGGATTATAAATTTGAAACATTGGGGGTTAAATGCTCACCCCCAAAACCTAGATAATTCCTTGGGGCATTTCCAAAAAAGTCCCCCCCGGGGGTTTTTTTTTTTTTTTAGGCAATAGGGGCTTGCAAAGGAAAATGACCCCGAACCCCTTTCCTCAAAATTGTTCCAAAAAGTCCTTTCCCTTTACCCCCTTTTGCCAACAGTTTTTTTCCCCCCAAAAGGGGACCCGGATAGGGCAAATTGAAAAACCTTTTGGGGTCCAATTTCTCCTCTTTTGGGAAAAAAAAAAATTGGGTAAAACATCCTTTTGTGGGAAAAAAAAAATTTTTTTTTTTTTAACCCGGGATTTAAATTTTAGTGAAACACTTGGGGGGTTTAAAGTGCTCACCACACCAGATAAGTTCCTTAGGGGTCTAGTTTCCAAAATGGGGCCATGTGGGGGGGTTTCCCCTGTTTAGGCACATAGGGGGCCGCTAACGGAAAATGAGCCCCCAGACCTCCATCAAAATCTGATTCCAAAACGTCCCCGTTCCCTTTTCCACCCTGCCGTGGCCCAAAAGTGTATCCCCCAAAATAGGGGTATCCCGTACTCAGACAAAATTGGGCAACCACTTTTTTGGGGCCCAAATTTTTCCCCTTACCTTGGGGAAAAAAAAAAATTTGGGGGCTAAAACATACTTTTTTGGAAAAAAAAAATTTTTTTTTTCACGCCCGGGCAAATTAAAACCCTTATTTGAAAAACACTGGGGGGTTCAAAGTGCCCCACCACACACCTAGATAAGTTCCCATCTTTTCTTACTTTTTCCCTTTTGGAAAATTTAAAAAAAAATTTTGGGACCCCCCCAAAACTTTCCCCCCCTTTTGGGTTGAAAAAAAAAAATTTTTTTTTTTTTTCAAAAAAAAAAAACCCCCGGGGAAAAAAATTTTTTTTTAAAAAAAAAGTTAGTGAAAACTTGGGGTTTTAAAAAGCTCACCCCCCACCCGATAAGTTCCTTAGGGGGTCTAGTTTCCAAAATGGGGTACATGTGGGGGGGGTTTCCCTGTTTACACATCGGGGTCTGCAAGGAAAATGACGCCCGCAGACCTTCCCCTCAAAGTCGCTTCCAAAAAAGTCACTGTTCCCCCCAGCCCCCGTGTCCCCAAACAGTTATCCCCAAATAGGGGGGTTTACGTACTAGGAAAAATTACAACCACTTTTGGGGTCCAATTTTCCCCCCCCTTTACCCTTGGGAAAAAAAAAAAGGGGGGGCTAAAACATCACTTTTTTAAAAAAAAATATATTTTTTTTTTCCCCCCAGGGATTATAAATTAGTGACAACGGGGGGGTCAAAGTCTCCCACACACCCCCGATAATTCCTTGGGGTCTATTTCCAAAAGGGGGGCACTGGGGGGGGTTTCCCTGTTTGGCCAAAAGGGCCCCCCAAACGCGACATGCCCCCTTCCAATTCCCGCCAATTTGGTTTTGGGAAAAATAAAAGGGGGCCCCTTCCTTTCAAGCCCTGCCCCCCAAAAAAGTTTCCCCCCCCCATAGGGGTATCAGCGTACTCAGGACTGTTGGAAAAAATTTTTTTGGGCCAATTTTTCCCCCTTCCCCCTTGGGGAAAAAAAAAAATTGGGGATAAACACATGCTTGGGAAAAAAATTTTTTTTTCTTCCGCTCTACATTACAAACTTGCGTAACATTTTAGGGTTAAAAAATGCTCCCCCCCACTCTAAAAATTCCTTAGGGGGTTAGTTTCCAAAATGGGGCACAGGGGGGGTTTTCCCCTGTTTAGGCACATCAGGGGCCCCCAAACGCACAGGCGTCCGTTCGCAATCCCGCCAAATTTTGGGTTTTGGGAAAAATCAAACGGGCCCCTTCCCCCCTTTAACCCTTGCGCCCAAAAGTGGTTCCCCCCCACATAGGGACACTACGAGGAAAGTTGGACAAAACTTTTGTGTTCAATTTCTCCTTTTACCCTTGGGGAAAAAAAAAATTGGGGACTAAAACATCATCTTGGGGAAAAAAAATGATTTTTTTTTTCATGCTCAATTACAAACTTGCGGAAGCACTTGGGGGGGGGGGGGGTTTTAAACTGCTCACCACACATCTAGATAATTCTTGGGGGTTAGTTTCCAAAATGGGGTACATGGGGGGGGTTTCACTTTTAGGCAATGGGGCCCTCTCCAAACCAAAAGGGTCTTTCCAATTAGCCAATTTTGTTTGGAAAAAAGTCAAACGCCTCCTTCCTTCCGAGTTTTTCCGGGGGCCAAAAAACAGTGGTTTTCCCGATTTTGGGGGAAACGGACCAGGAGAAATTGCCAAAAATTTTTACACCCCCTTTTTTCCTTTTTTCCCTTGTGAAAAAAAAAAAAAATGTTTTTTAAAAGTCTTTTTGTGACTAAAAAGAAAAATGTTCATTTTTCCTTCCACGTTGCTTCACCCTGTGAACACCTAAAGGGTTAAAAAACTTCTTGAAGTGGTTTTAGTATTTTTAGGGGGGTGTTTTTAGAAGGGCCCTTTGGGTATTTTCTCTATAAAACCCCCAAAGTACTTAAAATATGGTTCCAAAAAAAAAAAGGGTTTGTAAATTTTTTGTAAAAAAAAAAATCCTGGTAAATTTTCCTTATAATTCCTAAAAAAAAAAAAATTTTTTTTCCAAAAAAGTGCTGATTAAAGTGACATGTGGGAAAGTTTTTTTCTTTTTTTTTGTGAAAAAACTCTTTTTTAAAGGGGGGAAAAAAAATTCAAAGTTTAAAATTAAAAATTTTAAAATTTTTTTCCCCAATTTTTTCTTTTTTTTTTTCATAAAAAATGCAAGTTATAGAAGAAATTTTACCCCTTCATGAATAAAAAAGTCACAGAAAAAAAAACTCAAATCGCGAAAAACCCTTAAAAGGTTTCCCCGGTTAAAACCTCTAAAGAACGTGGTCAAAATTTTAAAAAAATTGGCCCGGCAAAACGTAAAAACCCCCCGGGGGGGAAAGGGGGAAAAATTTCCCCCCGGGGCCAAATTCCGAAATTGGGGGTTTAAAAACCTTTTGGCCGGAGACGGCCAAAGAAGGTTATTTCAAGAGCTGGCTAAGGGGGAAATTTGACCTTATCTCCCCCTGGCCCCGGTTCTTCTTTTTGGGAAAAAAAAAAGATGGAGGCCTACGCCCTTGCCTGGATTTCCGTGACTTTCGGATTACGGTCCCAACCCCATCCCTCCCACTTATTCCCGATCTCTTCCCCCGATCGTGGGCCCCCTGTTTCCCAAGGGGGGTCTCAGGGGGGGACAATTATTGGAGAAGGAGGGGGATGAGTGGAAGACGGCGTTTAAAACCCGGAGGGGCATTATGAGAACCTTGCAGCCATTTGTCTGAGATTGCCCCGCGGTGTTTAAAAAACTTTAAAAAAAAGCATCTTTCGCCACCAAAAGGACATTTTGTGGTCATATACGGGGTGATATCTTTAATTTCTCCCCGGATCTTGTGTTATCGGAGCATTTAGGAGGTGTTACAGACTTGCGGGTAATAAACTGTACCCAAATGGGAGAAGTGTTTTTCCCGTACAGGGGAATTCAGTTTTTAGGATTCCCCGGGTCACATCCTTTTTTGTAGGACCCGGAAAAAGGGGGGCAGTTCTTGAGTGGGATCTCCCGAGGATTTAAGGCATTACGTTTTTGGGGTTTTTTAAAAACTACCCCGGGAAATTCATTGTATTTTTTTTCCCCAATTTTAAACCCCTCAAAAAAAAAAACAAAAAAGGGATGGATTTTTTTTAAAAAGGTTGACAAGGCTTTCAAAACATTTTTTTTTTTTTTAAAAAATGTTTTCTTCCAACCCCCAAAATTTTTTACCTGATGCTCACAGCCCCTTGTTAGGTGGGCTTTTCCCGGGAGGGGGGGAGAGTATTGTTTCAAGGTTCTCCCCTGGTAAATGGCTGGCCCTTCTTTCTAAAAAAAATTTCGTCCCCGGGGGAAAGGAAATGATGTCGGCAAAAAGAACTCTTGGCCTTTTTTTAGCTTTTTGGAGTGGGGTCATTTTTTGGGGAGGGGGGGGTCCCCCCCCACCGTCTTTTTCCACACAAAAACCCCTATATTTAGACCGCAAAAATCTGAAACCCCCAAAAGCTAGGTGGTCTTTTTTCTACAGGTTTTTAAATTTTTGTCAAAATCGTCCTGGGTCAAAAATGTTAAGGCGGATGCCTTATCCCCGTTTTTCCCGGGGGGTGGGAACACAAGGCCCCCGTTCCGGTCCTTCGGAGGGGGGGGGTTTTTGGGGAGTATCTCTGAGCTTGAGGGGAGGTATTGGGGGCTCAGGGGACCCCCCTGTGGCCCCGGGAACTGTTTTTCCCCAAAACAGTTGCGACAAAAGGGGATCGACACATCATAATTCAGTTTTTGGGAGGACACCCGGAGAAAAAAAAAAGGGCTCCTCTCGCCCGGTTTTGGGGGGGTAACTTAATGGGAGGGTAACTTTGTCACCCCCCGCAGGGTTTTTCGCGCTCAAGACCCCCCAAACCCTCCCGGGCCCCTTACCTTGAAAAACCCGGGGCGTCCGGGCTCACGTTTTTGGGCTTCATTACGGACCTCCCGCCTTTTCGGGTAAAACATCCTACTCGTTTAGTGGAAAATTCAGCAAGTGGCACATTTTATTGCTCTTCTGCTCTTCCAAAAACGATCTCTTGCGGGTGTTTTTTTGGGGAGATTGTAAAAATTCAGGGACCCCCATGGGTTGGCGGGGGCTCAGTTTGTGTCCAAATTCTGGAAAGCATTTTGTACACGGCGGGGGGGGTGCATTTTTCTTTTTTTTCGGCTTTTCACCACAGACCAATGGTCAGACAGGCGTCTGAACCAGAGCTTGGAGATTATCTCCTGTTTTGTTCAGGAAACCCCGAGGCTGGGCCTTTTTGCCTTGGGGGTTTTTCCTTAAATAAAGGGGGAGGAGCCCCCTGGAAAGCCCCTTTTTTTTTGGGGATATGTTTTCACCCCCAGTTTTGACCTTCAATGGGGGGGGGGCCTTTTTTTTTTTTTTTTTTTTCCTGGGGGGAAAAATTTCGTCGTCACTTCTTTGGGAGAGGGGTGAAAATCGGTATATGGGAATCGATCAAACTATGGTGATAAGGAGAGGGCTGACCCGGTAAGTGTAACGTTTGGGGATGGTTTTCCCCAAAAATAAAACAAAGGGTTTCCCCTACGGGGAAATTTCCCCGGTTCATGGGGGGCCTAAAAAGATCGTTTTTATAATTAATCCGGTTGCTTTCCCCTTTTTACCTCCCTCCCACTTTTAAAAATTCAAAAATGGTTCCCAGATCTTGCTTAAAAGGTATTGGCCCGGGATACCTTCACCTTACCTCCCCCCTGTGGTGGTCAATGGAACTTGGTTCCAGGTGCGAGAGTCATCGTTCCTCTAAAACGCCGGTCCCCTTAGTACCTTTTCATTGGGGGGGTAGGCCTGAGGGGGGGGAAAGTGGGTTCCTGCGTCGGATATTAACGAGACCGATTGGCGGGCTTTAATATTAAAAAAAAAGGTAGGGGGGACCCCCCAAAGGGGGGGACTGTCCCCGGGTTTGGTCGTGCGAAATCGGCTTTTTCACACCCTGACTTCTCAAGCGAGTTTCTCCCTGTGGTTTTTTTTCGGCAGTGAGAGAGTTAATTCTCCCCCCTCCCGGCTGGAAAAAGACCCCTCGCTCAGCGCAATTAATGTTGCGATAATTGGTTTCCTTCAAATACCTGCCTGTCTGTAGGGAAGTGTCGGTGAAAAGCATTCACAGACCAGCGAGCGGATCATATTGAGAAATCTAAAGCTAAGAGACCTGTTGGGGTTTTTCTCCTTCTCCTCGCTTTATTATTTTATCTCCTTACCCTTAGTGTTCCCTTGTAGTGGAGTTTTTTGTATGCAAGGTGTCTTTTTTTTTTTACCCCCTTTACGTCTCGTTCGTCTTAATACGTGTGTAGGCATTCCCCTTCCCCGTTTCCCGTGGTGGTAATCAGGGTCCTTCTCAAGATGATTACAGTGGTCAGGGATTCAAGAGATAGGGTTACGCGGCGGCCGGACCTCTGTACCTAAACATACCTCCAGGTAGAGGGATTGTCAGGCCCCCCAGTTTAGGGTCAGCATAGACCCCGGTCCTCCTGATGCAGAGACAGCGTGACGAGACTCCTGACTCGGGTGATGGACATGGAAATACTGGCCTTAGGGGGTTACGGGTTCCAGAATTGAGTGCCTCCCGACGGGCAACTTGCAGTTCCCCATGTCTTGGGGTCCCTTGGACCAAAAGGCTTTCTGATTAGTGTTGAGCGATACGCTCGATATCTAAAAATTCGTTCGAAATGGTACGCCGTATCACTAAATATCGCGATATCCGATTCGATACCGAAGTCCCATGTAAGTCTATGGAACAAAATATCGCAACAAAAAAAACCCTTTCTTTCGTTGTAAACAACAAAATTCAACATAGAATACTTTAAAATATAAATATTACATTCATTGTGACATATATTTCATATATTTTGTTTTACCTTTTACTAGTAAAATAGACTCTGATTCAATTGCCGGGTAAAGCCGGAATACCCCATAGAAGTCGAGGGCTGGTGCCGATACCCCCAAAAACCCCTGGCTTGTCGACTCAACTTGGGGTCACGAACAGGATTCTGTAGCTCCTATAACGAGTCCTTGTGCCTGAATTGAAGGGTTTTTTGCTTGAGAATTGCTAAAATCACGGAATTATTTTTCAGCCATATCTGCGTCCGACGAGGCACTGGTGAAGAAGAAGGGCGGCTCTTCGTGGGGTGTACACCACTCAGGAGCGAAAACGATGGCTGTAAATGGTAGCAAAAGTAAGATCGTGCCCCACAGCCTTCAGTTCCGCCTCCTCATCCTCCTCGTGGGGAAACTAACACAAGGTCCGCCTCTACAAAAGAGGGCCCTCCCAGATGCTAATGACAATGTGACTTGCAGAGATCTAATGGACACGAGCAAAGTGTGAAGGGTGGAGCGTCAGACTCAGAGCTCTCCCCCCACGGGAAACGACCCGATCGCCACGAACCCCCCGTGGGCACCGGCCTGGAAACCCTCCTACGCTGCAAAAGCGGAGGATACCCTAAGAGGCCTGGCCCGACCCTGGAGGAGGCGCCAGGATGGAAGCAGCGGCTGCCCTAAAAATAAACTTGGAGCGGCGCCAATCCCTCTTACCTGAAGTGTCTGTACCGGAGGTGAGGCACTGTCATGGGGCATCGCCACGAAGATCGTGCGATTGCACATTTTGACTTCTCACCGCGAGCTGCTGTTTCTTTGTGTTTTGGTAATGGAGAGGGTTAATTTTCCTAGTTCTTTGCTAAGACTTGGTCCGCCTTGCCCGCTGCTTTTGATTATTTTCAATTGGTTTCCTTTTATTCCGCCAGTCTGGGTGTTAGACCCGGTGAAAGCATTCATGTATCTAGCAACTGAACGGGTTTTGAGAATACTTAAGCTAAGAGCTCCTTTGTTTTTTACTTTATAGCTTATGTCAAGGTAAAATATAATTTTTCTACAAAACTTTTTTTATTTATAGGGTGTATATGTATTTTTTTAAACACAAAGTTTTTTCCCTTTAAAAAAAATAATAAGTAATGTTGTAAACTCTGGTGTTTTTGTCTCCACCTTGTTTCCTATCACGTATTACACAAATTGGCTAGATCTATGAAAGCCCCCCCTTTGGAGAATTGAAGACATGATACATGAAACAATAGAACTTTCTTTAAGAAACGAAACTGAGGATGACAACACATCAAGGGGCTTAGAAGAAGATCAAGGACCAATTAGGAGACTCAGCTTATCTCTTTTTCCTCAATCCCCCCCCTTTACTCCACCCAATTTTCTGTGTATGTAATCTCGTGAAAGTGAATAAAGAGTTCAGTGCTTACTGGAGATGGCCGCCTAATAGCACCATTTTCTTTAGGGCACGTTCTGAAGTCTGAACCAGCGTATTGTCTGATTCATTCTCGGTCGACCCGTGCTCCTAGTCTAATCTGGGGTGACTGGAGGACGAGTGGTTTATCATTTTGATTCCGACAATTGGCGCCCAACGTGGGGCCGTGGATCGCCGCCTGTCTGGACCCATCCTGAGGACTTTACTGTGGTGCCCGCGGTGACTGAATTCGAGGACTGATCACCCTCCATCGAACACGGTAAGTTGAGATCATATATTTTATATGCGTCCCACTTGCCTGTGTGTCAGTCACTGTTTGGTCCTGTCGTATTGTCCATTTGGGTCTGGATGGGTGACTGGTTAAGTGGTGAGACCAGAGGCGATCCCACGCCACGAACCAGCAAGTCTGACCGAGTGACGTTGCTTCCTGCACGTTCTCGTGAGAATTACCACGTTCCTCCTCCTCCGGTCATTGTACCTTTATACAGATAGTTGCCTCCCGTGATTATTTGGTAGTGTCTAAATTTCTAGTATTGTATAGAGAATTGTGGTAGGGGTGCGCATATCCAAATTTCCTTAGGAGACGAATAGAGGAGGACTCTTCGTCTGAGAAAGTGACAAATAGAGGAGGACTCTTTGTCCAACCCGGGAAGTCTCATTAGGAGAAGCCCAGGTGTCAGCACATGGAGGGGGACTCTGTGCTGTGTAGAGTGTCACGGTGTACTGCGCTTTAAAGTCACCATCCATAGTTAGGGAAAAAGACAGAATTGAGGAGGACTCTTTTGTCTTGTCACAGCATTGAGGAGGACTCTGCAGTGACGGGTGGTGACCTGCGAGTGACGCCGGTGGTCTGAGTCGCGACAGATCATTACACTCTGTTAAATCATGATGCGCATGTTTAAATCAAACAAAACCCACAAGTTAGAGGGTGGTGCTTTGGGAGTGGTTGAATTGATGAAATCACGTGGAGGCAAGAAGGCTGTCAAGAGAATGAGCTTACCGAGTATGAGCAGATTTCAGCCTTCAGTGTAGAAGGATTATGTAGCATAGAAGAAAGGAAAGTTGGGTGATAAGGGACTTCTGTATCAAGCCCAAGCACATTTAAGAGTAGTAAATGATTTGAAAGTTGAGGGTTGGAAAGAGGTAGATGGAATAAGGAGGTTCGGAAAGTGCTGAGCCTTTGTTCGGATATGTAAAATGCTCTGCATATGATCTTGTTGATGTAACTAAAATGGCCGCTCCAAGCCCTCGGCCACCGCCCTATAATGGTGCCGATCTCAGAACAAAGGGAGGTTGGACCTGTCATGTGTGTGGTGAACAGAATCCGCCCCGGGCGGAGACCTGCCGTGTCTGTGGGGCGGGTCGCTCCTGGTGTAATGCCCAGCCCATCGCCTCTCCCACACCCAGCGGCCATTTTGGTAAACCCAGTGGCCATCTTAATACACCTGGAAATGGCCAACACCCCATCTCCTCCGGCGGCCATCTTGAGACACCCAAGCACACCCAGTCAGGCCTATATCCCTTGCTGATACCAACCAGGGCCTACTACCAGCCCCCGCCCGCACCTGTGCAGGCCACAGTTCCCAATATGGCACCAGATGCAACACCATTGTTCCCTTTCACTCACCCCAACCCGGCCATTGCTGCAATGCATGAATCTTCAGTTTTTCAAACAATAATCAGAAGCCGCCGCCATGATATTATGGGATCTAATGAAGGGGAGGAGGATCAGGAGATAGAAGAGGGATGGGCCCCTCAACAGCTACCACTATCCCCAGCAGCACCAGTATCTTTTCTTCCCTCCTCCATTCCCCCACCACCATTGTTAACCCCTGGTCCTAGGGCCTATTCCACCCCTACTCCAGAGATGGGGCACCTTCCTCTCCTTCACAAATCCTCAGAGAGGACAGTCGCTCTGTAAGGTTCACGGAAACCCCGGTCAGGCCCCCAGCTCCCGGTGTACTTGAAAACTGGTATCCCTGCCATTCACAGCATTACACAGACCGCAACGGAAATCCAGTGACATTGTCCATAGGGTACGGTGATATCCTGACACATCGGGTTGGTGCTATAGTTAGTCCTGCCAACTCAAACTGCTCCAAGAAAGGGGGTCTGGCTCTATTAATAGCCCAAGCTGGTGGTCCCATCGTCACTGCGGAATGCATGGCTCATATATTACACTCATGACCCTTTGCCACCTGGACAGACTCTGACAACCCATGCAGGGGACCTTCCCGCTGATATCATCATCCATGCAGTAGGTCCAGTCCATGATCCTTTAAACTCAAATGAGTCACGGGCCACTCTTCGGGCCACCATACATTCAATACTCCATCATGCTGGTATGTTAAAAACAGAAGACATTAGGCACCAGGAATTATTTGAAACCAATGATAAAATAGCAAATTTGTGATTGCTTTGTCTAAAGAGTTAACTAACACCCACTCTGCAGTGTCTGCTTCTCTCCCAGAATTTACAGGTGACACGGTGCATGATTTCTCGCCTGATGACCTTATATATATATAAAAATTTATGGAAAGAGACTGTCTCCAGCCCAGATTTGAGGGTCCCTACACTGTGATCCTGTCCACCCCTACTGCCCGAAGCTCGAGGGCAAGAGCACCTGGATTCACGCCTCCCACTGCAAGAAGGACAAGATTAATCAGCAGTTATGAAGTTTCTGATATACATATCCTTTTGAGCTATATCCTGATCTCCAGTAGTGCCAGTATGCCCACCTTCTGGGTTAATACTACAACCCCTGTGGTTGTCTTTAAATTCGATTTCTATCAAATATTTAACTGTGATAGGAATGATTTCAAGGGATCAACGCACCAAACTTAGGGGAAAAGGGATATTTTATCGCTATGTCATCCGCCCAGGGAATGAAAACTGTTATGATTGGTCAGATGTGGGATAGAAAACAGAAAAAGGGAAAATTGGCAGATGAAGCTAGATACAATAGATTGATAAATGAGATATACAAGTATTATATTTGTAGGAACGGATCTAAGAATGCAGGAGTCAGTGACAGCAAGCAAAGGTATAAGGGAGGGAGGAAGTGCTGGTAGCAGCGAGATGGTATTTTGCTGTACACCAAGGTCATTCTACAGATAAGGAAGCTGAAGGCTGAGGGAGAGCACACTAACAAACTGCGCAGCGACCCGACTTACCCCTCCCATCAGGCATTCAGCATAGAGACGCAGAGCAAAAGTGCAACAATTTTCAAATTTTGTTGAATAGGTTTTTGGAATAGACACAATACGTAAGAATAGAAGGTCAGAGTATGTAAGAAGCAAATAGACAGGCAGAGAAAGGAAGTTACACTAAAAGACAGAGTTCAGGAAAGAGCCAAAGGATTATTTCTGGACTCTAAGGAAAACTTGGGTGGAAATGGTTTTGTCAAAGAAAACAAGACTAGTGAGAAAGTTCTAGCAAGGTTTATATGAATGGCATAAAAAAAAAAAAAAAAAAAAAAAAGTGACAAGGAAAAACTGAAAGTAAATAGACCAGATTGGAGATCAGTTAAAACAGAGGATCTAGCCAGAATAGCACAGGGGACACAACATGATTTAGTGCAGGCAAAAAGAGGTAGCTTGCACATGAACCCCCTTGTCTCCTTACCCCCCACTCCTAATTGCACAGTACAGGTGAACCAACCGGGGGGACATGAGGTTGAGTTCCAAGTGGACACGGGGGCAGACAATTCAGTAATTACAGACAACTCTCCAGCTCCCCGTCACTAAAAAGATTTCCCTGCAAATTCAAGGAACCACTGTACACACACAGTTAATGATATCACCATGGGGTCAATGTAATCTTTTAGGAAGTGATGTGTTGTTACAATTACAAGCATGTATTGAGTATTATCCGTTGGAACTGTCACTATGACACCAGAACTGAAGCAGAGCACTCTTTGTAAAATCATGTCGCTAGACGTTGCTAGTACACAGAGGAAAGAGAAGATTTTCAGGAAATATATTCCAATGTTAATCCTGGACCCCACTGTCATGATGTACTCTTTAGGATAAGGACAGGGGATTTTACGAAACAACATGTTGGGGTCATAGTAGATGCTGCAAATAATCAACTCCACTATGCTGGAGGACTGGCCGCAACAATTTCACAGAAAGGAGGACCCATGATACAGGACGAATCTAATTCATATATACAAACGTGTGGTCAGGTAGAAATAGGACAGGTCCCAGCAACCAGAGCAGGACAGTTGCCGTGTCAATATGCAATATATGCAATGAAATCACGATATACTTCTACTAATATGCCTAGGTCCCAACAATTACTTACTGAAGCTGTCCAGAATGGAATCCTGTATGTTTTCCCTGTCCACTCCGAACAATCATTTTGCAAGCAGGCAGCTGCAGGTCCAAGGACAGTTCTTATCAGTGCCCACATAGCAAACTCCAGCCCCCCTTCAACTTAACCCTGTGTACGGGTTGGTACAAAAATTATGGGCAGTTAATGCAGCTACTGATCTGGAAACTCCAGTGGTGTCTAATATATATATATACACTTTTGTTCCAGATATCTCAGGATGCTGCTTAGTTTACAGTTATTGATTTTGCCAATGTTATTTTTTATAATATGTTGATGATTTACTGATTTGTGCCCCCTCCAGGAAACAGTGTCGTATTGCAACAATATTACTCATGTTGTTTTTGTACCAAGCAGGTTGTAAAGCGTTGAAGGATAAACTGCAATTTTGTAAATCTTCAGTTATCTTTTTGGGACATTGCATTACACCGGGGGAACGATATCTGACCAGCGCTCGCAAAGAAGCTGTACAGAACTTTCCTATTCCTGTTAATGTTGCCGCTCTTAGGATATTTCTTGGACTGATTTCCTACTGCAGACAGTGGATTCATGCTGTATCAATCCTCATGCAACCTCTCTATGACTGTATCACCATTGTGCTTTTTAAACTAACTCCTGAAGGTATAGACGGTTTTTATTTTTCCCTCAAAAACAGGATTGTGGCAGTTCCAGCGCTAGGAACCCCCAACTATGAACTGCCATTCACCCTGTATCTCCATGAACAGCAGGGACACGCAGCAGGAGTATTGACTCAGTTACATGGTGACAATCAAAGGCCAGTGGCCTGTTTCAGTGGAAGACTAGATGCAGTGGCTAGAGTGCCCCGTCCTGTGTACGGGCGGTACATGCTGTAGGACTATTGCTCCACAAATCATTAGATATCGTTCTTGATTATCCACTGACAGCACTTACACCTCATGATGTATACACCATACTGAACCAGGTGCAACCGGCACACCTTTCAGCTGCACGTCACCTTCGATTGCAATGTGCACTTTTAATGCCTCCAAATGTTTCTTTGCAGAGATGTACCACACTTAATCCTGCCACATTGTTACCTCTCTCGGATCTAGGGGGGAGGTCAGGTATTGTACGGTATTGTACAAAGAAGATCCAAGAGAGGAGATTCCTTATGATTATGTTCAGCTTATGGCACAGGAAACAGCAGGCCTACCCACAGTGTTTGAAACTGAAAGCTTAATGTTGACTTTAAATCTTTTGTAGAACTCGCTACCAAGATGACTCAGGTACCTTCCACACCAGGTATGCCATCGTCTCCCTGAATGCAGTGATCAAAGCAGAACCAATGCTCCCATATCAGTCGGCCCAGGAGGCTGAATTTAAGGCTCTGACCGAGGCCTGTAAGATAGCTGAAGGTAGAATTGTTAACACCTACACAGATTCTAGATAAGCATTCGGTATAGCTCATGATTTGGGTCCAATTTGGAAGTCTAGAGGATTCCTGATGGCAGCAGGACATCCCATTAAAAATGCTGACGCAGTCCAGCAGTTAATTGATGCATTACAATTACCAAAAGAAGTAGCTGTCATAAAAGTTAAAGCACATACCAGATGCACTGATCAGGTGAGTAAAGGAAACGCAATGGCCGATGCAGCAGTAAAAACAGCAGCCAGTAGACCACTCCAAGGGGTAACGATGCACCAGGTAAGCGCTCCCAAAAATCCCTTTGTGTCGGAGGATGCCTTAGCCCAGATGCAGGCTCAGGTGCGCCAGGAGGAAGTAGAAAAGTGGGAAAAAGAAGGTGCATGTCTGAATGCAGCAACTGGGGTATGGGGAAGAGGGATGCGCCGATGCCTTCTAAGAGCGTTGTACCCTGCGGTCGCCCAGATGTTACATGGGCCAACCCACCAGTCCAAAACTGCTGTGATGAGCGTGATGCAGAAGCATTGGGCGGCACCAGGCTTTTCCACCTGTATAGAAGGTTTGATCCAGGGATGCATGGTATGTGCTACACATAATAAGAGAAGGGTAGTTAAGACACCACCCAAACATGCCCCTCGGCCCTTCTATTCTTTCCAGAGACTGCAGATTGATTATATTCAGTTGCCAAAATCAGGTTCATGGGAGTACGTGTTGGTGTGTTTTTGATTTATTCTCAGGTTGGCTGGAGGCTTTCCCGATTGCCAAGGCTACGGCTGCGGCAACCGCAAAGAAGCTGCTTGCGGAGGTGGTGTGCAGGTATGGAGTACCAGAGGTGATCGAAAGTGACAGAGGTACACATTTCACAGGTGAAATAATGAATGAAGTCTTGACAGCGCTGGGAATTCAACAAGTTTTCCACACCCCATATTACCACAAAGCGGTGTAAAAGTAAAAGGACTAAATAGGATATTGAAGTTAAAAATCTAAAAGGCCATGGCTGAAACAGGGAAATCTTGGCCTGAATGTTTACCATTAGCCCTATACTCAGTAAGGTACACTTCAAATAGGAGAACTGGACTTTCTCCGTATGAAGTACTATTTGGCAAAGTGCTTAGTTTAGGATGTTTCTTTTCCCAAGCATTGGAAATAAGTAACCATGTATTAAGCTCATATGTAAGGGATTTGTATAAAAGACTCAAGAAAGTATATGATAATGTTTTCAGTTCTCTTCCAGATCCGAACCAGGATCCTGGGAGTCACAGCCTGCAGTCCGGAGACTAGGTAGTCATTAAAAGACACGTGAGAAAGAGTCTGGATCCGAGAATATAGCTCCACTGATATCCAGAAAAAGAAGGAGTCTAGGTCAGCTGCACACCGGTTATGTTGAGGATCCCAAAGTTTATATGGATTCCATAGGTGTTCCTAGGGGGGTCCCAGACAAATACAAAGCTCAGAATCAGATCCTGACGGGTTTCCGTTCTCTCATCCCAACTGTGCAGATCAATTACAATGTAGATTGGATAAAATATATATACTACACCAAGCAAAGATTTATCAATATCAATTTTAGTCAAGATGCTTTCCAGGGTATAGTTGAGAAACTGAGCCCAAAACAAAAGACTGACTTTTCAAGATAGACTGGCCATTGACATGATTCTAGCTGAAAAAGATGAAGTCTGTGGGATGATAGGGGAAGAATTTTGTACTTATATTCCTCAGAATTCTGGAGTCAATAGTAAAACTATAGTGGCCCTTACAGAGATTAAAAATCTGGCTCAGGAAATAAAAGCCAATGCAGAAGTAGATACCTCTTTTTTCCTTAAGATGGCTTGAAGGACTTAAAGAATTTCTCCAACAAGCCTGCTTAGTGGTAACAGGGCTTTTGGTGCTAGGATTGATAATTCTATGTTGTGTGATATCTATGTATAGGAAAGCTGTGACCAATGCAGCCGCCTCCTCAGGTACTTTCCTTCATCAGGAAGTTGTGTCGCTACTATATGAAGACACTGATAAGGGTGATATGGAGAAATATACTCCGCAGGATAAACCTGATAAAACCCCCTATAACAAAATACAAATGGAAATAAGAGATTTAGTTTAGGGATAGTGGGAGAACTCCATGTGCAGGTTTGGTAGGGACTTGGTTGTTTGGGGGCAGTCCATAAGGGGCTAGCTTCTAAAATGACCAAGCGAAGAAATCCACTACCCCTGTCCCCACACATGGACAGTCTCGAAGGCCGCATAAATTAAGGGAAAAACTTAGTGTTTAGGGGGATTGTCAAGGTAAAATATAATTTTCTACTATACTTTTATATTTATAGTGTGTATATGTATTTTATAAACACAAAGTTTTCCTTAAAAGAATAATAAGATAATGTTAGTATCTGCTGGTGTTTGTCTCCACCTTGTGTCCTATCACTGTATTACACTAAATTGAGCTAGATCTACTGAAATGCCCCCACCTTTGGAGAATTGAAGACATGATACATGAGAACAATAGAATCTTTCTTCAAGAAACGAAACTGAGGATGACAACACATCAAGGAGGACTTAGAAGAAGATCTAAGGACCAATTAGGATGACTCAGCTTATCTCTTTTTCCTCAATCCCGCCTTTACTCCACCCCAATATTCTGTGTATGTAATCTCGTGTACGTGAATAAAGAGTTCAGTGCTTACTGGAGATGGCCGCCTAATAGCACCATTTTCTTTAGGGCACGTTCTGAAGTCTGAACCAGCGTATTGTCTGATTCATTCTCGGTCGACCCGTGCTCCTAGTCTAATCTGGGGTGACTGGAGGACGAGTGGTTTATCATTTTGATTCCGACACTTATAGTTTATCTCTGAGACCTTAGGTGTTCCTACTGTGTGTGAGTGTTGTATGTAAGACTTTATTTACTTTATTTCTTGTCTTTCTTGTATGTCTTTCTGTTCATTAACCGTTACCTGTTCATTCCCTTTGGTGGTATTCAGGGTCCTTCTTAGGACTAGAATACAGTTGGCAGGGATTGATAGGAGACAGGGTTTACGCTGGTGGCCTGGACCTCTGTACCTTTAACAGTACCTCCAGGTTGAGGGATTAGTTAGGACCCCAGTTTAGGGTCAGCTTAGACCCCGGTCACCCTCTAGCCGGAGACAGCGTATAACGGATTCCGTTTTGACCCACTGGACATTCTGTCAGGTAAATCTATGTTATCATATATCTATGCGCATGTTATATAGTATGTTGCCCTTTTGATATAGATTACTAACATCACATATATATATCTGCTATACAGCGTGACATTTTCACCGGCCATACTAAAGATTCTCCCCAGCTGTCATGGATCCAGTAGCCCAGCTGGCCCGGCAGTTGCAGGGGTTGTCCATGGAATTTGCAGACATTAAGTCCAAGGTTTTGTCCCCCCTGGAGCAAACCAGATCTGAACCTAAGGTTGCGCTCCCGGATAGGTTCACTGGTGGGCGGGACAAATTTTTTACTTTCCGGGAGGCATGTAAATTGTACTTTCGGCTGCGGCCTCGGTCATCTGGGAGTGAAGAGCAGAGGGTGGGAATTGTTATATCGCTCTTACAAGGGGACCCTCAATCTTGGGCGTTCTCTATTCCTCCAGGCTCCCCAGATCTCCAGTCAGTGGATCGATTTTTTACTGCCCTGGGTCTGGTATATGATGATCTGGATCGAGTCTCCCTTGCTGAAACAAGGTTACGTAAAATACGGCAAGGAAATCGTCCAGCGGAGGAATATTCTTCTGAGTTCCGTAGATGGGCAACAGATACTCAGTGGAATGACCCAGCTCTTAGGAGCCAGTTTTGTCAAGGGTTGTCTGACAAATTAAAAGATGTGTTGGCTCAGTATGATTCTCCTCCATCACTGGAGGCTGCTATGGCCCTCGCTATTCGCATTGATAGACGACTTCGGGGAAGACGCGAGGTAACTCCGCCCCCGTGATGACTCCTCCTACTACTAAAGTCCCTTTTACTGAGGTTCCCCTGGTCTGTTCTGAGGAACCCATGCAGTTGGGAGGGACATCATTTTGTAGGAGGGAATCGGCGGTGCGCCGCAAGACTAGAAGGTGTTTTTGCGGCAGAGAGGGACATTTTGTTGGGGGGTGTCCATCCTGGACCTCTTTGAGCCAAGGAGTTAACCTGGGTGTGTGTATTTCGTCCCCAAATCCCTCTCAGTTTCTCGTGCCTGCGGAGGTGGTGATTGCTACTAGAACTGAGAGGATTTCTGTTTTTCTTGATAGTGGGTCTGGGGCTAATCTGGTGGACGCTCGGTTTGCCCAGGTGCATGGTATGCAACTGAGTGTATTGGCCAAACCGGTCCCTATACTCTCTATTGATTCTAGACCTCTGGGTCAAGGTAGCTTGGTACAAGCTGTTCATAACATAGATCTTCGAGTAGGGGCAATACATAAAGAGCAATTGTCTTGTTATGTGTTGGAGGGTCTACCTACTCCTATTGTGTTGGGACTTCCTTGGTTGGCTAAACATAACCCAGTGATTGATTGGCAATCCAGAAAGATAAGCCAGTGGGGTGAATTTTGCAAGAATAACTGCATGTGCACGGTCATCGGTGCGGTTGCGCCTAGGACTTTGCCTCCTTTTCTGGAGGACTTTGGGGAGATGTTCTCAGAGGAGGGGTGTAAGGAGTTACCTCCTCATCGCGCATATGACTGCTCAATAAAGTTGCTTCCTGATGCCTTATCTCGTACTTTCCCAGGGACCGGGAGGATGGAGGATCCGGTTCCTATTCCTCAGGAGGGAGTTGTAGTGTCAGCTGTATGCTCTGAGCTTGAGGGGGAGGTATTGGGGGCTCAGGGGGACGCCCCTGTGGGACTTCCAGGGAGACTGATAGTTCCAGATCGGTTAAGACTGAAGGTTACGGAGAACCATTACAAACGGATGGCTGATAGGGGGAGAGTTTCTGGTCGAGATCTGAAGGTGAACGATCTGGTGTGGTTGTCTACCAGGAATATAAAACTTAAAGTTCCCTCCTGGAGGTTGGGTCCCAGATTCATTGGGCCGTACAGGATCAGTTCCATAATTAATCCTGTGGCATTTCGTCTGGACCTCCCTCCTACGTTTAAAGATCATAATGTGTTTCACAAGTCATTACTTAAAAAGTATGTGGCACCAGTCATACCGTCACCTCTACCTCCTCCTTCAGTGGTAGTCAATGATAACGTGGAATTTCATGGGTCGAAAATCATTGACTCACGTCTCAGTCGCCGATCCCCTCAGTACTTAGTTCATTGGAGGGGATATGGTCCTGAGGAGAGGACGTGGGTCCCTGCGTCTGATGCTAACGCAGATCGATTGGTTCGGACCTTTCACATAACTTACCCGGACAGACCTGGTCATGAGGGTCCGGAGGCCCCTCGTAGAAGGGGGGGTACTGTCATGGGTGCATCGCCACGAAGATCGTCGCGATTGCACATTCTGACTTCTCACAGCTGAGCTGCTGTTTCTTTGTGTTTTGGTAATGAGAGAGTTAATTTTACCTAGATCTTTGCTAAGACTAGGTCCAGCCTTGCCCGGCTGCTTTTGATTATTTTCTAATTGGTTTCCTTTATATTCCTGCCAGTCTGGGTGTTAGACGCCGGTGAAAGCATTCATGTAGTCTAGCAGACTGAAGAGGTTCTGAGAATACTTAAGCTAAGAGCTCCTTAGTTGTTTTTACTCTTATAGCTTATAGTTTATCTCTGAGACCTTAGGTGTTCCTACTGTGTGTGAGTGTTGTATGTAAGACTTTATTTACTTTATTTCTTGTCTTTCTTGTATGTCTTTCTGTTCATTAACCGTTACCTGTTCATTCCCTTTGGTGGTATTCAGGGTCCTTCTTAGGACTAGAATACAGTTGGCAGGGATTGATAGGAGACAGGGTTTACGCTGGTGGCCTGGACCTCTGTACCTTTAACAGTACCTCCAGGTTGAGGGATTAGTTAGGACCCCAGTTTAGGGTCAGCTTAGACCCCGGTCACCCTCTAGCCGGAGACAGCGTATAACGGATTCCGTTTTGACCCACTGGACATTCTGTCAGGTAAATCTATGTTATCATATATCTATGCGCATGTTATATAGTATGTTGCCCTTTTGATATAGATTACTAACATCACATATATATATCTGCTATACAGCGTGACAGGCACCCGTTCTAGTAGAGGAGCCCTTGCAATGTGATCCGGTTGACGTTGTCGCAGTGGAGGCACCCGTTCCTGCAAAAAACTCTGCACCGGCAGCACCCCAGATCCCGCTGTCTGCCCCCGTCGCTGAGACAGAAGAAGCGACACCCGTCCTCATGGAGGAGGCCGCGCAGGCACCAGAGGTCTACCTGCCTGTACCGGAGCCCCGACTGTCATCTGTTCCAGAGCCAGCTGCTTCCTCCGCAGGTGAGCGCCGCCAGGACTGGGGGGCACCAGGAGAGCTGCCGCAAACCGGACACTGTAAGCTGCAGTTTGATGGTGGAGACATGGAGCAGCTGGTGGAGGAGAATTACAACCGGCGTCAGGAGGAAGAGTGGAGACGTTGGGAGCGGGAAGCAGAGCGACAAAGGGAGCAGCGAGAAACCCAAAAGCTTCGCCAACGTCAGCTGGAGAAGGACCGGGCAGATAAGGACCGGATGAGAAAAGATAAAGGAACCCTGTGGGAGCCGCGGCGTAAGGGTGCAGTACGGAGCTTTAAATTGAAAGGTGGTTGGGGCTTCATCCAGGAGCCTGGACTTTATTTAGAAGTTTTTGTGAACCGGCGGGACGTGGAGGCTCACCTCCCAGAAGGACACCCGGGGAGGGACCTGTTGCCAGGAGACTTGGTGACTTACACCCGACACTGGGGTTACAATGGATGGTACGCCCTAAATGTTACCAGGTGCGACCCCTACTCCCCAGAGTGTCAGGAACCTGTGAGACCCTCGGAGCCTTCAGCCTCCCACATCCAGGCCTCTGCAAAAGTGCCCACCCCACGCCGTAAATCTCCCCAGCCTCCCTCAGTGGTCTCCTCAGCAGCCCCAGCTATGGACATGATAAGTATAGCTGGCCCGTACCCGGCGCCTGTTAGGCCCCCTGGGGTTCGTTCAGTCCGGGACATAGGGTTCCAGACCCGGAGGGAGATGAAAGAGGTGGCCACACAGACCCAGATAGCGGGTCACGACTTGACTGTACAGGCCACACGACGTCATCAGGTCCTGGTGGTCCTTGGTGCCTCGGATGTTTGGCAAGCATCAGAAGAGTACCAGGTGGTACCTGGAACACCCCTGCCAAAGAATTATAAATAACCCGGACAGGGTCCCTGTATGTAAATAGTTAACTTGTTGATGTACCCGGACGGGTGAATGTTTATAAAAAGTTTTTTAATTTAATAAAAAAAAAAAAAACACAGTTTTCATTACTTTTATTACAGTCTCATCCTGCGACGCCATCGATCTCCTGTAAAAAAAAAAGAAAAAAAAAAAAAAAAAGTATACCACCTGACCGACGCAGTCCATAGTAACGAGTGTCCCACGACGATCCAGCTCTGCTACATCAGAATGACAGGCAGAGCCTGTCATCCCGGCGCAGCACAGCTGATTACCTGCTTCCCCGGCGGTGACGTCATCGGACTGGTTTACGGCCGGGATTACCCTGCAGTCACTGCAGTTATCGCGAAAAACTGCATGTGACCGCCAGGGAGAAGATAATGGCGGCCATCAAGCAGTCCAGGACGTGACCGCCGGAGATCTTCTGCCAGGTAAGTGCCGCTGACTCCTGACAGACCCGACCGACGGACACTCACAGTGACAGTGACAAATCCGATTCCGGTATTCGATAAGACGAAAATATCGAAACGAATTATCGAAAGGCCGATAGAGCTAATATCGGCCCATACCCGATATTTGCAGTATCGTATCGCTCAACACTATTTCTGATACTATGTCCAGCACCTCCTGTGGTAGGCCTGCAGTGGTGTGGTTTTTTTGATGGAAAACTATTGGATTGCAGTAACCTAAACTAACCGCCACACTAGAAGCAGCCGTGGAGCGTACCTACGGTGATCCTAGATGCCTCGTCACAGCCGGAGAGATAGCTACAACTAAAGGCAGAAAGATGAATGCTATCTGCCCCGGAGCAGAATCCCCAAAGAAATAGGAAGCCCCCGAATATGTAACGGTGGTTAGACAAGAAGAAAACATGGACACAGACAGAAAATAGAATGCGCAAACGCTGGGGCCCAATCTGTCTAGTGTTATGTTTCGCTAGCTGAGGAGGACAGGAACAACAGCAGGGCAGCCGAACACCTGAGATGTTGGTAACTGATGGGTTGCAGATTCCTAAACTAACGACACATCTAGAGGTAGCCGTGGAGCGTTCCTACGTTGGTCCTAGATGCCTCGTCACAGCCTGAGAGATAACTACACCTAAAGGCAGATAGATGAAAGCTATCTGCCCCGGAGCAGATCCCCAAAGAAAATAGGAAGCCCCCAAACATATAATGGCGGTTAAACAAGATGAAAATACAAACATAGGCAGAAAATAGACTGAGCAAACGCTGGGGCCACAGGCTGACTAAATAGGATAGGACAGGAGAGATTACTTTCTGCAACCCAGAAAACCCTACAAAAATCCAACAATTCTGATTACAAAAATACTGAGATCACGCCTCCCACTAAATCAGATCTCAGTGTGAACAAAAACCAAGCAGCAGACGCTGAAAAAACAGGAAAAAGCAAATGAGCAAATAACAGTGGCTGCAGAAAAACTTTGAGGAGCTCAGGCCCCAGGAGGGGACCTGGCTGTCCTCCACAAAAGTGCAGAAAACAATGCAAAAAGCAAGCACAATAAGAAAAGCAAAAAAATATCTTATCTGAAAGCAGGAGATGCAGACAGGACTCCAGCAAACTTCCAAATGAACCAGGAACCACAATTGAGACAAGAACAATTGATCACCGGCAACCATCATGGAAGGGAACCTCCCTTATATCAGACCAGTCCATGATTCCAAATTGCCACTCCTCGCTGAAAGGTTCAGTACTGTCTGTAACCACCAGAGGGAGCCTCTGCTCAGAAACCATCTCTAGCACATTCATAACAGTACCCCCCCTTGAGGAGGGGTCACCGAACCCTCACTTGTGCAACCAGGCCGATCAGGATGAGCTCGGTGATAGGCACGGATCAGTCTCCTAGCATGGATGTCCGAAGCAAACACCCAAGAATTGTCCTCCTGACCATAACCTCTCCACTTAACCAAATACTGGAGTTTCTGTCTAGAAAAACGAGAATCCAATATTTTCTCAACCACATACTCCAGATTGCCCTCAACCAAAGCAGGGCCAGGAGACGCAGCCATAGGAACCACTGGCTCGACAAACCTCTTCAATAAGGACTTGTGGAACACGTTATGGATCTTAAATGTCCCTGGAAGAAGCAAAAGGAAGGAAACAGGATTAAGAATCTCCATGATCTTATAAGGTCCAATGAACCTGGGCTTAAACTTTGGAGATGCAACCCTCATAGGGATATTTCTTGAGGACAACCAAACCAAGTCCCCCACTTTAAACCGAGGACCATCAGTCCTATGCCGGTTGGCAAACCGTTGGGCTTTCTCCTGAGAGAGAGACAACCTCTCCACTACCTGGTCCCAAATCTGCTGCATACGCTCCACAACAGAGTCAACACCCGGACAGACAGAAGCCTCCGCCTGTCCCGAAGAAAATCGAGGGTGAAACCCAAAATTGCAGAAAAATGGAGACATCAAGGTGGCAGAGCTAGCCCTATTATTAAGAACAAACTCAGCCAAAGGCAAAAAAGAGACGCAGTCATCTTGATCAGCAGACACAAAACATCTCAAATAAATCTCCAAGGGCTGGTTTGTTCTCTCGGTTTGTCCATTGGTCTGAGGATGAAAAGCAGAGGAGAAAGATAATTGAACACCAAGTTTAGAACAAAATGTCCTCCAAAATCTGGAAACAAACTGGACTCCTCTGTCAGACACAATGTTTTCCGGAATGCCATGTAACCGAACCACGTGCTGAAGGAACAAAGGCACCAATTCGGAGGAGGAAGGTAACTTAGGTAATGGCACAAGATGTATCATCTTGGAAAACCTATCACAGATTACCCAGATAACGGTCATTTTCTGAGAAACAGGGAGGTCGGAAATAAAATCCATAGAGATATGGGTCCATGGCCTCTTGGGCACAGGTAATGGCATTAACAAACCACTAGAGCGAGAGCAAGGCTTGGAAGAGAGCAAGTCCCACAGGACTGCACAAATTCCCTGACGTCACGAGACAAAGTAGGCCACCAAAAGGACCGACTGACTCACCAAGACTCTGGTACCAAAAATCCCAGGATGACCAGCCAACGCGGAACAATGAATCTCAGACATCACACTCTTCTTCCACTGGTCTGGGACAAACAATTTCCCAATAGGGCAGTGCTCAGGTTTATCCTCCTGACACCCCTCCAGAGCCAGTCTCAAATTGGGCGAGATGGCGGAAAGTACTACACCCTCTTTCAAAATAACAGCAGGATCAGATAACTCAGGAGAGTCCGCAAAGAAACTCCTCGAGAGGGTATCCGCCTTAACATTCTTAGTGCCAGGAAGAAAAGAAACCACAAAATAAAACGTGGGAAAATCAAGGCCCACTTGGCCTGTCTAGGATTAATTCACTTGGCTGATTTGAGATAAACCAGATTCTTATGGTCTGTGAGGACCACCACCTGATGTTTGGCTCCTTCCAGCCAATGTCTCCACTCTTCAAAGGCCCACTTCATAGCCAATACCCACGTCATAATTACGTTCAGTTGGAGAAAATTTTCAAGAGAAAAAGGCACAAGGGTTACTTTTAGAGGTCTCTGGATCTCTTTGGGACAAAACGGCACCTGCCCCAATTTCAGAGGCATCAACCTCCACCTGAAATGGTAGAGAAACATCAGGCTGCCGTAGAACAGGAGCAGAAGTGAATCTCTGCTTAAGTTCCTGAAATGCAGAGACTGCCTCAGGAGGCCAATTCACCACATCAGAACCCTTTTTGGTCAAATCAGTCAATGGTTTAACAATACCAGAGAAATTACCAATAAATTTACGATAAAAATTGGCAAAACCCAAAAATCTCTGAAGAGCCTTTAATGAAGTAGGTTGGACCCAATCACAGATGGCTTGAACCTTGAGCGGGTCCATTTCAATAACAGACGGAGAAAAAATTAATCCCAGAAATGAGACCTTCTGTACGCCAAAAAGACACTTTGATCCCTTCACATACAGTGAATTCTCTCTCAAAATCTGGAACACAGTCCGAACATGTTTCACATGAGAGTCCCAGTCATTGGAAAAAATCAAGATATCATCCAAATAAACAATCAGAAATTTATCCAAAAAATCCCTGAAAATATAATTCATGAAGGATTGGAAGACGGAAGGAGCATTAGTGAGCCCAAAAGGCATCACTAGGTACTCAAAATGTCCCTCTGGGGTATTAAACGCCGTCTTCCATTCATCCCCGTGCTTAATGCGAATAAGGTTATACGCCCCCCTGATGTCAAGCTTGGTAAACCAACTAGCACTTTTCACCCTGGAAAACAGGTCAGAAATCAAGGGTAACGGATATTGATACTTCACAGTGATCTTATTCAAGAGACGATAATCAATACACGGCCTCGATGAACCATCCTTTTTGGCCACAAAGAAAAAACCGGCACCCAAGGGTGAAGAGGATGGTCTGATATGACCCTTCTCCAATGACTCCTTGATATAAGATCGCATAGCATCGTGTTCAGGTTCAGACAAGTTAAAAAGGTGACCTTTAGGAAATTTACCACCAGGCACTAATTCAATAGCGCAATCGTAGCTCCTGTGAGGGGCAAGGATGCTGATTTACTTTCACTAAACACATCAGAAAAATCAGTCAAAAAGTCAGGAACATCCTGAGACTGGGGAGAGTCAGAAAAAACAGGAGTGTTGGCATTAACTCATTGGCAGCCCCAACTGGTCACAGACACAGATTTCCAATCCAAAACAGGATTATGAGACTGTAACCAAGGGAAACCTAGTACAATAATGTCATGCAGATTATACAGCACCAGAAATTTGCAACTCTCCTGATGATCTGATTCAACCCTCATTATCACCTGAGTAGAAAACTGAGGTTTATTCTCCACCAAAGTGGTAGAATAAATGCCCAGTAGGGGAATAGACTTCCGCAGGGGTATCATGGGAAACCCACAACGTTTGGCAAAGTCAAAATCCATCAGATTAATAGCTGCTCTTGAATCAACAAAAGCCTGAGCAGAAAATGTGGACAGGGAGCAAATCAGGGTAACAGTCAACAGAAATTTAGTCTGAACACTACCCAAGACAACTGAGCGTGCAAAACGTCTTCCCCGTTTAGGGAAGACTGAAATAGCATGAGAGGCGTCACCACAGTAGAAACATAACCCATTGCGCTTTTGAAACTCATGACGCTGTGCCCCAGAAGTCACTCTATCACACTGCATGGGCTCAGAAGCTGGCTCACAAGGCAACACTATCTCACGCATACCTCTGCGCTCATGCAAACGTCTGTCAATTTGAATAGCCAATGACATAGAATCATTGAGACGAGAGGGAGCAGGGAATCCCACCATAACATCCTTTACATTCTCTGACAGCCCCTTCCAAAAAAGGGCTGCCAAAGCATCATCTTTCCATTTGGTCAGGTCTGCCCACTTTCGGAATTTCTGACAGTACAACTCAGCGTCTTCAAGACCCTGATTTAATGCCAACAAGGTTTTTTCAGCTTGATCAGTGACATTAGGTTCATCGTACAATAACCCCAGAGCCAGAAAAAATGCATCAATATCATTCAAAACAGGATCCCCAGGTGTCAGGGAAAAAGCCCAATCCTGAGGATCGCCGCGCAGGAGAGAGATGACAATTTGAACCTGCTGTGCTGCGTTCCCTGAGGACTTAGGCTTTAAGGCAAAAAACAACTTACAGTTATTTTTGAAATTCAGAAATTTAGCCCGATCCCCAAAAACAAATCTGGCATGGGAATCCTAGGTTCCACAACCGGCAACCCAGCAAGATAGGCAGCAATACTCCGAACCTCAGTGGCAAGCTGATCCACACGGCCAGACAACTCTGCAAGCTCCATTGAGAGAAAAAAAAATCCTCCTCAGCACCCAGAGAAACAGAGGGAAAAAAAATGCAACAAACAGGGAAAAGAAAAAAAAAATCTCTGACAACTCTGACAATCTTTTTTCTTTCCACACTATTTTTCCCTTCTGTGAGTACCATATAATTTTCAGTTTTGTCCGGTGATACTGTTATGTTTTGGTAGCTGAGGAGAGTAAGCAAAAACGGCCATACACCAGAGAGGCTGGAACCTATTGGATTGCAGTAACCTGAACTAACCACACAACTAGAGGTAGCCGTGGAACGTTCCTACGTTGATCCTAGACGCCTCGTCACAGCCTGAGAGATAACTACACCTAAAGGCAGAAAGATGAAAGCTATTTGCCCTGGAGCAGATCCCTAAAGAAAATAGGAAGCCCCCAAACAAGTAATGGCGGTTAGACAAGAAGAAGCACGGACACAGACAGAAAATAGAATGAGCAAACACTGGGGCCCAATCTGTCTAGACAGAAAAGTACAGGAAAGGATACTCACTGCAATCAAAAAAAACCCTAAAAAAACCCCAACTCTACTGATTGCAAAAACACCTGAGATCACACGACCTCTACCACCTAAATCAGTTCTCTGGTGTAACAAAACTAAGCCGCAGCCACTGAAAAAACAGGAAAAAGCAAATGAACAAACAACAGTGGCTCCAGATAAACTGAGAGGAGCACAAGCCCCCAGAGGGGACCTGGCTGACCTCCACAGAAGTGCAGGGAACAATGCAAAAAGCAAGCACAAAAATAAAAGCAGAAAATATCTTATCTGATAGCAGAAGATGCAGGCAAGACTCAGCAAGCTTCCATATGAACAGGAACCACAATTGAGACAAGAACAATTGTTCACTGGCAACCATCATGGGAGGGAACCTCCCTTATATCAGACCAGTCCGTGATCCCAGATTGCCACTCATCGCTGAAAGGTTCAGTACTGTCAGTAACCACCAGAGGGAGCCTCTGCTCAGAAACCATTTTTAGCACATTCATAACACTCGGCTGTCAAACTACCAATTCACAATCGAGTACCGAGCGGGCCGCAAGAATGCCAACGCTGATGCCCTATCCAGGATGCCTCATGAATCGGACACAGAGGAAGAAGTGGATGATCTGGAAGAGATTGAACTACCTGCCCTTTCACAGGAATGGGATGATCCATGAGCAACAAGCCTGCAGGAGGCAGTGTGGTAAGACGTTAAATCCTTTACCTCACCACAGTTGGAAGGAGACTCAGGACAGCGATCCAGTTGTCAGCCGTATCAAGGAGCTGATAACTCAGGAAGGTACCTCCTTGGAGAAGGATGCTTCTCCGCAAGCAAAGCAGCTGTGGAATGAGAGAAGCCGGCTGTTTATCTATCGTGAGAAGCTGTGCCGGAGGTACGTCAATCCAAAGACCCATGAGATGGTATGGCAGATAGTAGTCCCCAGAGCAGACATCCAGATGGTGTTGGAAGCCTACCACGATCAAGCGGGACACTTTGGCTGGAAGAAGCTGGAGACCCTGTTGAAGTGTCATTTCCACTGGGTGGGAAAGCGCAGCTCCATTGAGAGGTAGTGCCAGAACTGTGGACCCTGTGGCCTCAGAAGAAAAGACTACAGCAGTCAGAAGGCACCCCTGCAACCCATCAAGATGACTCGTCCCTTGGAGATCGTGGCCCTGGACCATGTCAAGTTGTCACCCAGCCGGTCAGGATACTCCTATGCCCTGACCATGGTGGATCACTACTCCAGGTTCCTGGTGGTCGCCCCTGTCAAAGATCTGACGGCAGAGACAGCACCAAAGACGTTCTAAGTGTATTTCTGCAGACCACATGGATATCCTGAACAGGTGTTAACTGACCAAGGCCCAGCCTTCGAGGCTGAATTGTTCAAAGAGTTCTGCCACCTGTACGGGTGTAAGAAGATAAGAACCACACCGTACCACCCCCAAACCAATGGTCTCTGTGAAAAGATGAATCACATCGTCATTGACCTGCTGAAGACTGTACCACTCGAGGAGAGAAATCGGTGACCAGACTTACTACCTGGTCTGGTAGATCTGTACAATCACATACCTGTGAGTTCTACCAATTGCACCCCAGCCTATCTCATTCGGGCAAGACCAGGAAAGCTGCCCATGGATCTGGAGCTTGGTGTTGTAGAACCAGAAGCAGATGTGACTACTGAAGACTGGGACACAAACAGACAGGAACAGTACAGAAAAGTACAGGCCTGCGTTGAAGATAGTCTCAATCGAGTAAGAGACAAGCAAGAGGATCACTACAACAAAAGTGCGCCAGCTGACCCTTTTGCACCTGGTGAAGTCATGCTGAAAAGAAAGAGGAGGATGCACAAACTCGACGATCAATGGGAAAGAGAGCCCTACGTTGTACAGAATTCAAGGTTTGACAACAAGAAAACGTGTATAATTAGTAAAGATGGAGGAAGAACGACTACAACCGTATCAAGAGATCACCTAAAGTTGTGTCCGGATCCGTTAAAGCTTCAAGAGGAAGAACCTGTTGTCAATAAGAAAGAGCTTGATGAAGCAGTCATACATACAGACTTAGGATATTTCCCCGCGGATTGGCCCGCATTGGAGAAGCCGTAATCATTCCCATACTCCAATTCTATCAACCACAAGGAGAACCTCTACATCCAGTTGAGCCGGTTGTTGCAGTAGAGTCAGTTCCAAAGGAACCTGCTCCAGCAGAACCTCAAGAAGTGGAATCCCAAGAAGCGGATTCTTAAGAAGCTGAATCTCAGGAAGAAGGATCCCCTGTCGAGACAGAACCGGTTCACCCAGCTGGAAGTATACTTGCCAGATCCCTAGAGAGGTTAAGGCAGTACTACAACCTACCTGCACGCAGGACAAACAGGTTAACTGACACCTCACCTACCACTACACCACGTAGGTCAGTACGCATAACAAGGGGGCAATTACCTGTTAGGTACAGAGAGTAAGACCTAACAAATGTAAATAATTGTCTAGAGTCATTGTACATAAATGTATATATTGTTGTTTACATTATGCCTTAATATACCGCTATTTATTTATCTGTTTTCCTTTTTGATATTGAAACAAGTGGAATGGACATTATTTTTACTTGTTCCCTCTACCCTTTGAGCAGCCTTTTTTCCAAAAGAGACTGGGACTTTTATGGTTGCTCATTTCCTCATTGTTTTACTTGTGTATATAGTTATTCATTCACCTTTTATGCAACAGTTTAAGATCCTCACCACCCATAAGGGAAGAGTTAAGTTATACAATGTTTTATTGTTTTTCTGTTTTATATTTCAGCCCCGATGTGCTGAGTTCTACTAGGGGGGAATGTGGAGCCCAGCTGCGACTGGATTCATATCTCCCAGAAGGGTGCACTGAAGGAATACACCACTAGAGGTCATTATATACTCTCACATACCTTCACTCATCCCTAAGACCACCAGAGGGAGCTCCGATAGTGATATAAAAGGAGAGTGAACACAGAAAGAAGAAGCCATTCAAGCCAGTCAGGCAGTCTCCTCAGAGAGTGCAGAAGAGAGTTAGTTCTGAGGAGAGCTCAGTTGGTAGCTGAGGAGTTTGAAGGCTGCAGAGCAATTCAGTTCAACAGAGTGGAGGCTAGTAAAAGTGGAGTAGGATCCACTCCAGTCTAGTCAGAGCTGAGAGGAGTGAGTGCAGCTCAGTGAGAAAGCATGCCGACGCTTAGAGAGCGGCGAAGAGGCAGCCTGCCAACTGCCAGTGTGTGATCGTGTGAGGGCCCAGGTAGGCCGAAGGCGAGTGGAAAGTGAATGAGGCAGAGGAGCCTTCATAGCTCACCTCATCAAGTATTGACCGGACACCGGGGTCCGAGCCTATAGGGATCTCCACGACCCATTAGGAGAACACCGGAGTTCCTGGAGGACTACAAGTCCCAGGAGTACCACAGAGCTGATACGTAGCAGGATCAGGAGGACGGAGTCTGGCAGGATCCGCCATAAAAGACCCTGTCCTTTCAGAGAGAGAAGGTCCAATCACAAGGTCAGCCAGGTGCAGGACGGAGACAAAGTTAGGCCCAGCTGAACGCAGGCCAGGACTTTATTACAAAAAGGCAAAGAACAGGAGGCCACACACCTACTCAGTGGAGGAATCTGGATGTGCACCCTTCACCCTACAATGCTCCGGGAGTGCCTGCAACATCTTCAGTAAAGGTACCAAAGTGACTTATGTGTGTGTCTACCTTATTACCCCTAACTGCTGGGTCCCCGTCTGTCCTGCATCCCTACACATCTATCTGTCCTGAAGGACTCAGCCTTACCTGTGGAAGGCTTAACATCTAGCTGCACAATATTAACCCTTCAGTGGATCTGCACAGCAGCGCTGGTCACCCTGACCAGGTACCACAGGTGGCGTCACGAATCCCCATACCAATATTCAATTCACCTGTAAATATCCCACATTAAAAGGTGAGCACCAGAGCCACGGACTGAGCTGTGTTGCCGTGACATCCTCCATAGTAGTCTACAGGCTCAGATCCGAGTTCCCACTGCTCTGGAGGGCGACTCACAAGCACATAAGAACTTCTGTTTCCAGCCCTAACTCTCTCCCTACTGATAAACAGCATCAGCAACCTCTCCCTACTGTTAAGATTGGCAGAAGTAAAATGGCGGTCGGCGGTCAGGGCTCTTATAGACACTCTGACGCCCCCCAAAGCAAGCCAATCACTGCAATGCCCTTCTCTAAGATGGTGGTGGCCGCTGCCCATGTCATCTCGTTGCCCACAGTGTACGTCCTTGCTCATTGGCTGAGAAAAGGCGCCTGCAAGCATTATGGGAAAACCGACTTTGGCGCTCGGGTCGACGACCGCTTGGCCGACCTCACGCTATGGTCGGGTTTCGTTCGGCGAAACCCGACTTTGGCGAAAGTCGGCGACTTTTGAATCTGACCGACCTGTTTCGCTCAACTCTAATGGAGAGGTGTCCAGACACCGATTCATTACTAATCCTATAGTTGTTAAAGGGGTAAAATAAACATACAAGAATAAAGTATTTTAATGAAATAATGAAATAAAACGCAACAAATTTTCCCATCTTTATTATACTCCTAATTCCTGCGACACCCTTGATCACCTGCAAAAAAATAAATAAACAAACACCAATACTCCCTGTTCCGATGTAATCCATGTAATAACGACTGTCCCACGACAATCTCCCCTATAGAGCTATCACATTAACAGGGCCTCCAGTGACACACTGACAGGAGACAATGGCTCCTGCAGTGTTATCACTGAGGGGTCAATGGAGTTCATGCTCTCACTTGATGGCAATGCTGCGTGAGAATTTTCCCACTCAACAGGGCCGCAAGTGACAGGATGAATTCCTGTGAACTGACCGTGGAATGATACACTGCAGAAGGATACTTTCCGTCATTGTATCTACGGAGGCCCCTGGAGAGCTGTCACATCTCCCGATGTGACAGCTCTCCATGAGAGATCGTCGTGGGACACTTGTTATTAAATGGATTACGTCGGAACAGGGAGTATACACTTTGTTTATTTTTTAATTTTTTTACAGGTGATCGAGGGATTAGCTGTATGGTGAGTATGTTTACTGTGTGTCTGCATTACTACTGTCCCATCATCGGCTAATGCTGTCACTGTAGCAGACATAGCCGAATGGGACTAGTAGTCCCATCGGACGATGCCTGCCTACACACAAACCCACACAGACACAGCCACGCACACACGCACAGACCCGAACGTAGACCCATAGATACACACAGACACCCGCACAAAGACCCGCACATATTCACTGCACACACATAGTCTCCGCCCACATTCCACCCACACACTCTTCCTCCTCCCTATGTGCAGCGTTTCTCACATGCAAGTCCGCAGCAAAACCACAGATCTTTTTACAGCTGCGGTTTTTCTTCGGCTTTGACTAACTCAATGGTAGTCAATAGGTGTAGAAATGCTGCAGATCCGCAAAAGAACTGACATGCTGCGGAAAATACAACGCTGCAAATCTGCGCATATTTTTCCGCAGCATGTGCACACCAATTCTCAATTTCCCATAGACTAACATTGGTGGTGCACTACACTGCAGATTTGCTGCAAATCCGTGTGGCCAAAAATGCTGCGGATCCGCATCTAAATCCGCAATGTGTACACATACCCTAAATGGTACAGCTGCTGAGATTAATGATTGGCTGCAGTGCCACTTCTTTTCATGGGTTGTTTCTGGAATTGTTACTTAGCAATACTCAAATAAATAGGTCTTCCAATTAACCTACTTTTTTTTATTGTGTAGTTATATCATATTCTATATTTTTATGTTTGATGGTAATGTATGTAGTATGCCCACTTGATGATATCATCCTTATTGAAATCTATAGCAAAAGCATATTCACATGATGTTTTATAATGATGATGTGTTTTGTCCAAGCCAGAAACACATTGTGAATGAAGCTTCTTTTCTATATCTCCTCTAAAAAATGAATTATCCTTTTATTGCAGTGCAGCAGCGATATTTGTCCTGTTTTTTAATTAATTCTCCCACGAGTTGTCTATATATCCTAGACAGAAGTGGTGCATTTTTTTGTAAGCCTTTTTTTTAGCTCAGAGAAAATCCCTTCAGTCAGGTTTATGATTAACAGATGAATTGTGTCATAGAAAGTATCTTTTGTTAACCACTATTAATATTAAATGTAACTTCAGAGCTCTGTGACCTTCAGAGTTTACAGATTGTGTACATCACATAAGTACTGTAAAAATATACAACAGTGTGATAGGAAAGTCATTACCAAAATTGACTATTCCAAATCTTCTTGCTATTGTATTTTCCTGCTAGTATAAACACACTACATTTATTTAAAGGGAATCTGTCACCCCATTTTAGCCCTATGAGATAAAGATATCATTGCATAGTGCGTCCCATAACTAATCTATGGGTTCCTATAATATCTCCGGACACCCCAGTTTTCATGTAAAAATACCTTAGTAAAGTTCGTTTTCTTGTAAGCAAATTCGGGCGGTCCGGTCCGGAGGGTGGCGTTTTCTTTTTCCCCACCCCTGCTCCTCATCTTCTATTGCGTATCGCCGTCTGTGAATAGCACAGACGACGTTCGGCTTGCGCAGTGGGCAAAGCATAAAATCATTACAGCGCATGCGCAACTATTTCCTTGCCCCTGAAATGGCTGCTTGCCTTGGACAACTTCCAGGGCAAGGAAATAGTTGCGCTTGCGCTGTAATGATTTTATGCTTTGCCCACTGGTGGGCAAAGCACACTGCGCAAGAGCGAGGGGATTTTGAAAAGCGCAATCGCGGGAAGCAGAACGCCGTCTGTGCTATTCACAGACGGCGATATGCAAGAGAAGCCAAGGAGCGGGGGTGGGGGGGAAAGAAAAAAAACGCCGCCCTCTGGACTGGACTGCCCGAGTTTGCATACAAGAAAACAAACTTTACTAAGGTATTTTTACATGAAAACTGGGGTGTCCAGAGATATCATAGGTACCCATAGATTAGTTATGGGACGCACTATGCAATGATATCTTTATCTCATAGGGCTAAAATGGGGTGACAGATTCCCTTTAAGAATCATAGAATCATAGAATGGTAGAGTTGGAAGGGACCTCCTGGTCATCTGGTCCAACCTCCTGCTCAAAGCAAGATTCACTAAATCATCCCAGACAGATGTCTGTCCAGCCTCTGTTTGAATACTTCCATTGAAGGAGAACTCACCACCTCTTGTGGCAGCCTGTTCCACTCATTGATCACCCTGCCAAAAAGTTTTTTCTAATATCTAATCTGTGTCTCCTCCCATTCAGTTTCATCCCATTGCTTCTAGTCTTTCCTTGTGCAAATGAGAATAAAGATGATCCTTCTACAATGTGACATCCCTTGAGATATTTGTAGACAGCTATTAAGTCTCCTCTCAGTCTTCTTTTTTGCAAGCTAAACATTCCCAAATCCTGTAACCGTTCCTCATAGGACATGGTTTGCAGACCGGTCACCATTCTAGTCGCTCTTCTCTGAACTTGCTCCAGTTTGTTGATGTCTTTTTTAAAATGTGGTGCCCAAAACTGGACACAGTATTCCAGATGAGGTCTGACCAAAGAGGAGTAGAGGGCAGAATGGCTATTCAATAGGGTTGTAAACATCCAAGAATTCGGATTTACTTGTGGATGCATAATAGATACTGTATCATTTTTTGGTTTTAATTGTATTTGTATATGTCTAAGAGTTAAAAGTAAAATAGAAATTAAACTCTAGAAGAAAGTTCAGATCTAAGCACACACAAATGATTACAGTGAATTGGTTTAATACTTATTTCTGCTGATCCTCACAAGGCTCTGCTTGTAACTCTGGTGTGGTGGCAGACAAGTATACATAGAAAACTTCAGTAGGTAATGGAAACAAGTGCTAACACTGTACCAAGGCTGTAAAATATCCATTTAATAACTGCTGTGTCATTTCCTTTATTTAACAGTACTGCCATGACATTAAATTCTGCATGTGTGAAAAGGCGGTAATGTCATTATAAGCTATTAAAGTAGTATGTGAAAAAGGAAAAGAGTGCATTAACAGACACATGCGAAAAATATTTCTTACTGTCCTTTGCTTAATTGATGGCCTATACTTAAAATAATAATCAATGTTTGATTGTTAGGGGTCCAATCTGCAGACCCTCTGTCAATAAATGGACTGCAATTACAAATACAACTGCTCATGTGGATAAGACTCCCAACGATCAAACACTGGTGGCCTACCCTAAGGATACATCATTGTCATTGTCCATAGAGCTCTTTTAACCCCTTGTCGACATCCCTCATACATTTATAACTGCGTATCTGCACAGTCTTGGTACAAACTAAGGCGCTGAGTAGTGTCAGCCGTACATTACCGCTAACTCTCTGCTGCATTGAGTGTACACTTGACGATGTAAATCCTCAACCGTAACATCTAAGTGGTTAGACAGAGGGAAAGAGCTTTCTCTGCCGATCAAGGTTCGGATGTCATACATCAGATTCATCAAAGCCGACTGGTTTACATTATAAATGGAAACTATTTTGCCAGTGTGTACATATCCCTAGTGATTTTTAATGCATGGTTCAGCTCTTCTGCTTTTGAAATACAAGCACAGATGTGAATACATGTACACTGACTATATATAGAAGCATTTAATTTTCATGTTCTTCTGTATATTATAAGATAAATGTATTTATTTTAATTCTGATATAGAAGCTGAATGACGGCTTAAAACACAATTAATCCAAACATACAGAATTTCAGGTAGCAAAGGCTTTGGAAGCCTATTGTGTAGAAAGTATTTTGTATGCCCTGGAAATTGCCCAATGCTGGACCACATCTGTCAAATTATGCATGGCCTGAAGACAATTTGTCTCACTTGCCCACATTTAGAGAGCTCATATAAATGACAAAGGGTAGAAAACACAGCAAAATGTAATTCAGACATGAGGAGGGTTACCAGCAAGGTCCAGTGTAGTCAGCAGCTGACCGAACGGCTACTGTGGCTATGTCATCAGGGTAGAGATGGAAAATGTGCATGTGCTGCTTTCTGCAGCGAGAGAATAGTATTCATGTACTTGTGTGCTCAGATCAGCTTTGTTCTAATTCTGCTTCTCGTTGCATCCTTTGTTATTTTTAATAAATGTGTAAACAACACAAGCAAATGGACATTTTCATTACTTAGACAGCTGAATAGATTAGCATATTTACTTGTTATTAATGTGCCATCATGCATTTTTTCTACTACATTAGATTGATGGGAGGGAGATGGTTTGAAGTGGCAGTTCTAAATTCTACCTTAGTCACAGTCTACCATCTGGGTGGCTGATAAAGAAGCAGTGTTTCTGTAATATTTCTGACGTTCTATAGCACATTACAAGAACATTACTTGTCTTCATGGAGGTATACAAAAATGTGCTAAAGAGATGCTTTGTTACATATCTGCACATATTTATTTATATTACTCATTCATATAGCGCCATTAATTCCTCAGCGCTTCACAAACATTATTGGCACTGTCCCCGATGGGGCTCACAATCTAAATTCCCTATAAGTATGTCTTTGGAAGGAAACCCCCACAAACACGGGGAAAACATACAAACTCCTTGCAGATGTTGTCCTTGGTGGGATTTGAACCCAAGACCCCAGTGCTGCAAGGCTGCAGTGCTAACCACTGAGCCACTGTGCCGCCCACCAAGCCACATATATAGATCTTGTAAAGTGGCTCTGTCCGTGGTCACTTGGAAGCTCTAAATAGGCCTTCCATGTAGAGTCTTTACGTTCTGTACCCCAACTTTCAGGTCCCAGGTAATCCCTGTGCTTCACCCTTTAAATCCTATACAGGATTGTGGACTTGCACATAAACCCTGGGTTAAGTCCTTAGCGTTACTGCTGGCTGGTGGAGCTGGTTGGCAGAAATGTCAGTTAGCCAGGTTGTAACAAAGAGTTACAGACAAATGACAAAATCATAACCTGCAAGAAGTGTTTCTAAAGGGTTAATCTGAAGAAGAAGAATGAAACAGCTGCTTGTAAACTGTTAATGTGAGTCTTTGACTAAATGCACACAAAGTCAGCAGGAGAGACAATGGAGAAATGACTGACAGGAATTGTATCTGTTGCTCCTCCCTCCCTACTCCATAATACACATGAATACATCTTACATTGCTTTATATAACACTGCATTCATCATCAAGAAAAATAACAGCATACAGTAGAAATAAAAAGTCTACCACTACTGTTAAAATATCTTACCAAGAGGAATTATTTCAGAACTTATTCCAGCTTTAATCTGTACAAATCCATTCAGAAACAAACACATTATTTTGAGGAGTTGGGGATGGTAATAAAAATAAAATTAAAACAATGTGGTTGCAGAAGCGTGAACACCCATTATAATTGGGGATGCGGTTGTGTTTATAATTGGGCAATCACTTTTAAACTAGTGTTAAAATATCACTCCAGCATTTTTTTAATTGTACTGCTGAAGTGGTGCATTCAATATTAGTTCCCTGCCTCCTGTCTGGTACCCACCTTTCACTGTCTTCATCATTTTCCGTCGGTCTCCGGCAAAAAGTGACCTGCCGGCAGCTCCAGTGTTTCATGGACCTGCGCAGAGGTCACTGTTCAATGCAAGTCTAAGGGAGCCTCATTCTGGCCTCATTGTGGCTCTCATAGACTTGCATTGAGAGCTTGTGACGTAGCATCTGACTTCCGGCCAGTCAAACACTGCGCTCACAAGATGATGTTGCTGGACAGTAGCAGCTCTGAAAAAAAGTGAAGAGAGTGAGTATATGACCAGGGGCAGGGGACTTTCATTTAAAGCAGTGTGGCGCCCCTGAGGGTCCAGTCGCCACAGAGGTACTTCACCTCAGCCAGGGGTGTGGTGCTTAGCTCTCGGGTAAGGAGGGGGCACTACCCAGGACTTGCATATTTGCATCCAACACTGACACATGAGGCTTGGGGAGGAGCCCCAGCTCTGGCAGGAAGGGAGTGTGACAGTTGGAGGGAAAGTAGTGAGTTGGAGCTCAGGAGGGGAGCTGAGAGGAGCTGTGGAAAAGCTGTGAGGAGTGGAAAGGAGCAGTTGGGAGGAGAGAAGCTCCTGAGGGGAAACAGAAGGGGACCTAAAGGCCAGGTAAATGAGGAATCCACCCGTGGCGCCCGAATCCAGTCTGACCAGAGTCAGAAAGAAGGACCAGGTTGCAGTAGGGGACCGGCCCCAGACTAGTGGAGAATCTGAAAGACTCAGCTAGCAAACTGGAGGCTGTTGTAACTGTATGTGCGACGGCCAAATCCACACACAGTCGCTGAAAAGGTAGCCGGATAGGATCAAGGGAACCAAGAGGCTGCTGGCTTGGGACACTGTGTGCGAGGCGCAGGGCAGAAGTGGTGGGAGCCGGTGCTGGGAGAGACAACCAGTGAAAGGAACATAAGAAGGGGGTTCTGGCAAAGTGTTCCCCAAACTACCCGAAAGCTGGCTGGACCACCGACCAGGAGGACACAGCACACTGGCTGGGGATTGTAGCCTGAAAGAACTGTAAGTAAAGTGTGAAGACTGCACCCTGCTGTGTCCTCAGATTAATTGACTGCATCACCTACCCTGCACTACAACCGTTACCAACATCTTTAACCCTATAATTGCCCTGGGGCCTAGCTCTGCCCGTGGAGAGCTGTAACATCTCTGTTGCGTCACCAACTGCCCCAGTGGATCTGAATTGCAGCATCGGCCATCTTATTGCTGAACACCACAAGTGGCGTCACAAACTAATTCCCCTACAAACTATCCCCATCATCATCTTTTATTTTTTTATTTTTATTGGACACCCAGGGCCACGGACCGAGTCACTGCTGCCGTGACTTCCCCTTTAAGAACTGCCTGGCCCGGTACTGAGTACCCCACGGCCCTTTGGGGCACTCAAGCACCACACCAGGGCTGAAAAAAAAAACACTGGAGTGGTACTTTAAACAGCAGTCAGTACACAGCTGCCATCATTTACACTGAATCTGATTAACTCCATATAAAACTTAGCTATTCTATCAGGATTTCCTGTTCATTTTCTTAGTTGTATATGGTCCTCAAGAAGTAGCTTAAATTTGGCCGAACAGGGACATTGCCTAAAACTGGACATCCCTCAAAAAATTGATGAAAAGACAAGAAAATTGGTCCAGGAGGCTGACAATAGGTCTACAGTAACATTAACCCTTTCACTCCAAAGCCTGTTTTCACTTCAATGACCAGGCCAAACTTTACAATTCTGACCAGTGTCACTTTATGTGGTAGAAAAATATTTACCATTTAAGTGGTAATAAATCTGAAATGCTTCAATAGATCCCACTGAGATTGCTGTTTCAAGACATATTTTACTTCATGATAGAGGTAATATTTCTTCAATATGACTTGCATTTATTTGTGAAAAAATGGGAAATTTAGCGGAAATTTTGAAAATTTAGCAAATTTCAAACTTTTAATTCTTATGTTCTTAAATCAGAGAAATATTTCATACAAAATAGTTAATAAATAACATTTCCCCCATGTCTACTTTACATCAGCACCATTTTTGAAACAAATTTTCTTAGGAAGTTATAAGGGTTAAAAGATGACCAGTGATGTCTCATTTTTCCAACAAAATTTACAAAACTTTTATTTTTTAGGAACCACCTCACATTTGAAGTGAATTTGAAGGATCTATATGACAGAAAATACTCAAAAGTGACACATTTCTAAAAATTGCACCCCTCATGGTGCTCAAAACCACATTCAAGAAGATTATTAGCCCTTTAGGTACTTCACAGGAATTTTTAAAATGTGGAAGGAAAAAATGAATATTTAACTTTTTTCCTAAAAATGTTACTTTACACTCAAATTTTTTATTTTAACAAGGGTAACAATAGAAAACGGACCCCAAAATATATTGTGCAATTTCTACTGTGTGCGTTAAAAACACATACGTGGGGAAATTTTACTGTTTGAGACCATGGCAGGGCTTGATAGGGAAGGAGCACCATTTGACTTTTGAACACAAAATTGGCTGAGATCATTAGCAGATGCCATGTCATGTTTGGAGAGCCCCTGAGGTGCCTAAACAGGGGAAACCCTTCCACAAGTGACCCCATTTTGGAAAATAAACCCCTCAAGAAATATATCTAAATTTGTGGTGAGCACCTTGAACCCCCCAGGTTCTTCACAGAAGATTATAACGTTAAGTTGTAAAAATAAAAGAATCACTTTTTTCCCATATTAATGTTATTTTAGTCCCTTCTTTTTTTTACACTGGTAACAGGAGAAAATGGACTCCAAAATTTGTTTTCCAATTTCTCCTAATTATGTGGATACCACACATGTGGGGGAAAGCTACTGTTTGGGCGCATGGCAGTTCTCCAAAAGGAAAGAGTGATGTCATATTGGAAACTGGACCCCTCAAGGAATTTATTTAGACTTGTGGTGAGCACTTTCAGCCTACAGGAGCTTCACAGAATTTGACAATGTTGATCTGTGAAAATGACAAAAAATATTTTCCCACAAAAATGTTCTTTTAGCCCCAATTTTTTTCATTTTCACAAGGATAGCGGGAGAAAATGGACTCCAAAATTTGTTGTTCGATTTCTCCTGAGTACATCGATGCCCCATATGTAGTCAAAAACTACTTTCGAGGCACAGTGCAAAGCTCAGAAGGGAAGAAGGGTCATATTGGAGTTCAGATTTTGCTGAAATTGCTTGAGGACGCCATGTCACATTGGCAGAGCCTATCTGATTACCAACTTTACACAGATGAAGTTTCCGTTCTAAGGAAAGATTGACTTTCTCTCCATTGCAGCCCCTGGACAAGTTCACCGTTTTAACAGACCTCTACCTTTTTTGTAGGAAATTGGTTTTCAAGGCTATATACAAAAAACCCAATATCATCGACACCCTTGATGAGAATGACTGACAGGTACTTCGCAACTTGGTTGACATTGTACAGGAGAACGATCAGGAACCAGGTAAGCGTATTTTTCCCTATATCCTCAAATCTATTGCAGTCCCTTCTTTACCCTTAGTACCTGCAATCAGAATTTTCTTTGAGTTGGTTAAGCAAGATATTTCAAACCTCCCGTCATACTCCAACTCCAAATTCAACTTGTGCCCTGGGGAGCAGAAGACACTTTGGGACCTTAGGTCCAATACTAACTTTATTATCAAAGAAGCAGACAAGGGGTTTAATGTTGTCCTGTGGCCACACCATATGTATCTTGATGAGGCTTACAGACAACTGAATGAAACCAAATTTTACCACAGACTACCATTAGATCCAACAGAGGTTTTCACCCAAAAATTCTGGAACTTGCTAAATTTGGTTTATGGCATAGGGATCATCATGACCAAGGAAAATAGCTTTTTAAGGGTTGAACATCCAGTTGTCTGAACATTTTACATGCTACCCAAAATACATAAAACCAGGACGCCCCATTGTATCCAGCATTGGGAGCCTGTGTGAAAAAGCCAGTATTTATGTTGATTAGAGATGAGCGACTTTGCCTCCGGGAGGGTCGAGTCGGGTTTCAACCCACCCGACTTTCACAAAAAGTCCAAGGTCTGACTGAAACTCGACCAAAACCCAATGCAAGTCAATGGGGAAGAAAAGTTGGCAGGGAGTGGAGGACAGTCAACACACCTACAGTGCCCATTTCAATGCCAACTACGTCAATTCTTATTACTTAAGCTTGTCAACCTTAATTTACTTAATAATAACAGTTACGCATTGAAAACTGGGGGTTATTTGGCTAAAGTTGTGGCGGGGGGCAGGGCTGGCTCCAGGTTTTTGTGGGCCCCGGACGAAAGAGTGTCAGTGGGCCCCTTTAACACATAACACAATTCATGATGCTCCGATACGGCACAGAAATATAGGTATAGTACAATGACAAATACTTCACTTCTTACATTACATGAGTGATATCTATTTAAATTCTACAATAGCTCAAAAACAGGACAGTACATTCCTCCATACAGTATTATGGCCATCACATAGTGAATAATGAGCCCCATAAATAATTTGTCCCATATAATGTTCCATACAGTATATGATGAGCTCCACATAATGCTACAGTATATGATGGTCCCCATATAATGTGCCATACAGTATAGAACAGTCCCCATAGAGTATAATGAGCTCCACATATTGATCCATAGTACAGTATAATGAGTCGCATATAAAGCTCCATACAGTATATGATAGGCCCCATATATTGCTCCATACAGAATGGGCTCCATATAATGCTCCATATAAAATAGGCACCATATGTGCTCCATATGATGCTCCATACCCTATATGATACCCCATAAATAATGAACCCCATATGATGCTCCAGTATATGATGGGCCCCATGGATGATGCTCCAGTGTATGATGGGCCTATATAATGCTCCATATATAATGGGCCCCATATAATGCTCCAGTATATGATGGGCCCCATGGATGATGCTCCAGTGTATGATGGGCCAATATAATGCTCCACATATAATGGGCCCCATATGATGCTCCAGTATATGATGGGCCCCGTGGATGATGCTCCAGTGTATGATGGGCCTATATAACGCTCCAAATATAATGGTCCCCATATATAATGCTCCATATATAATGGGCTCCATGTGATGCCCCATAAATAATGAAACCCATATGATGCTCTAGTATATGATAGGCCCCATGGATGATGCTCCAGTGTATGATGGGCCTATATAATGCTCCATATATAATGGGCCCCATATGATGCTCCAGTGTATAATTGGCCCCGTATATGATGCTCCAGTGTATGATGCGCCCCATTTATAATGCTCCAGTGTATGATGGGCCCCATGGATGATGCTCCAGTGTATGATGGGCCTATATAATGCTCTATATATAATGGGCCCCATATGATGCTCCAGTATATGATGGGCCCCATGGATGATGCTCCAGTGTATGATGAGCCCCATATAATGCTCCAAATATAATGGTCCCCATATATAATGCTCCATATATAATAGGCTCCATGTGATGCCCCATAAATAATGAACCCCATATAATGCTCTAGTATATGATGGGCCCCATGGATGATGCTCCAGTGTATGATGGGCCTATATAATGCTCCATATATAATGGGCCCCATTTATAATGCTCCAGTGTATAATGGGCCCCATATACTTATTATTATTAGTATACATTTATATAGCACCATTTATTCCATGGCGCTTTACATATGAAAAGGGAAAATATAGACAGGTACAATAAACATGTGCTAGACAAAGGATGCACAAGTACAGAAGGAGAGAGGACCCTGCCCGCGAGGGCTCACAGTCTACAGGGATGGGTGAGGATACACTAGGAAAGGTGTTAGGATTTGAACCTGTGAACCATGGCTTGCTGGTCTGTTCCCTTGCTGTGGAGCTATTTCGGAACTTGAATAACTTCAGCCTGAAACCATATGACCTTCGTCTGGGATAGAGATCATCACCTGCCCTGCTGATTGTTCCCTCCCTGATTGAGACTGATTGGATAGAGATCATCACCTGCCCTGCTGATTGTTCTCGCCCTGATTAAAACTGATTGGACCTGCTATATATATCTGCCCTGTGCAGCTTCCTGTTGCTGAGTATATTGTGGTGCTCAGTCTAACTGAGTGAAGCATTATCTGAGCTCCTGATCTGGAAGGTGTTCTGCTGACATCTTCCTGTCTCTTGTGGAAACCCTGCTGTTCCTACCTCCAACTCTATTCACCTAAACGGACTTGGTGCTTGTGTGTGAACTCGGCCGGCCCGTGCTCGGGCGGGCTCCGGCATCTGCCAACATAGTGAACCACCACCGCCATATACGGCACTTCCAGAAGTCCTTCCTTGGTCCGCTCACCTGCACACTTCTGCTCCGGCTACTGACTTCCACTCCTGTATCGCCAGTAACGTGACAAAAGGGAAGAGCTGGTCGTGCGATTGTTCAGTAGACTGAGGATCATTGTAGGCTGTAGGCTTGTCGGAACAGGTGGGTTTTCAGGTTCTTCTTGAAGGTTTCCGTTGTTGGTGAAAGTCTGATGTTTTGCAGCAGGGAGTTCCAGAGTATGGGGGAAGCCCGGGAGAAGTCTTGTATGCGGTTGTGGGAAGAAGAGATGAGGGAGGAGTCGAGAAGGAGATCTTGAGAGGATCGAAGGTTGCGTGTGGGTAGGTAGCCGGAGACCATGTCACAGATGTATGGAGGAGAAAGGTTGTGGATGGCTTTGTATGTCATGGTTAGGGTTTTGAACTGGAGCCTGCATTATAAATAAGGCTGCCTATGTTGAATGCACTATAAATAAGGCTGCCTATGGGGAATGCATTATAAATAAGGCTGCCTATGGGAGGTGCATTATAAATAAGGCTGCTTATGGGGATGCATTATAATACAAAGGCTGCCTATGGGGGAGTGCATTATAATATAGAGGCTGCCTATGGGTGTGCATTATAATACAGAGGCTGCTCATGGGGGTGCATTATAATACAGAGGCTGCTTATGGGGAGTGAATTACAGTACAATATAGAGGCTGTCTGTGGGGGTGCATTATAATACAGAGGCTGCCTATGGGGGAGTGCATTATAATATAGAGGCTGCCTATGGTGGGTGCATTATAATACAAAGGCTGCCTATGGGGGAGTGCTTTATAATATAGAGGCTGCCTATGGGGGGTGCATTATAATACAGAGGCTGCTTATGGGGGTGCATTATAATACAGAGGCTGCTTATGGGGAGTGCATTACAATATAGAGGCTGTCTGTGGGGGTGCATTATGATACAGAGACTGCCTTTGGGGAGTGCATTATACTATATTGAGGACTATTTGGTGTATTATGCTATATGGATGCTATCTAGGGGGCCATCATACTGTGTGGGGATTATAGTGGCGGGGCCATCATACAGTGTTGGAGCCATTAAATAGTTTGGGGATATTAAGGGGTCAGTATATATCCAGTGAGGGGGCATCATACTGTGTATAGGGGAGCTGTACAGGGGGGAGACTCGGGAAATTATTAAGTGTAAAGTGAGCACTGATTGTTATAGGGGAACTCTGGTTACTGTGACTGTCAAAGGGGCACACAGGGCAATATTATATTCTAGGGGACAACATGCGGGCACTGTTTTCTAGGGCCCATGCACCTGGCATTCCTATATTATAGAGGGGTGCTTTAGAATTTAGAGGTCACACAGAACCACACAATATGTGCAGTAATAGGGACACATACGGCAGCAGCGGCTCAGTATTGGGGTATCAGGTGCAGTAATAGGGACACATTACGGCAGCAGCGCGGCTCAGTATTGGGGTATCAGGTGCAGTAATAGGGACACATACGGCAGCAGCTGCTCAGTATTGGGTCATGAGGTGCAGTAATAGGGACACATACGGCAACAGCGGCTCAGTATTGGGGTATCAGGTGCAGTAATAGGGACTCATACGGCAGCAGCGGCTCAGTATTGGGGTATCAGGAGCAGTAATAGGGACACATACGGCAGCAGCGGCTCAGTATTGGGGTATCAGGTGCAGTAATAGGGGCACATACGGCAGCAGCGGCTCAGTATTGGGGTATCAGGAGCAGTAATAGGGTCACATACGGCAGCAGTGGCTCAGTATTGGGGTATTAGCAGGATGAGGAGTTTGTGCAGGTTGAGAATAGTCCAATTGGTGACCGTGACAGTGCTGAAAATATGAGAAGTGAAACGTGTTTTTGTTGTATTCTCTGTAGTCGAGTCCTGGCTGGAGGAGTCGTCATGTTGGTCTGGGGCCAGATGGAAAAGACATGAAAAGTGAACAATTCCATCAGAAAGAGCGTCAGTGGTAAGTCATTATCTGTAACTCTGCTCTAATCGATTATATGTTCTGCAGGACTGGTATTATTTACCACTGACCATATGGCGGTGATATCAATATTGGTCTTTTTATATATAGATTATTTTTGGCAACAGCGTGGTCATTTGCTGAGGTTCTCTGGTTAGGGGCTCACTCAGAAGTTTCACCCCTCACTAAACCGAAACCCTAGCTACGCCTCTGATCAATGGAATTTGTTTTTAACATCCATAAGACTAATGAATATTTTTCAAAGCTTCTGGAAATTGGCAACATTCATCAGACTTTCTTCAATTATCTAAAAAGTTTGAAGCGGTTTCTTGAGTATATGAAAAACTCCACTGATCTCATACACAAAGACAAGAAGGTGTATGATGCACTTTGTATCTTCGTTGATTATATAATGCTCCATATATAATGGGCTCCATGTGATGCCCCATAAATGATGAACCCCATATGATGCTCTAGTATATGATGGGCCCCATGGATGATGCTCCAGTGTATGATGGGCCTATATAATGCTCCATATATAATGGGCCCCATATGATGCTCCAGTGTATAATGTGCCCTATCTATGATGCTCAAGTGTATGATGAGCCCCATATATAATTCTCCAGTGTATAATGCTCCTCATATATTGCTCCAAACATTAAAAAAATGAAAAACCTCTCCTCGCTGGGCACTGCTCTACTCTGGACTCCTCAGCGTCGCCATCTTCCAGCTCTCTGCACTGTGACTGTTCAGGCAGAGGGCGCTGTTATGTTTTGGTAGCTGAGGAGGCAGGAGCAAAAAACCGCATAGGCAGCCTAACACCAGAGAAGTTGGAAACTAATAGGTTGCAGACCCCTAAACTAACCACACAACTAGAAGCAGCCTTGGGACGTTCCTACGGTGCCCTAGACGCCTCGTCACAGCCGGAGAGATAGCTATCCCTGAAGATGGAAAGAGGAAAGCTAACTGCCCCGGAGAAGACCCCAAAAGAGTAGGAAGCCCCCAAACATATAATGGTGGTTAGACAAGATGAAAATAAGAACACAGACAGAAAATAGACTGAGCAAACTCTGGGCCCAAAACTGTCTAGATAGGACAGCACAGGAGAGAATGCTGTCTGCAACCCAGAAAAACCCTAGGAAAAACTCCAACACTTCTGAATCCAAAAACACTGAGACCACACGGTCTCGACCACCTATATCAGTTCTCAGGTGTGGAAACGTAGCTACCCAGCAGTAAAATATCACAAGAACTGAGCAAATGAACAAATACAAAAAACGAACGGAGACCAGCCAAAGACCCCCAAAGGGGACCCGACTGAAGACAAAAAGCAATGCAGCAAAAAGCAAGGAATTCAAACTACAGTAAAAAAAACTGAAAGAGACTTATCTGAATGCAAGCAGGAGACAGCAGAAAAGCAAGCTGAATTCCAACCTAGACCAGGAAGAACAAATGATCACCGGCGAGGATCATGGGAGGTCAGCTCACTTATATCAGGCCAGTCAGTATCACCTGACAACCACTAGTCAGCTGCAGGTGTAGGACTCTTGGTGTTCCACATAGGTTCAATACCCTCAGCAACCACCAGAGGGAGCTTCAGGTCCGAAGTCGTCTCCAATACGTTCACAACAGGGCGCACAGATGTGACGTGATCGTACACTCTGACCTGAATGTCACTGTCAGGAAACACGAAAGACGTCACAGCGGTGGAGCAGGGAGAGGTAAGTATTGCAAGTGCTGGGGCCCTGAGCAAGCATGGGGGCCCACTCGTGGGCGCCGGCACTGGCACAGGGCCCCTCATAGTATTCCGGTGTCTCCGACGGCGAGTGGGCCCCCCACCTGCTCTGGGCCCCGGCACTTGCCTGGGTGCGTCAGCTGCTGACGCCGGCACTGGGGAGGTACAGCCCAGTTAGGGAGGTGGAAAAACTGGCATATGTTGAGGTGTAGGCTGGACGTTCAGCAGCTGCAAATGGAGGAATTGGAGAAGTCGGAGGAAGAGGAGGACAAAGCGAGCCATTTTGCTGACAACCTATGTGTCATCAGAAGAAGGTGGTATAAAATCCTTTGAAACCCAGACATGGTTCATTTTAATGAAGGTGAGATCAGCAACATTTTTCTTCTTTCTGTCAGGATTGATCCAGCAGCACTGAAGACTTTTTCTGATAGCATACTACCAGCAGGGCAAGTGAGCTCCTGTAAGGCATATTGTGCCAATTCAGGCCAGGTGTCCAGTTTACAGGCCCAGTAGTCAAAAGGAATGAACTGTGAGGGAGAACATCGATAGAGGAGGAGAGGTAATTTTGAACCATAGTTAACAACTGCTGTTGCTTTTTTGTTCGCCAATGTTAGCTCTAGGTTCTCCGTGGCATGATGTTCTGTAATTTGCCTTTATAGCGTGGATCAAGGATGCTGGCCAACCAGTAGTCATCATCCTTCATAATTTTGGCAATGCGGGGGTCCCTTTTTAGGATCCGCAAGACATAATCACACATGTGGGCCAATGTTCCAGGTGTCAATGATGCACTGCCAGTGGTGGGTGGAGGAGCACTTTCTGCCACATCCACATCCCTCCAGTCACGCACAAACCCTGTACCTGACCTTGGCAAGCCAACATTTTCTCTTGCCCCTGAGAAGCATCCTCCTTCCCAAAATAATCATCCCCCTCATCCTCCTCCCCCTCTTCCTATTCTTCCTCCACCTCGTCCGGGACAATTCACTGAACAGACAATGGCTGACTGTCAGGGCCGGCTCCAGGTTTTTATGGGCCCCGGGGAAAGAGCCTCAGTGGGCCCCTTTAACACAGACCACGATTCATCATGAACAGATACAGCAGAGAAATATGGGTACAGTACAATGCCAAACACTTCACTTCTTCCATTACATGAGTGATATCTATTGTAAATTGTACAATAGCTCAAAAACCGCCAAATCCTCACAGCGCACAGAACAGACTGGACAGTACAGTCCTCCATACAATATTATGGGCACCACAGTCTCCCCCTCATCACCCATATAATACCCCATGCAGGATGTCACCCCCCATATAATGCTCCATACAGAATACTGGACCCAAAATAATGCTCCATACAGAATACTGGACCCAATATAATGCTCCATACAGGATACTGGTCCCCATATAATGCTCCATACAGGATACTGGTCCCCATATAATGCTCCATACAAAATATGGAGCTCTCCTCTGCGCTGTACTGCGTTCTGCACTGTTATGGCTCAGGAAAGGGCGCTGTGGAAAGACTCCCCATTATCATCATGATTTCCTCCCCATCATCATCATGTCCTCCTTATCATCATCATTGCCTGCCCATCATCATCATCTCCTCCCCATCATCATCAATGCCTGCCCATCATCATCATCTCCTCCCCATCATCAATGCCTGCCCATTATCATCATGGTCTCCCCATCATCATAATGGCCTCCCCATTATCATCAATGCCTGCCCATCATCATCATCGCCTCCCCATCATCATCAATGCCTCCCCATCATCATCAATGCCTCCCCATCATCATCAATGCCTCCCCTTATCATCAATGCCTGCCCATCATCATCATCTCCTCCCCATCATCATTATCGCCTCCCCATCATCATCAATGCCTCCCCATTATCATCAATGCCTCCCCATCATCATCATCGCCTCCCCATCATCATTATCGCCTCCCTATCATCATCAATGCCTGCCCATCATATCTTCTCCCCATCATCAATGCCTCCCCATTATCAGCAATGCCTGCCCATCATCACACACAGACAGCACCACAGCACACAAGCACTCTCTCACATACATACACACACACACATACACACACACACAAAGCACCGCACTACATACACACAGAGACACACACACACACGTCTCACCTGTCCAGCGTCCACGCTCTCTGCCACAGCCGGCCGCTGAATGATGACATCATTCAGCGGCGCTGCTGTGAGAGGAAGCGCCGGCGCCCCCTGGAGCCCGGAGCGGAGGCAGCGGAGGCACGGGAGAGGTAAGTATTGTGCCAGCTGATGCCGGGGCCCTGAGCAAGCGGGGGGGGCCCAGTGGCGGTGCTGACACCGCTCTCCTCCGCTAACGGGTGCGGGGGTGCCAGACAGCGAGTGGGCCCCCCGCCTGCTCAGGGCCCCGGCACTTGACCGGGTGTGCCGGGTGCTGACGCCGGCCCTGCTGACTGTCATCAAGGCTTCCCTCCTCCTATTCCTCCGCTGCAGACGCCTGATCCTTAATGTGCATCAAAGTTTGCATAAGCAGATGCATAAGTGGGATGCTCATGCTTATGATGGCGTCGTCTGCGCTTACCAGCCGTGTGCATTCCTCAAAACACTGAAGGACTTTACTTTACTTTAAGGTCTTTCAGCTTTGACCACTGCACACCCGACAACTCGATGTCTGCCCTCAAACTGCCTACCCGTGTATCCTCCCACAAATGCATTACAGCCTGCTTCTGTTCGCACAGCCTCTCAACCATGTGAATGGTGGAGTTCCAACTTGTTGCAACGTCTATGATTAGGCTGTGCTTGGGGAGGTGGAGCGATCCCTGCAGCCTCTGCATACGACTGGAGTCTACGGGCGAGCGACGGATGTGCAAGCACAGTCTTCGCACCTTATGGAGCAGGACTGTTAACTCCGGATAATTATTTATGAAGCACTGCACCACCAGGTTCATGGTGTGAGCCAGGCAAGGTATGTGTCTGAGTTTTGCCAGTGCTATGGCCGCCACAAAATTACGGCCGTTATCACTAACTACCTTGCCTGGCTCAAGATGTTGACTGCCAAGCCATGATTGAGTTTCTTGCTGCAAGTAGTCGGCCAGTACCTCCGCAGTGTGTCTGTTGTCGCCCAAAGACATCATCTTTAAAACAGCCTGCTGA
>JARQOD010000006.1:250276929-250395727 GCA_033576555.1 Oophaga sylvatica
CTTTGCTTTTGACATTTTTTGGGCCCCAGGTTTGCATTTTTTTCTCCTGCGTTTGTATTTCATCTTTCTCACCGTATTAGGGTGTGGGGGTCCTTTCCTTTGGGGCGCTACCCTGGGCAATTAGTTTTTCCCCTTTCTTCTTTGGTTAGCTAACTCCCCGGCTGTGTCGGGGTCTAGGTATGTGGGTTTTTCCCCCACGGCTGCTTCAGCTATGCCTGTTAGTTTAGGGTCTGCAATCCATTAGTTACCAACCTCTCTGGGGGGACTGGCTCCCCTTGGCTATTTTTGTTTTGTCCCCCTTTTTCCCCATATAAAACAATGCGGGGGAAATTTTTTCTCCACAGTGCCGCGGGAGGAATAAACTGAATACCTCTCCCGGCCCGGCGGAGGGATACACATCAATGGAGGATTACCTCCGCTGTCATTTAATCTCAAGGCCCCTGTAGAGCACTGACATCAACCCAATGTCAGTGTTCTACACTGGAGATCGTTGTGGGACACTTGTTAATAATTGGACTACGGTGGAAAGGAAGTATAGGTTGTTTTTTTATTTTACTTTTATTAATGGAGACGAGGGCACTGGGGAATAGGTGTTTGGTAAGTATGTAATCTATGTTATGTGTTGTATGTTATATGTATGTTCTGTATGTTATATGTATGTACTGTATTCTCTGTATGTTTTTTTTTTAATACTTTCCCATCATTGGCAATGCTGTCACTGTGAGCATTCCTTTCCGGATAGGAGCAGCAGTCCCATCAGACAATGGCTGCTTACACAGACAAGCACACACCAGCACACACACAGGGACACACGCACACACACGCACATAAAAACAGATCACACAGACACCGGCACACACCATACACGCACACAGTCATCTCCCACACACTATACAAGCACACAGTCACCGCCCACACTCCGCCCACACACTTCCCTCCTCCCGATCTGCAGCATTTCATCTGCAGCAAACACCGCCGATCTTTTTTAGACCTGCAGTTTTTCTGCGATGTGCCTGACTCAATGCAAGTCAATGGGTGCAGAAACGGTGCAGATCCGCACAAAGAATTGACATGCTGTGGAAAATAAAATGCTGCAAATCCGTGCATTTTTTTCCGCAACATGTGCACAACAAATCTCCATTTCCATAGACTTACATTGGCTGTGCACTACACTGTGGATCTGATGCGATTCCGCACATCCAAAAACGCTGCAGATCCGCATCTAAATCCGCAACGTGTGCAATACCCTTACAGAACAGTCCAAAAAAGTGGTGAAACAATTTTCTGTATTCAGTTACCCATTCATATACTATTATCTGGTCTGTGGTACATTTCGGTGTTATATAGCTGTCACGAAACAAACTCAGTTAAGTCCAACAGATGACAAAGCAAACACACCAACGGGGATGGAAATGGGAAAAGGAAGACCCTGCCGATAGGGAATGATGCATGAGAGACCACCTGAGCTCCAACTTGAGCCTGTCCCTGTACTCCCCTAACGCCTAAGGGGTCCTTCCCCCCACCGCTGTCATGAACTCTGTCCCTTGCTGTCACGTTCACACTGCCTGTCAGGACTGTGAACATTTTTTATCACCTTTTGTGCATTACTGCCCTTTTCCAAGATGGCGTCTTTGGTCTCATGTGTACTGTGTCTTCTGCTATATAACTCCACCCAGCCTTTAGTCTTGCTAGAGTATTCTGCCTTGCATCCAGCTTCTGACCTCTGTGGCTCCCTGGCTTTGTACCTGCTCCTGTGAACCTGTTTCATGATCCTGCTACTCTGCTCTGAGTTCCTGCTGCATAACCGGTTTCCAGTAATCCTCCTTCATCTGGCTGCTTGTGTTACTCCCTTTGCATTTGCTGGACATGTATGCTGTTGCAGCACTGCGCTGCTTAAAACTGAGACTATCACCAGGCCTCCCTGGTTGAGCTAAAGATATCATTTGAACTGCCTACCTGTGCTTGGACTAAACTAAGACTTATTCGTGTCAAGTATCCTCAAGTTTAACTGTGCTTCATAGACTCTCTGCTTGATTGCATTTCTCTCTGAAGTTTCCTATAGACTGTTAAGCTGCATTTATTATCTACACCAAGTGTTGTGGACTTGAGATTTGCTTTGCACCTGTTAGTATCACCGTGTGATAATATAGACTTTTCCACATATAAGACTGTATCCTGTAGTTGTCTTGTTCCACGCAAGACGTCTCCTGCGTTATCCCCTATAATTATTACAGGATACTTTAGCCTCAAAAGAGGAGACTGCTGGAACAATGACTGCAGAAGGCAGATTAGAGCAGGTGTTTTCCATAATTAGATCACTGCAGAAAGATGTGGAAGGTCTGCAAAAGAAGTTTGGAAGCTTTGAATGCAATGAACGGGTGCTTGGAAAAACTTTGCAGGACTTAAGCACCCGCATGGCAGCCCAGGAAAATAAACTTACTGGCATGGAGTTCCAGTATGGACGGGCTTTTCAGGACATAAGCACTCAAAATAGTGGCACAACCTTCTGGGCAACCGCCACCAGCTAGCCCACCTAAGTTGCCCCCATTCAGATTTAATGGTGATCGCGACAAATTTCGTGGCTTTGTCAATCAATGTATGCTATATTTTGATGAGCATGCTGACCGTTTCCTAATGATAGATCTAAAGTATTGTGTGTAATAATGCTGCTGATCGCACGAGCGCTCGCCTGGGCGAATCCGATGATTGAGTCTCGTGACCCGCGGTTAAATAATTTGGATGATTTCTTGGCCGCTATGGCATTAATGTTTGATGATCCTAATCGCCGTGCAACTGCTGAATCTGCTTTATTGTCGTTACGCCAGGCTAAACGTTTGTTATTGAGTATGCTACTGAATTCAGGAGATTAGCAGTAGATACCAATTGGGACAGTTATGCACAATTCCCTATTTTTAAAAGGGGGCTGTCTAGCATTGTAAAGGACGAATTAGCTCGCTCTGAATCACCACAAGAGCTAGAGACATTTATACAGCATTGTGTGCGCATTGACATTCGCCTTACTGAGCGTAGGCAGGAGAAGTTTGCTGCCTTGAACCGTATCTCTAACTTTTCCCTTCCTTCCAGAGAGCCTGCAGGTAAAACATCTGGGAGGTGGAGGAGGTGCCCATGCAAATTGATGCTGTTCAGAAGCGCGAGAGTAATGAGCGCCGGAGCATCGACTTCGTGAAAGTCTGTTTCTACTGCGGCCAGTCTGACCACTTTTTAATCAACTGTCCCAAGTGTCCCAAGCAGCCTAACAATGTGCTAGCAGCGGTAGGAGAGTATGACTACTGTGATGATGAATCCGACATCTCTGAATGTAGCCTGCCTATAAACGCTGTATTCCATTTACTTTCTATGACTTCACCACCCAAGGAGCTGAAGGAAAAGAAACTCTCACTGTTCTCTCCCTATTAAGATCCTGTGTTCTGGACAGTGGATTTCCAGTGCAGCTATGATTGACTCTGATGCAGGTGGCAATTTTATGGATATCGCATTTGCTAAAGAACATGGTATTGAAATTCAGCAAAGAGCCTCTCCAATTACCATGGAACAGTGGATGGGTCACCTTTAATCTCCGGGCCTGTGGATCAAGAGACCGCACCCCTTGAGATTTTGTTGGAGCCTAATCATCAGGAGCAACTCTTTTCTTGCTAATTCTTCTCCTCATTTTCCTGTGATTTTAGGCATCCCTTGGCTGCATTCTCAGAATCCAACTATCAACTGGGAGACCAAGGAGGTTATCTTTCCAACAAGGAGCAACCCAGCATCAACTGAAGTTGTCCCTGAGTCCACTGCTACAGAACCACCTGTACAGGTATTTACTTTACCATCAGCATATAAAGATTTCTCTGACATCTGTGACAAGAAGAATGCAGATCAGCTTCCTCCACACAGGCATTAAGACTGTCCCATTGAGCTGCTTCCTGGGGCAGCTTATTCCTTTTGGCAACGTATACCCTTTGGCTGCACCTGAGCTCCAAGCCTTAACCTTCGTCGGCTGAGTAGGTACAATTGTAACTATTCCATTTCAAAATTGCAATAACTTTTTTTCGAAAAAGCCGTAGAGGGCTGAAATTTCGTGACATCTATGCAGTTTTGGTCCAGAATATATTGGCCAAATTTCAATAAAATATCTCCACCCCCTTTCGAGATATTTTTGCATCCATAACAAGCTGCATAGGTACATATGTACCCTCATATATTTTGAATGAAGATAATGCAAGGAAAAAAGAATAATATTTATTATTATAAACAAGTAAAAAAACTGTTCATTTGCATTATATATGAAAATGTAAGAAACTTTTTTTATTGATTTTCTTCGCAAGTAATGCATGTTGTCTTTGCTACGAGTGTTCATCGCAAATGGGTTTCACACAAATCACACAAGACTTTCTAGTCTTACGTTGTTTTCGCCTCAGGTCTCGGCAGACATAGCAACTACCAACAACAGGGGAGGGTCCACGACTACCATGAGGTATTTGAGGGCCAGCTGCTGCTTGCGATGCTACCAGAATGCATCGTCCAAGCACCATTTCTACTGCACCTCGAAGAAAATGGTTTCTCATCATCATTCGGTTTGTACTACGATTGTTATGTTACGGTAGCTGAGGAGTGCAGGCAAAAAAGGAAATACACCAGAGCAGTTGGAATCTATGAGATTGCAGTACCCTGACTAACCACCACAACTAGAGGCAGCCATGGAGCGTTCCTACGTTGGTCCTAGACGCCTCGTCACAGCCTGAGAAACTAACTACACCTAAAGATAGAAATAGGAAAGCTATCTGCCCCGTAGCAGAACCCCAAAGATAATAGAAAGCCCCCAAACATGTAATGGCGGTTAGACAAGAGGAAATACTGACACAGAAAGAAAATAGTATGAGCAAATGCTGGGGCCCAAACTATCTAAATAGAAAAGGACAGGAAGGGTACTTACTGCAATCCCAGAAAACCCTGAAAAAACACCAACTCTACTAATTTCAAATCACCTGAGATCACACGACCTCTACCACCTAAATTAGTTCTCTGGTGTAACAAAAACAGCAGCCACTGAAAAAACTGGAAAAAGCAAAAGTACAAAACACAGTGGCTGGACTAAACTGAGAGGGCAAAAGCCCCGGAGGGACCCAGAAGGCCCCCACAGAAGTGCAGGACCAAATGCAAAAATATAGCAAAAACACAAAATAAGAAATTGTCTTATCTGATAGCAGGAGATGCAGACACGACACAGCAGGCTACAAGGGAAACTGGAAAGAAGGATTCAGACCAGAACAATTGATCACCGGCAACCCTGATGGGAAAATTACTCCCTTATATAAGACCAATCAGTAACACCTGATTCCCAGTCCTCACAATCCTCACTAGTACCGCTTGTAACCACCAGAGGGAGCCTCTGCTCAGAACTCATCTCAAACCCATTCACAACAGTACCCCCCCCCTGAGGAGGGGTCACCGAACCCTCATTTGAGCAACCAGGTCGGTCAGGATGAGTTCTATGATACGCACGGATAAGTCTCCTAGCATGGATGTCCGAAGCAAACACCCAAGAATTGTCTTCCTGACCATAACCTCTCCATTTAACCAAATACTGGAGTCTTCGTCTAGAAAAACGAGAATCCAATATTTTCTCAACCACATACTCCAGATTGCCCTCAACCAAAACAGGGTCAGGAGGCACAGCAGCAGGAACCACTGGCTCAACAAACCTCTTCAACAAGGACTTGTGGAACACGTTATGGATCTTAAATGTCCCTGGAAGAAGCAAACGAAAAGAAACAGGATTAATAATCTCCATGATCTTATAAGGTCCAATGAACCTAGGCTTAAATTTAGGAGATGCTACTCTCATAGGAATATTCTTTGAGGACAACCAGACCAAGTCCCCCACTTCAAACCGAGGACATCAGTCCTATGCCGGTTAGCAAACCGCTGGGCCTTCTCCTGAGAGAGGACAACCTCTCCATACCTGGTCCCAAATCTGCTGCATACGCTCAACAACAGAGTCAACACCTGGACAGACAGAAGCCTCCGTCTGTCCTGAAGAAAATCGAGGGTGAAACCCAGAATTACAGAAAAACGGAGACATCAAAGTGGCAGAGCTAGCCCTATTATTAAGAGCAAACTCAGCCAAAGGCAAAAAAGAGACCCAGTCATCCTGATCAGCAGACACAAAGCATCTTAGATAAGTCTCCAATGTCTGGTTTGTTCTCTCAGTTTGACCATTGGTCTGAGGATGAAATGCCGAGGAGAAAGACAATTGAACACCCAGTTTAGAACAAAAAGTCCTCCAAAATCTGGAAACAAACTGGACTCCTCTGTCAGACACAATGTTCTCAGGAATGCCGTGTAAACGAACCACGTGCTGAAGGAACAACGGCACCAATTCAGAGGAGGAAGGCAACTTAGGTAATGGCACAAGATGTATCATTTTGGAAAACCTATCACAAATTACCCAGATGGTGGTCATTCTCTGAGAAACAGGAAGATCGGAAATGAAATCCATAGAGATATGGGTCCATGGTTCTTGGGCACAGGCAATGGCATCAACAAACCACTAGAGCGAGAGCAAGGCTTGGAGCGAGAGCAAGTCCCGCAGGACTGCACAAATTCCCTGACATCGCGAGACAAGGTAGGCCACCAAAAGGACCGACTAACCAAGTCTCTGGTACCAAAAATTCCGGGATGCCCAGCCAATGCGGAACAATGAATCTCAGACATCACACTCTTTTTCCATTGGTCCGGGACAAACAATTTTCCAACAGGGCAGCGCTCGGGCCTATCCTCCTGACACCCCTCCAGAGCAAGTCTCAAATTGGGCGAGATGGCGGAAAGAACTACACCCTCCTTCAAAATAACAGAGGGATCAGATAGCTCAGGAGAGTCCGCAAGGAAACTCCTCGAGAGGGCATCCGCCTTAACATTCTTAGTGCCAGGAAGAAAGGAAACCACAAAATTAAAACGTGTGAAAAACAAGGCCCACCTGGCCTGTCTAGGATTGAGTCGCTTGGCAGATTCCAGATAGACCAGATTCTTATGGTCCGTAAGGACCACCACCTGATGTTTGGCTCCCTCCAGCCAATGTCTCCACTCTTCAAAAGCCCACTTCATGACCAATAACTCCCGATTACCCACGTCATAATTACGTTCAGTAGGAGAAAATTTTCGAGAGAAAAAGGCACAAGGGTTACTTTTAGAGGTCTCTGGATCTTTTTGGGACAAAACGGCACCTGCCCCAATTTCAGAGGCATCAACCTCCACCTGAAATGGCAAAGAAACATCAGGCTGCCGTAGAACAGGAGCAGAAGTGAATCTCTGCTTAAGTTCCTGAAACGCAGAGACTGCCTCAGGAGGCCAATTCACCACATCAGAACCCTTTCTGGTCAAATCAGTTAATGGTTTAACAATAACAGAGAAATTACCAATAAATTTACGATAAAAATTGGCAAAACCCAAAAATCTCTGAAGAGCCTTTAATGAAGTAGGTTGGACCCAATCACAGATGGCCTGAACCTTGACCGGGTCCATTTCAATAACAGATGGGGACAAAATGAATCCCAGAAATGAGATCTTCTGTACGCCAAAAAGACACTTTGATCCCTTCACATACAGAGCATTCTCTCTCAAAATCTGGAATACAGTTCGAACATGCTTCACATGAGAGTCCCAGTCATTAGAAAAAATCAAGATATCATCCAAATAAACAATCAGAAACTTGTCCACAAAATCCCTGAAAATGTCATTCATGAAGGACTGGAAGACGGAAGGAGCATTAGTGAGCCCAAAGGGCATCACAAGGTACTCAAAATGCCCTTCAGGGGTGTTAAATGCCGTCTTCCATTCATCCCCGTGCTTAATGCGAATAAGGTTATACGCCCCCCCTGAGGTCAAGCTTGGTAAACCAAGTAGCGTTTTTCACCCTGGAAAACAGGTCAGAAATCAAGGGTAACGGGTATTGATATTTCACAGTAATATTGTTCAAGAGACGATAATCAATACACGGCCTTAATGAACCATCTTTTTTGGCCACAAAGAAAAAACCGGCACCTAAGGGTGAAGAGGATGGTCTGATATGACCCTTCTCCAATGATTCCTTGATATAAGACCGCATAGCGTCATGTTCAGGTACAGACAAGTTAAAAAGGCGACCTTTAGGGAATTTACTACCCGGCACTAATTCAATAGCGCAGTCATAGCTCCTATGGGGAGGTAAGGATGCAGATTTACTTTCGCTAAACACATCAGAAAAATCAAACAAAAAGTCAGGAACATCCTCAGCCTGGGGGGAGGCAGAAAAAACAGGAGTGTTGGTATTAACACATTGGCAGCCCCAACTGGTTACAGACACAGATTTCCAATCCAAAACAGGATTATGAGACTGTAACCAAGGGAAACCCAGCACGATAATGTCATGCAGATTATATAGAACCAAAAATTTGCAGCACTCCTGGTGATCAGGTTCAACCCTCATTATCACCTGAGTAGAAAACTGGGGTTTATTCTCAGCCAAAGGGGTAGAATCGATCCCCAGTAAAGGAATAGACTTCTGTAGGGGTATCAAGGGAAACCCACAACGTTTAGCAAAATCATAATCCATCAGGTTAATAGCTGCTCCAGAATCAACGAAAGCCTGAGCAGAAAATGAGGACAGAGAGCATATCAGAGTGACAGTTAATAAAAACTTAGTCTGAACACTACCCAAGACAACTGAGCGTGCAAAATGTCTTCCCCGCTTAGGGCAGACTGAAATAGCATGAGAGGCATCACCACAGTAGAAACATAACCCATTGCGCTTTCGAAACTCATGACGCTGTGCCCCAGACACCACTCCATCACACTGCATGGGCTCAGCAGCTGGCTCACAAGGCAACACCACTCCACGCATACTTCTCCGCTCACGCAAACGTCTGTCAATTTGAATCGCTAAAGACATAGAATCATTGAGACCAGAGGGGACAGGGAATCCCACCATAACATCCTTTACATTATCCGACAGACCCTTCCGGAAAAGGGCCGCCAAAGCGTCGTCATTCCATTTGGTCAGGACTGCCCACCTACGGAATCTCTGACAGTATAACTCAGCGTCATCAAGCCCCTGATTTAATGCCAACAAGGTTTTTTCAGCTTGATCAGTGACATTAGGCTCATCGTACAATAACCCCAAAGCCTGAAAAAATGCATCAACATCACTCAAAACAGGATCCCAGGTATCAGGGAAAAAGCCCAATCCTGAGGATCACCGCGCAGGAGAGAGATGATAATTTGAACCTGCTGCGCTGCGTTTCCTGAGGACTTAGATTTTAAGGCAAGAAACAATTTACAATTATTTTTGAAATTCTGAAACTTAGCTCGATCCCCTAAAAACAAATCTGGCATGGGGATCCTAGGTTCCACAACAGGCAACCTAGCAGGATATGCAGCAATACTCCGAACCTCAGTGGCAAGCTGATCCACACGGCCAGACAACTGTGCAAACTCCATTGGGAGAAAAGATCCTCCCCAGCACCCAGAGATACAGAGGGAAAAAAAAAAATGCAACAAACAGAAAAATATCTCTGACAACTTTTCTTCCTTCAAAATATTTTTTCCCTTCTGTGAGTACCATACAATTTTTATGGCCGGTGATACTGTTTTCTTATGTTACGGTAGCTGAGGAGTGCAGGCAAAAAAGGAAATACACCAGAGCAGTTGGAATCTATGAGATTGCAGTACCCTGACTAACCACCACAACTAGAGGCAGCCGTGGAGCGTTCCTACGTTGGTCCTAGACGCCTCGTCACAGCCTGAGAAACTAACTACACCTAAAGATAGAAATAGGAAAGCTATCTGCCCGTAGCAGAACCCCAAAGATAATAGAAAGCCCCCAAACATGTAATGGCGGTTAGACAAGAGGAAATACTGACACAGAAAGAAAATAGTATGAGCAAACGCTGTGGCCCAAACTATCTAAATAGAAAAGGACAGGAAGGGTACTTACTGCAATCCCAGAAAACCCTGAAAAAACACCAACTCTACTAATTTCAAAATCACCTGAGATCACACGACCTCTACCACCTAAATTAGTTCTCTGGTGTAACAAAAACAGCAGCCACTGAAAAAACTGGAAAAAGCAAAAGTACAAAACACAGTGGCTGGACTAAACTGAGAGGGCAAAAGCCCCCGGAAGGACCCAGAAGGCCCCCACAGAAGTGCAGGACCAAATGCAAAAATATAGCAAAAACACAAAATAAGAAATTGTCTTATCTGATAGCAGGAGATGCAGACACGACACAGCAGGCTACAAGGGAAACTGGAAAGAAGGATTCAGACCAGAACAATTGATCACCGGCAACCCTGATGGGAAAATTACTCCCTTATATAAGACCAATCAGTAACACCTGATTCCCAGTCCTCACAATCCTCACTAGTACCGCTTGTAACCACCAGAGGGAGCCTCTGCTCAGAACTCATCTCAAACCCATTCACAACAACGATCTTCAATTGCAGGCATACACAGCTGATTTGCGAGATCTTTCAGGAACTTTCTTCGTTGATCCTTTGTCCTGAAGCTTGGATTGTGTTCTCTGTAGATGATGTAGGATGCTAACCCAGTGACGTCAATCGTATTGTAAAAAAATGCCAGAGGCCAACATAATGTACGTCGTTTCACAGTGTACTCTGCCAACATTTTATCCATAACATCAACTCCGCCTTTTGTTTTGTTGTAGTATTTTATTATCTCTGGCTTGGCTGCTAGTGTCTCTTCAACTTCTCCCGTCATGTGCATAGATGATAGAAGCACGCCTGATTTGTTCTTCTTTGGTACATATGAACAGACTGTTGCATCATGATTGTAGGCAAAATTTGTCGAGTTTGGCAGGCTACATGTTGCTAGGTAGGAACCTTTTGTTTTTTCTCACCGTACCAACTAGTGTCATGTTCCAGGAGTTCAATACCTTAGCTAGTTCCATGGTTGTAAAGAAGTTATCGGTGGTGACATTTCTTCCAGAGCCTTTATACGAGCTCACTAGGTCCAATACTGTTCTTTCACCAATGTTTACTTGTCGAGGACCATCAGTTGGTTTCCCAGTGTAGAGCTGACGTTGTAATGGGTAGGCGTTTGACGAGTCACAAGCCCAGAAAATCTTTATGCCATATTTAGCTGGTTTTGAAGGTATATACTGGATAAATTTAGTATGGCCTCTAAATGGAAATAATTGCTTGTCGACGGTGATACAATTATATGGCTTGTAGGCTCTCTCTAGATTTCTGTTCAGCATTGTCCAGATGTCCCGTATTGGTGCAGCTTTATCTATTTTCGTTGTCAAATCTGATAAATCTGAGTATCATCTTGAAGCGGTCACGAGACATGGCTGCACGTATAAGAGGCAGAGCAGCAACATTCCACATTTCCTCCAGATTCTCTTTGTTGTCTCTGTGCACACCAGCAGCAATCAGTTTGCCCAAAAATGCATGGAGTGCAGTTTCAGTAAATTGCTTGAATGTTTTTTGTGGTGGCCATTCAGAAGAATCAGGAAAATGTTGTACCAGTTCGTTGTTGTAAGCATCACAAACTCTCTTGGCCTTTCGATTCGTTTCTCGTAATATGATGTCACACATCTCGGGAGTCATGATTGACTTGAATAGCTCTTTTACTGTATACAGGTTGCTGATTGCTGCAGGGCCACCTCTTTGTCGTAGGACAGTACGAGATTTTGTTTGTGCATTTGGCAGTGGATCACTACACCATTGAGTTTTATCCTTAGCAGTCCAAATGTCACCTGCACTTTGAGGCACAGACTCGTCCTCAACACTTTCGTCTGAGTCGTATTCTTTTTCCTGCTCTATGACCATTTCTTGTTCAATTTTTGAATCTTCTTCAGTAACATCCACTTGTGGTACATAGTTTTCATCATCAGATGCAACATATGGTTCTTCCTCATGCTCAGAATCAGATTCTTCTAGCATTCCCATTATTTCGTCAAACGTAAATCTGTAAATATGAAAAAATGAAAAATAAATAATTTTCCGAAATACTACACAATACTACGTTATTGGCTTTTCACAAAATGATACTATCCTGAAAACACGTTTTCTTGGATTATGGCGGAAACTAGATCCAGCATCACTATCACTCATGATGACTTGGTAGATGAATTTTGGCTTCGTAATTTAGTTCAATAACATGTGGCAAGTAGAATGAAACTCGATTCTAAAGTGCAGATAAAAAAGTAAATTATTTCTAGTGATAATTATTTATAAATGTCATTTATATATTTTGTAAACCGTATACGGTTTCAGAATTTTCATTCCATCTTCGACTGTTTTTTCGACCAATAGGAAAATTGTAACAGAGCCACCATCTTTATTTTGTGCTGAATATAAGTAAAACATCGTAAAACAATATGTAGATACTAATTATTATCCATTTTTTCATAAAAAAATCATACCTATAGTGATAAGTTTCATACAAAATATATGTAAGCCAAGTCCAGGCTCAAAGACAATTTCTAACTGTTCTGTCCCCACATAAGGCGAATGAAGGTATAACTGGCTGTTAGATGCTGTGAGACTTTCCTACCTTTGTATCCAAGAAATTGAAGACTTCACAAGCCTAGAAATGTGTGTGCTCACAGCAATGAGATGAACAGCAAAATGGCTACTGAGAGGAGGGAGGCAGGAAGAGAAGTAGAAGCCACCCCCAGTTTGAATCAACTTAACTGACAGCAACATAAGTGAGCAGTAACAACACTGGCCAATAGATATCAGCATAACATTTGTAGCTGAAGAACTTTCGTTTCTGAAACCAAGTAAAGGAGAAAGTCTTCCCACATTGGAGGTATATATGAAGGTACAATTGTACCTCTGCAGCCTGTTAATGTTGTAAAATTATGCAGCCTGACGAAGGTTAAAGGAGTATATTGATGAAAACCTGGCCAAAGGCTTCATACGTCCCTCTTCCACACCAGCAGGGGCACCTATATTTTTTTGTAAAGAAGAAGATGGGACCCTGAGACCCTGTGTAGACTATCGGGAACTGAGTAAGGTAACTATACAAAACCGTTACTCTTTGCCTCTGATTCCCGAGTTACTGGAAAGAGTCCGCCATGCTAAGGTGTTCTCTAAACTGGATCTTCGTGGGGCTTATAATTTAGTGTGTATTCGTCCAGGGGATGAGTGGAAGATGCCGGTATGGACACTTTGAATATCTCGTGATGCCCTTCGGGCTTTGTAATGCCCCTGCAACGTTTCAACACCTTGCTAATGACATCTTCAGAGATTTGTTGGACCAGTTTGTGGTGATCTATTTGGACGATATTTTAATCTTTTCTGACTATCTACAGGAACATGAAGAACATGTCAAAGCGGTTTTAAGACGTCTATATCAAGCCGGAGAAATGCGAGTTCCATTGTTCTGAGATACAGTTCTTAGGTTATATCATCTCTTCTCAGGGGCTGAACATGGAATCTGGTAAGATTCAGGCTATCCTTGACTGGCCGGTACCCAAGAACGTTAAGGAGGTCCTGTGAGGAACTAAGCCGACCGCCACACGGTAGCCTGGGTATCACAGCTTCTGATCCCATCTCTCCTTGGAGAGCCCTGGCTGAGCTCCCCCTCGCCTTCGTCGGTATCGAACCCCTCATAGACCATAGCATTGGCCTCCCCCTTTGCATTACTCCTGGTGCCTTCCGCCATCTTAGGAACCTTTGGTTACTGACACAGCTGCAACCCCGACCTTGCACACAACTTATTATATTTACACTCTGACCGTCTAGTGCTGGGCTGACCTTAAGACCCCAGCAGTGAAAGTTACCGCCGGTAGTTTTTAGTGTCTGGGAGTAGGGGTCCCACGCACACTAATACTCTGATCCCACTTCTGCCACCAATTGTGAGGAACTAAGCCGACCGACACACTGTAGCCCCGGTATCACAGCTTCTGATCCCACCGCTGCCACCAATTGTGAGGAACTAAGCCGACCGCCACACGGTAACCAGGGTATCACAGCTTCTGATCCCACCGCCGTTACCAAATGTGAAGGACGACCCCTTTCCTCCCACGTCACCAATGGAACGTAACTCCACATGTACAGCTCTCCCGCGCCCCCTTTGTCTCTCAGGTCAGTAAGGGAACTGCACCTAGAGCAAATGGCCGCCGGGGAGGTTGTCCTGTTACCCACTGGGTATTCTAAGATTCGTGATCAGAGTAAAAGCATCAGCCCAAGATTAATTTTATGGTTTATTGCCTTAAGGGCGCACTAGATAATTACAGAAATATACAGTAAAGCTATACAACTGAATGACAATGGATTTGCAGTCAGAGTAAAATACAACAATAATGTACAAGGCTTAAAGGTATTAGCTAGAGATCAATATTACCGGGTTGTAGGGACATGGGGAGGCAGAGAGCTCTGCGATCCCCAGGTAACAGTCTTTAGTTGCTGGACAGTCTCCAAAACATGTGCTGCTGCTCCCTTGGCAAATCTGTTCCCTTGGTCCTTCTTAGACCATCTTCTTGGCTTCTGTGTGAAAATGGATCCAGTCTGCCCATAGCTCACAGTTCTTAAACCTGCTAGGTCCCTCCCCTCCGTGTGTTTATGGTAGGCTGGCAGGTATAATCTAATTGAAGCCTCTACTATGAAGCACGCATACTAATCGGCCTGGCTATTCATATTGAGCAGGAAATTCTGGCTTGACATGAATTACTTAGCATACTAATGACCTTCTTATTCATACAGGGGCCTGAATTGCTTAGCATACTAAAGCCCTTTTGCTTATCAGTGGAAATCAAACCCTGTCGTATTGAATATGCTAACAGGCCCTGTGTAGTTAGCAGTCTGTGGCTCTGTGAACCGACAAAATGGAGGCTGGTATAGGCCCTATACAAGATGGCGGTGCCCCTTTCCTCACACCTCCCTGCTTTTGAGGGCGCTAGGGGGTATCAGATTCCTGTGTTCCCCCATGAGCCCTTCCGCATCCTCTCCTTGCCGGGACAACCCATCAGCGTTACCATGGTCCCTGCCTCTTTTGTGGCGAATGGTGAAGTGGTACTGTTGGAGAGCGAGGCTCCAGCGTAGCAACCTCCCATTCGTTCCAGAAACCGTGTGTAACCAGCTGAGGGGGTTGTGGTCTGTTTCCACGGTGAATTGGCGTCCGTACAAGTATGGCTGCAGACGCTGCAGGGCCCACACAATTGCCAGACATTCCTTCTCCATCGTGGAATAGGCCACTTCCCTCGGCAGGAGCTTCCGGCTCAGGTACAAAACGGGGTGTTCATGGCCCGTAGTGTCAACCTGGCTGAGCACAGCACCGAGGCCGAAGTCGCTGGCGTCGGTCTGCACTAAGAACGGCCGCGTGAAGTCGGCTGCCTGTAGTACAGGAGAACTAGAAAGGGTGGTCTTGAGCGCCTGGAAAGCTGTCTCACAGGCGACTGTCCAGTCGACTGCGACAGGCAGCCTTTTCTTGGTGAGGTCCGTCAGGGGCTTGGCCAGGGCACTATAGTGTGGAACAAACCTCCTATAGTACCCAGCAATACCCAAGAAGGACATCACCTGCTTCTTGGTCCTTCCCGGGCTCTGGCTTCAGAGCTCCCCCACCTACCCGGTGTCCCAGGTAGTGGACCTCACTCATACCCAGCTGGCATTTTTCCTGCTTAATGGTCAAGCCTGCTCGCTGGATCCGCCCGAGCACCTGCGCCAGGTGCTCTAGGTGATCCTCCCAGGTGGGACTGAAGATGGCAATGTCATCCAGGTACGCGGTCGCATACCCTTCCAGTCCCCCGAGCAGCGTGTTGACCATCCGCTGAAAAGTGGCAGGGGCATTCTTCATGCCGAAGGGCATCACCGTGGACTCGTACAGTCCGAATGGGGTGATAAAGGCAGAGCGTTCCCGTGCCCTAGGGGTCAAGGGAATCTGCCAATACCCCCTGCTCAGATCCATGATGGTCAGGTACTTGGCCCCGGCCAGCTGGTCGAGCAGGTCATCGATGCGCGGCATTGGGTACGCATCGGTGACCGACACAGCGCTGAGCCCCCTGTAGTCCACGCAGAACCGCGTATTTCGGTCCTTTTTAGGGACGAGGACTACAGGCAAAGCCCACGCGCTGTTGGATGCTTGGATCACCCCTAGCTTCAGCATCTCGTCTATCTCTTGGCGCATCTGCTGCTGCACCTCAAGAGAGACCCGATATGCTGAACGCCGGATTGGGGAGTGGTTGCCAGTGTCCACGTCATGGACTGCTGCCTCAGTCCTTCCGGGCAGGCTGCTGAACAGCTCCTGAAAGGGGTGTAGGGTGACCCCCAGCTGCGAACGTTGGTCCTCCGAGAGCTGGTGGCCAACCCCCACATCCTCGATGGATCCACCCGCCTTGGCTTGGATGAGAAGATCCAGGAGGGTTTCTGCCTCTCCTTCCTCTGGAAGGTTGCACACTGGGTGGGCATAAGCCTCCCGCTCATGATGGGCCTTCATCATGTTCACATGGAAGGCCTTCCTCCTTCCACGGGCGTGGTCCAGGGTGACCAGGTAGGTGACGGCGTTGAGCTGCTCGTGCACGAGGTATGGACCCTCCCAGGCCGCCTGAAGCTTGTTTTGAGGTACGGGGACCAGTACCCACACCTTTTGACCCACCTGGTAGGTCCGCTCACAAGCATTCTGGTCGTACCACCGCTTCTGGTCAGCCTGGGCTTGAGCCATATTGTCATGCACCAGCCGTGTCAAGGCCACCATTCGGTCCCGGAAGCGCACGACATACTCAATGACCGACACTCCAGGGGTGGCTAAATCCCCTTCCCATGCTTCCTTCATCAAAGCAAGGGGCCCCCGTACATGTCGCCCGTACAGGAGCTCAAAGGGGGAGAACCCCGTTGAGGCCTGTGGGACCTCCCGGTAGGCAAACAGCATGTGTGGGAGATACCGTTCCCAGTCTCTCCCGTGGGAGTCAACCAACATCTTCAGCATCTGCTTTAAGGTGCCATTGAACCGCTCACACAGGCCACTGGTCTGTGGGTGATACGGGCTGGCCACCAGATGTTGCACCTGTACCTGCTTACAGAGAGACTCAATCAGCTGCGACATGAACTGGGTCCCTCGGTCGGTGAGCATTTCCTGGGGGAACCCCACTCTGGAGAAAATCTCCAGTAAAGCAGTGGCAACTTTGTCGGCCCGAATGGCGGACAAAGCTACCGCCTCCGGGTACCTGGTGGCATAGTCCACTACCATTAGTATGAAGCATTTCCCGGAGCGGCTGGGAGTGGACAAAGATCCAATGAGATCCACAGCCACCCTCGAGAAAGGCTCTTCGATGATGGGCAGAGTTACCAGTGGGGCTTTGGGGCGTGGCCCCGCCTTCCCCACCCTCTGACAGGTGTCACACGAACGGCAGTAGGCTATCACCTCGTTCCTCATTCCAGGCCAGTAGAAATGCTGAGCTAGCCTGGCCCTGGTTTTAGTGATCACTAGGTGTCCGGCCATTGGAATCTCATGCGCGATCTGCAACAATTCTGCCCTGAACGGATGGGGTACCACTAACTGTCGGTCCCTGGGCCACACCTGCGGTGAACCCTGCTGGACCGTTACCCGGTACAGCCGTCCCTGGTCCCAGACCACTCGCTCGCGATCTGACTCCAGGGGAGGCTGTGCCGCCTGCTCCTTGAGAGTCTTCAGGCTAGCGTCAGCTTCCAACGCTGCCTGAAATCCCTGACTTGATGTGGCAAGAATTGATGAAACTGCCATGATCTCTGTCAGTTCCCCGGGATCTGTCTCCTGGCCGCTGTCTGACTCGGCAGCCACTTGGTCAGAGAGGGGGAAACCGTCGGACCTCCGCGAGGCCCCTTGGGCTTCGGCGCTCCCACTCCTGGTAACAGCGGCCACGACCGCTGAGACCACGAGTAGCGCCTGCTTTACCTTGTCCCCTGACCAAGTCGCCGGGTCAGGCAGACTTCTCTGAGCTCCTGACATCCCGCATGTGGGGAACTCCTGCCCTGGGGTCTTACCTGGTGGCTCTTCTCCAGGGACGCCCCATCCCCCCATGGCCTGTTCCTCTTCCTGCAGGGGCCCTAGACTCAGCAGGCTGGGTTCACTTAGGAGCCATACACTGCCCATAGCAGCCCCTCTCCCCACCTCTGAGCTCTAGAGTGCAGCGTCCTCACCTGTCCTCACCGTGAGCACTCTGTGTGTAGTGTCAGTGCATGGCTTACCATCAGGTTTCACTCCCTCCTCCACTGTTGGAGGCACATTCGATACAGTAACATTAACATTCACAGTAGAGTCATGACATTCTTGGGGAGCCGAACTTGGGGTTCAGTGGCCACATACTGGGACACTAGTCGCCCCAAATTGGTCCCAAGCAGCACATTTGCAGGAATATTTGGCGTTACTCCACCTCCCGCATCCCCCTCCCGGCGCACCAGTCCAAATACACCTTGGCAACGGGCAGCGCCGGTTCAACGTCTCCAATTCCGGAGACGGAAAGGGTTTTCCCAGGCACCAAGTCTTGAGGGGACACCACCTCAGGACGTACCAGGGTTCGTTCAGCGCCTGTGTCCCGCAGTCCCATGACCGCTGAGCGACCGATGGTGACGGGTTGGTAATTGTCCAGGGACCTCCCACCACCCCCTCCCACACACAAAACAGTGAACGGTTTCTGGGACAGGGATGGGGCCTTCTGGCGCTGGTGACACGCAGCCTTAAAGTGTCCTGGCTAATTGCAATTATGACAACATCTGAGTTCTGTTCCTGACCTGGAGAGGGCAGCCGGGGGTTACACCCCTTGCACTCTGGGGGCTGGATATGGGGCCCGGGCAGGGTTGGGCTTACCCCCTCTCCAGGTGCTGCTGGCAGGCTTCTTTGGCTCCGGCGCCCTGTTGTTGGCATACTCGTCTGCCAGGGCGGCTGTAGCAGAAGCCCCCTTTGGTTTCTGGTCACGGAGGAACTGCTGGAGGTCCTCTGGGCAGTTCCACAAGAATTGCTCCATGACAAACAGTTCCTGGACCTCCTGGCGGGTAGTGAGCTCTAGACCCGAGGTCCAGTGCTCCGCAGCTCTCAGCAGGGCCCGCATGTGGTCGGTCCAGGTGTCCTTTGAGCCTCGCTGCAGGCTCCTGAACTTCCTGCGGTACGACTCCGGGGTGAGGTTGTAGTGCTGGATCAGGGCCCGCTTGATGCTGTTGTAGTCCTGCTCCTCCCCGGCAGGTAAGTCCCCGAAAACTTCCTCAAACGGGGGTTCAGGTACCTTGTCCACTGATCCGGGGCCAGATGATGTTGGAGGCAGGTCCTCTCAAAGGCCAGCAGAAAGGAATCCAGGTCTCCATCCTTTTCAAGTAAGGGAAAGTCCTCTGCCCGGACCTTGGAAGCCCTTGTCTCCGGTGGGCCTGGTGCGTCCAGCAGGGGCCCATGCTGAGCCATCTCCAGTCGTGCCGGCGCTCCGCAGCTTCACGGCGTTCTGTAGCCTGCAACACACGTTCTGTATGCTCCCGCTCCGCTGCTTTCTCTGCCGCCACCAGGAGTCTGTCAAAGGCGGCGTCATTACCAGCCTCAAGCTGTGCCATAGCCACTTTGAAAAGGGCCTCCGATCTGGACAGGCTGGGACGGGCAGGTGGTGGACAGTCCACTGCGGGACTGAGCACGGGGGTCGGGCTCCTTGGAGAGCCCTGGCTGAGCTCCCCCTCGCCTTTGTCGGTATCGAACCCCTCATAAACCATAGCATTGGCCTCCCCCTTTGCCTTACTCCTGGTGTCTTCCGCCATCTTAGGAACCTTTGGTTACTGACACAGCTGCATCCCCGACCTTGCACACAACTTATTATATTTACACTCTGACCGTCTAGTGCTGGGCTGACCTTAAGACCCCAGCAGTGAAAGTTACCGCCGGTAGTCTTTAGTGTCTGGGAGTAGGGGTCCCACGCACACTAATACTCTGATCCCACTTCTGCCACCAATTGTGAGGAACTAAGCCGACCGACACACGGTAGCCCCGGTATCACAGCTTCTGATCCCACCGCTGCCACCAATTGTGAGGAACTAAGCCGACCGCCATACGGTAGCCAGGGTATCACAGCTTCTGATCCCACCGCTGCTACCAAATGTGAAGGACGACCCCTTTCCTCCCACGTCACCAATGGGACGTAACTCCACAGGTACAGCTCTCCAGTGCCCCCTTTGTCTCTCAGGTCAGTAAGGGAACTGCACCTAGAGCAAGTGGCCGCCGGGGAGGTTGTCCTGTTACCCACTGGGTATTCTAAGATTCGTGATTAGAGTAAAAGCATCAGCCCAAGATTAATTTTATGGTTTAATTGCCTTAAGGGCGCACTAGATAATTACAGAAATATACAGTAAAGCTATACAACGGAATGACAATGGATTTGCAGTCAGAGTAAAATACAACAATAATGTACAAGGCTTAAAGGTATTAGCTAGAGATCAATATTACCGGGTTGTAGGGACATGGGGAGGCAGGTGTCACGGGTGTGTCGCTGCGAAGATCGTCGCGATTGCACACCCTGACTTCTCACAGCTGAGTTTCTGGTGCTGGGTGTTTTTCGGCAGAGAGGGAGTTAATTCTTCCCCTCTCTGTGCTGGACTAGACCAGCCTCGCTCAGCTGCAATTAATGTTGTGATAATTGGTTTCCTTCAAATACCTGCCTGTCTGCTGGGGAAGTGTCGGTGATAGCATTCATGCAGACCAGCAGAGCGGATCGTTGTATGGTGAAGGCTGAAGTTAAGAGTACCTGTGTGGTCTTTTCCCCCTCCTCGCTTTATCATTTATCTCCGTACCCGTTGGTGTCCCCTCTGTTTCCTGTGGTGTGATTTTTGTATGCAAGGTGGATTTTAGTTTACCCCTTGTACTGTCTCGTTCGTTTATTACTGTGTTTAGGCATATACCTACCAGTCCCCGGTGTGTGATCAGGGTGCTTCTCAGGAGGTAGGAATTACGCTGGTGGCCTGGACCTCTGTACCATTAACAGTACCTCCAGGTAGAGGGATTAGTCAGGACCCCAGCTTAGGCTCAGCATAGACCCCAGACCTCCTGTATGCAGTAACAGCGTGACAGCAGGGAGCTCTGCGATCCCCAGGTAACAGTCTTTAGTTGCTGGACAGTCTCCCAAAACATGTGCTGCTGCTCCCTTGGCAAATCTGTTGCCTTGGTCCTTCTTAGACCATCTTCTTGGCTTCTGTGTGAAAATGGATCCAGTCTGCCCATAGCTCACAGTTCTTAAACCTGCTAGGTCCCTCCCCTCCGTGTGTTTATGGTAGGCTGGCAGGTATAATCTAATTGAAGCCTCTACTATGAAGCACGCATACTAATCGGCCTGGCTATTCATATTGAGCAGGAAATTCTGGCTTGACATGAATTACTTAGCATACTAATGACCTTCTTATTCAAACAGGGGCCTGAATTGCTTAGCATACTAAAGCCCTTTTTCTTACCAGTGGACATCAAACCCTGTCGTATTGAATATGCTAACAGGCCCTGTGTAGTTAGCAGTCTGTGGCTCTGTGAACCGACAAAATGGAGGCTGGTATAGGTCCTATACAAGATGGCGGCGTCCCTTTCCTCACAGGTCCAACGTTTTATTGGTTTTGCAAATTTCTACAGACGTTTCATTCAATATTTTTCTGATATTGTCCGTCCCATTACTTCCTTGACAAAGAAGGAAAAGCCTTTTAAGTGGTCTTCACAGGCTCAAGAAGCTTTTGATCGGCGTAAGATCTGTTTCACCTCAGCACCGCTGTTGATACACCCAGATCCAACACTGACTTTATTGTGGAGCTGCCTACATCGGGGGCATGAATACGATCTTGGTGGTAGTTGATCGCCTAACTATAGCAGCTCATTTTGTTCCATGCACCGGCCTCCCCTCAGCTAAGGATACAGTGAACTTGGTTATACAAAATGTCTTTTGGCTGCATGGGGTCCTGGATGAGATCATCTCTGACCGTGGAGTACAGTTCACTTCAAGATTCTGGAAGGGGTTTTGCTCTGTACTCAATATTAATGTCTGTCTCTCTTCCGCTTACCATCCCCAGACAAATGGTCAGACTGAGCGTACCAACCAGACACTGGAACAATATCTAAGATGCTATGTCAGCCATCTCCAGGACGATTGGTTTGAGTTGCTACCATTAGCCTAATTTTCATACAACAATTCTCAGAGCGCCTCCACTAAGTTTACACCTTTCTTTGCCAATCTGGGTTATCATCCGTGTATCTTACCTAGGTCTCCGATTAATTCTCCGGTTCCGGCAATGGAGGAAAGGCTGACTGCGATGAGGCAAAATTTGGAGGTTCTGAAAGAGTCCCTGACCACAGCTCAAGAACGTTATAAGAGATCGGCTGATAGATTCCGTAAACCTGCAACCATGTTCAAGGTAGGAGATTCCGTGTGGTTAGCAACTAAGAATCTGAAATTACACGTTCCTTCACAAAAACTTGGACAGAAGTTCATTGGCCCTTTCAAGATCAACGGTATTGTGAGCTCCGTGGCCTGCCGTCTGAAGCTGACTATGAAGGTACACCCAGTTTTCCATGTATCTTTACTAAAGCCTGTATCTCCTAATACCTTCCAGGGACGTGTTGTGCCACCTCCGCAGCCTGTGGTGATTGATGGGCAAGAAGAATTTGTGGTGGAGGAAATTATTGATTCCAGGATTCGCAGGAATCGACTCCAATATCTAATAAGATGGCAGGGATATCCCCTAAGGAAGACTCTTGGGAACCGGTGGAAAACATCAATGCCCAACAGAAGATTTCTTGTTTTCATCGGTGATTCCCTGAGAAACCAGGTCCAGGATCGTCCTGAGGCCGCTTCCAAGGAGGGAGTAATGTCAGGACTCTGAACATTTTTTATCACCTTTTGTGCATTACTGCCCTTTTCCAAGATGGCGTCTTTGGTCTCATGTGCACTGTGTCTTCCTGCTATATAACTCCACCCCAGCCTTTAGTCTGTGCTAGAGTATTCTGCCTTGCATCCAGCTTCTGATCTCTGTGGCTCCCTGGCTTTGTACCTGCTCCTGTGAACCTGTTTCATGATCCTGCTACTCTGCTCTGAGTTCCTGCGGCATACACCGGTTTCCAGTAATCCTCCTTCATCTGGCTGCTTGCGTTATTCCCCTCTGCATTTGCTGGACATGTGAGCTGTTGCAGCCCTGCGCTGCTTAAAACTGAGACTATCACCCAGGCCTCCCTGGTTGAGCTAAAGATATCATTTGAACTGCCTACCTGTGCTTGAACTAAACTTAAGGGTATGCCACACTAAACAGCGTCGCTAACGAGATCGCTAAAAAACGTCACTATTTAGCGATCTCGTTAGTGACGTTGTTGTGTGTGGCATGTACTAGCGACGTGGCCCCTGCTGTGATCTCGCTCATCGTTCACTAGCGTTCTGGACCCTATTTTTATCGTTGGCGTCCCGCTGGTGAGCTTATATCACTGTGTCTGGCACCTTTTGTGAGCGATGTTGTGAGCGATGTGCGCTGTTTTGTACCGCCAAAGTCGTTAAGGAGATCGCTAACCGCTTATGCGACGTTAACGAGATCGCTAAGTGTGGCAGCTACTAGCGACATTAAAACGATCACAAAAACGATCGCATTAGTATGCGTCGTTATTGTGATCGTTAGCGGGAGCGTTTAGTGTGGCAGTACCTTAAGACTTATTCGTGTCAAGTATCCTCATGTTTAACTGTGCTTCATAGACTCTCTGCTTGATTGCATTTCTCTCTGGAGTTTTCCTATAGACTGTTAAGCTGCATTTATTATCTACTAGAGTTGAGCGATACTTTCCGATATCAATAAGTATCGGATCGGAATGGGTATCGCCGATACCCAAAAAGTATCGGCGATACCCGATACCGGAAATCCAATGTAAGTCTATGGGAACAAAATATCGGAATTAAAAAAAACCCATTCTTGCCTTGTTGGTTAATTGTACATGAAGGAAAACAACAAAGAGTAATGTAGAATGTATTGGGGGAGGTTGAGGAGACATTAAAGGCATAGATGTTTAACCCAATCAAATGGAATAGCAGTAATACTTTTTTTTTTAAAGACGTTCGGATTGACGAAGAAATTGACAATGTTGTTAACCTTTTTTCTATTTTGGCAAATATGTATGTTTCACAACTTCCATGCTCTTCACCTTTTTAACTTCTGCCACACTTTCTCCTTCATAATCTTCAGCAGCATCATCTTTTTCATCAAATTATTCATCATCTTCACCTTATTTATCTTCTTCTTAAACTTCTTGCTATTCATCTTTTTGTTAACATTACTCATATTCTTCTTATTAAACTATTATTCTTCTTCATATTCTACTTCTTCATCTTCTTCCTATTCATCTTCTTCATCATATTCTTATTTGTGACAGAGATTCCTGTACTTGTAATCTGTAAAAGTATGATTTTTTCATCCTTCCGTTCTTGCTGTCATAAAAGATTTAAATTACAACAGTATTTGTCCGCGTTTAGTTTAGCCTGCAGCAGCAGCAGCAGGCATTTTGCAGGGGCACCACGAGGAGGAACGGACTCACCCCCATACACTGCTTAGTCCTCTTCTGCTTATAATTTAGAGCATATATTTTGCTCTTAATTTTGGTCTTATACTTCATGTTCTTCTGCTTTTTGATCTTCTGCTTATTGTTCTTCTGTCTTGTTCTGTATCTTGTAGTTTGTCTTAACCTTCTTTTGTCCTGTTGGTGATCTTCTTCTGGGTAATCTTTTATTTCTTCTTTGTGATGGTGTTCAGGCTGGTTGGCTTGATGCTCGTCATCCTTGTGGTCGTCGTCTTCTTCGGGGTGGTCTTCAGGGTCGTCGTCGTCCTCTTCAGGGTCCTCGTCTTCAGGGTCCTCGTCTTCGGGCTCGTCGTCTTCTTCGGGGTGGTCATCAGGGTCGTGGTCTTCATTGTTGGAGATCCAGAGTGATTACCCAAAAAAACATTTAAAAAATCTTCAATTTGGAAATGTAGCTGAAGGTACAAGAAGGCTGACTAACTTCCGAGAACCAGTTGACGTTACTGGAACCCGGACGGGTATCAGATGGTACAAGAGACAATGGAAGTAACGAGGACCAGCTGACTGTGCTGGAACCCGGAGGGGCAGCAGAAGGAAAAGAGCCAATGGCAAAACCGAGGACCAGCTGACGTTACTGGGACACGGTTACTAAGCAGGAGGTACCTGTGCTCCAAAGCACTACCAAGGACCAGCAGACGTTGCTGGAACTCGGATACCGAGATGGAGGCACCTAGGCCAAAGGCACTGCGGAGAACCAGTTGATGGTACTGGAACCCGGATGGGTAGCAGAAGGTACAAGAGCCAATGGAAGTAACGAGGACCAGCTGACTGTACTGGAACCCGGAGGGCCAGCAGAAGGAACAGAGCCAATGGCACAACCGAGGACCAGCTGACGTTACTGGGACACGGTTACTAAGCAGGAGGTACCTGTGCTCCAAAGCACTACCAAGGACCAGCAGACGTTGCTGGAACTCGGATACCGAGATGGAGGCACCTAGGCCAAAGGCACTGCGGAGAACCAGTTGACGGTACTGGAACCCGGACGGGTACCATAAGGCACCCATGAAAATGTAGGTTGACAGGCCGCAAGCCATCCGCAGTTACCGAATCACACAGTCCTACAGTGGGTGCTTGTCCTATTGTCACAACGGAAACAGCCTTTATTTACATATCCCGCAGCACACATAGGAAGCACCTAAACTGCAGGCACCATAGAGTCGGCTAACCCGAATGCAACACGACAGGACAACTTATTGGAGGCTAATTGACGTTGACACTGCCAGGAAACAGCTGTCGTGCTATAACAAGGCTGGGCAGGAGTGAGTACCCGTGCCAATTACTTACGAGCAACAACTCGCGGTGTTGGAGCCCAGGGATGAGAAGAGAACAGGTTGGAGGCAGCAGGACTTTTTGCCGTACACACAGCAGGGGAACAGCTGACATTACTGAACCCCAGTAACACAGGAGCAAGTGTTGACTGTGGTAACAGCACTTCCGAGCAACAACTCGCGGTGTTGTAGCCCAGAGATGAGAAGAGAACAGGGTGGAGGCAGCAGGACTTTTTGCTGTACACACAGCAGGGGAACAGCTGACATTACTGAACCCCAGTAACACAGGAGCAAGTGTTGACTGTGCTAACAGCACTTCCGAGCAACAACTGGCGGTGTTGGAGCCCAGGGATGAGAGGACAACAGGGTGGAGGCAGCAGGACTTTTTGCCGTACACACAGTAGGGGAACAGCTGACATTACTGAACCCCAGTAACACAGGAGCAAGTGTTGACTGTGCTAACAGCACTTCCGAGCAACAACTGGCGGTGTTGGAGCCCAGGGATGAGAGGACAACAGGGTGGAGGCAGCAGGACTTTTTGCCGTACACACAGTAGGGGAACAGCTGACATTACTGAACCCCAGTAACACAGGAGCAAGTGTTGACTGTGCTAACAGCACTTCCGAGCAACAACTGGCGGTGTTGGAGCCCAGGGATGAGAGGACTACAGGGTGGAGGCAGCAGGACTTTTTGCCGTTCACACAGCAGGGGAACAGCTGACATTACTGAACCCCAGTAACACAGGAGCAAGTGTTGACTGTGCTAACAGCACTTCCGAGCAACAACTGGCGGTGTTGGAGCCCAGGGATGAGAGGACAACAGGGTGGAGGCAGCAGGACTTTTTGCCATACACACAGCAGGGGAACAGCTGACATTACTGAACCCCAGTAACACAGGAGCAAGTGTTGACTGTGCTAACAGCACTTCCGAGCAACAACTGGCGGTGTTGGAGCCCAGGGATGAGAGGACTACAGGGTGGAGGCAGCAGGACTTTTTGCCGTACACACAGCAGGGGAACAGCTGACATTACTGAACCCCAGTAACACAGGAGCAAGTGTTGACTGTGCTAACAGCACTTCCGAGCAACAACTGGCGGTGTTGGAGCCCAGGGTCAAGGAGGATGTTTAAATAGTAGATCAAGTATTTTCCTTGTTACGTGTCAATTAAAAATGTCTATACTCCAAACAAGAGAAAGATAACCTTTACTACCATAAGATGATGATTTTAGTTAAAAAAATCTATATAAATAAAGAATTGACAAACATAAACGCATACATTAACATGTTGAAAAGCAATGCAAACCACAAAAAAAATTGGTTAAGTAATCTGCTATACGGTTTCAAATAAAAGCATACAAGTACATATCAGAATCCATTAATGATGGATAAGTAACAGTATGTACACCATTTTTATTGTATAGATAATGAATGTCTGACTTCAAAACATCATCAGCATTACAAGTTATCTGTGACATTCATAAAACGTTACATTTGCTGAATAATGTCACTAAACAGTTTATAAAAATATATAAAATTTCCATCATGTAATACTGATAATATGTGCCAATAATCATTTATATTAACAAACATAACCTTTAAAAAGTGCATAGTGCATAGTGAAAATACCTATTTATGCCTGACTGTGGACTTGCAAGCATGACAACGGATAGATAAGGTATATATAGATGAGACTGCATAGCCACAGATGGTGAATGGCGATGTAATACTGTATCTCAATAAAGTGTGCGTCACTACTACATAAATTTGTTTATCTAGCTTTATAAACAGGGTACGTGCATGCATGCTTGCGCCTTTGTTTGGACGCACAGACTGCCTTCCTGCTGTGACACGTTGGGTAGTGGAGCGTCTGTGCGTCTTATGACGCAGACTAACATTCACGTTGCGCATCGTTCATCATCGCTAGCATACCGACAACACAAAGGCGTTGTCATGACTGCTTTACTCAGTAAACATGCACCTATGATGAAACATACACGCATGTGCTCTATTACATAAGAAGCTACAAGAAAAACGCGTGTGAGGTGTGACACAGCTGTTTTGTTAAGGTACAGCATATATCGACATTGTACAGGTGTCGCTATTCAGTCTGATAACTAGATATCATTCACCTTTTCTATCAGTTGTCGTTGTTTCAGCACCACTTGCAGGTATATATTTTGCACTATTGACTTTAACAAGGTAATGCATGATTTTTGTTACCGATTATCATGTTTACATGATGGACCTTTATGATATGGGGTGTTAAATTTCAAATTAAATATGTATTTTTTAAAATGACACAAATATAAGTAATGTTGAAGAGGACTATTCCTACATCAATTGTTTGCACAATATTACAGGTGTACATCAAGTCCCTTAATCAACAATGGATTATTATATTTACTTGTATGCTTTTGTTTAAAAGCCAAGAACACTGAAGGCTAACCTTCACACTGCAGCTGTTGTCGAAGTTCAACCCACATTATGCACTTCCAACATTGCAGCATTTGAGGCATGATGTGAGTTGGATTTGTCTAAGTTATGGAGTGACAAGGTTCACCATCAGTATCCTATAGCATAAGTAGGCTTTTGTGTTAGCATTTGTGTTCGACATGTGCATATCTGCACTAATATGTCACAATTATTTTGTTACAGATTTGTGACAAAGACTAATCATTTTATGGTTTTAAAGCTGACGTTTCACTTGTTTACAGCTTAGAAATCAGGGTGTAGCCTCATATCTATGTGTAGCACTAGCCACTTTGACATGTCATGTTTTTTTCACCATGTGTAGGTAGCTAGCAGTAATTTTTGCCGGACACACAGCTGGGGAACAGCAGGCGTTACTGAACCCCACAAACACATCAGCGATTGTTTAGATCTGTGCATCTAACACTTCTGAGCAGCAACTGGCGGTGTTGAAGCCCAGGGTCAAGGAGGGTGTAGGCAGAGGCCCAGTATGAGATGTTGGAAGTTTAATTTGGAGTTTGCAGCAGTAATTTTTGCCAGACACACAGCAGGGGAACAGCAGGTGTTACTGAACCCCACAAACACATCAGCGATTGTTTAGATCTGTGCATCTAACACTTCTGAGCAGCAACTGGCGGTGTTGAAGCCCAGGGTCAAGGAGGGTGTAGGCAGAGGCCTAGTATGAGATGTTGGAAGTTTAATTTGGAGTTTGCAGCAGTAATTTTTGCCAGACACACAGCAGGGGAACAGCAGGCATTACTGAACCCCACAAACACATCAGCGATTGTTTAGATCTGTGCATCTAACACTTCTGAGCAGCAACTGGCGGTGTTGAAGCCCAGGGTCAAGGAGGGTTTTGAAATAAAATATAGAGTTATTGCCTTGTTACGTGGCCATTGCAAATGTATGTACTTCAAACAAGAATAAATGAAGTTTTACTAGGACAATAAAATGATGAATTTCAATTCCAAGAATAAAAATAAACACCCTGCAAATATAAACGCATATAAGCACATGGCAACAAGAAATGGAACAACACACCACCCAAAAATTATTTTACAAAATATAGTGTTGTAAATTTCAGAATAAAAGTTCATTTTTGGATTTAGGAATAATGCGTAAGGAACGCTATGTTAAACCATAACATAGTGAAGACAATGGATTTTGTAATAGTCACTCATCATCATCATTACAATTTATATGTGACAGTCACACAGATTTAAATTATTTCAGTTACGAAAATTGTTACTTCGGACAGCATTTATGACATGTCCAGCATGGACTCATCAATGTGATGACGCAATAATGTACGATAAAAAATAAACATTTAAAAAAACATTATGCATTGTCACAATTTAAGTGGGTGCCTGCAAGTGGAAGTGAAACAAAGGCTACGGATAGCAAAGGTATATTCTATGTCTGCATCAGACAGTGGACAGCCTCTGATGGGTAATGGCGATGTTATACTGTACGTCAATAAAGGCTGCGGCTGCAATCATGCATTCTTTGCTTGTACAGTGTTGAAGAGGGTAAAAGCATGTCTGGTTGCGCAAGGCTTTATCTGGCAACACTACCTTCCTACTGTCACGCGTAGGGTAGGGTAGCGTGTGTCTATTATATGACTCTCTCTAAAATGTGACGTTACGCAGCGTTATTCTGCCCTAGGGACGCAAAAAATACGACAGCAGTAATCATTTACTGTATAATACTCCACCTATGAGCAACAAAACAAGCACGTTCCCTCTTTAACAATCTACAAGACAAACAAGCATGATGTTTGACGCTGCCTTTATTGAGGTACAGTATTAGATCGACATTGTCCATGAGTAACTATGCACTGTGATACCTATATACCATTATTAATTTATATCTGTTGTGGTTGTTTCACCAGCACTTGCAGGTCTAACTACCTATTGTCAGTATGCATGATGCACTTTATAGATGTAATAATTTATTATTGCGCATTATTACCAGGTTTAGATGCTGGCCATTTCATATATGGTGTGTGAAGTTACAGTTGGCATCAGTCTGTGTATTTTATTATGTCTGTCATAAATAGAACTCGTGAGGATGATGATGATGATGTTTATGATTCGTACATCCATTGACTGCATTATCTTACAGGTACAGATAAAGTTCCTTAAGAAGCATTAATTGATAATTATGAAATGTACTTTTATGCATTAATTTCAAAAAGTGAACACTATGTTTTAGTTTTTGTTACCATTTCTAATAGCCATGTGCAGATATGCGCTGTGATGACAAATTATTATTTGTCCATATTTCTTATAAAAATTTATCATTTTAGGCCTTGAAAACTTCAATCTTTCCTGTTTTAAGCATAACAATCAGGGTGACGGCTCTTCCCTATTGGAGCATGTTCGACATGGGTTTTTCTGTGCATTTGTAGGGAACAGGAGACTTCTTGCCGGACACACAGCAGGGGAACAGCTGGCGTTACTGAACCCCACTAACACTATAGCTTGTGTATTGGTCTGTGGACACGTGGTAGAAAGATGAACATAACAGGAGACATGGATAACGTTGCAAACCAGTTATTTAATCGGAAACCGGACAGGCAAATTCAGGCGAGATCCATGCCTTGTTCATTTTCAGAAAAGTAAGCCGGTCTACATTATCGGAGGATAGTCGCATGCGACGGTCTGTTAGTACACCACCTGCAGCACTAAAGACGCGCTCCGATAATACACTGGCAGCAGGGCAAGCCAGCACCTCCAATGCATACTGGCTAAGCTCTGGCCATGAATCCAGCTTAGAGACCCAAAACTTGAATGGGGAAGAGCCATCTGGGAGTACACTGAGAGGGCAAGACATGTAGTCTGTCACCATCTTACGGAAACGTTGCCTCCTGCTGACTGGAGCCGTCTCGGATGGTGTAGACATTTGTGGCGCTGCCACAAAACTTCGCCACATTTGGAACATACTGGTCGTGCCCTGTGCAGAGGCGCTGCTTCTGCTCCCTCTTGTTGCAGAGCTGTCTCCACTGCCTCGACGCACAGAGCTGCTTTGTAAAGCAGTAGCAGCAGCAGTGCTCTCGGCTGGAATGGAGAACATTATGGATTGCACCAGTGTGTCTTGGTACTCCCGCATTTTACGCTCCCGGTTCAACGGTGTGATGAGGCTTTGTAAGTTGTCCCGGTAGCGAGGGTCTAGGAGGGTGTACACCCAATAATCAGACGTGGTGAGAATGTGGGCGATGCGGCGGTCGTTTCTCAGACACTGCAGCATGAAATCAACCATGTGCTGCAGACTCCCAACTGGCCAAGAAATGCTGTCCCCTGCAAGAGGCGTCATCTCTGCCTGCTCTGCATCACCCCACCCTCGCTCTACATACTGACTAGAGCGTTGTGTACCTCCCTCTGGAGCGATGTCTTCCTCCTCCATTGACTCCTCCTCATCCTCCTCACAAAGTGAGCCCTGCCCAGCCCTTTGTGAGGAACCACGTTGCGCTGACTGTCCAGAAGGTGATGGAATTTGTGACTCCTCATCCTCCACCTCTTCCAAAACCTCATCCCTTAGTGCTTGCAGTGTTTTTTGAAGCAGGCAGATAAGGGGGACAGTCAGGCTGACTAGTGCATCATCTGCACTCGCCATCCGCGTTGACTCATCAAACGCACGCAAAACGTGGCAGATGTCCTTCATAGAGGCCCACTCAGTAGTGGTGAAGTGTGAACGGCGCAAATTGCGAGTTGATTGTGCCTGATGCAGCTGATACTCCATTACTGCTGGCTGCTGCTCACACAACCGCTCCAACATATGTAACGTGGAATTCCACCTGGTGGGTACGTCACATATGATGCGATGTTCAGGAAGGCAAAATCTGCGTTGCAGAGCTGCAATGCGCGATCTGGCCATGCTGGAACGTCGCAAGTGAGCGCACTCTAGGCGGACCTTGGCAGCAGTGCATCAAGATCCGGATAGTCCCTCAAAAAACTCTGCACGACCAAGTTGAGCACATGTGCCAGACATGGTATGTGAGTGAGGTTGCCAAGGCCCAGAGCTGCCACCAGATTTCGGCCATTGTCACACACTACCAAGCCTGGCTGGAGATTCGCTGGCAAAAACCACACGTCGCTCTCCTGCTTCATGGCATTCCAGAGCTCCTGCGCTGTGTGGCTTTGATTCCCCATGGAAATTAATTTCAGGACGGCCTGTTGACGTTTGGCCACGGCTGTGCTCATATCGGTCGCAACAGGTAAGCGTTCACGGGTCCATGTGGAGGTAGACCGTGAAGGCTCCTGCAGCGATGATTCTGAGGAACTGGAGTAGGAGGAGGAGTCAATGTGTACAGACTGGATTCCTGCAATCCTTGGAGTTGGCAGAACACGTACAGCGCCACTCGCAAGATCTGTACCCGGCTCCACAACATTGACCCAATGGGCAGTGAGGGAAAGGTATCGTCCCTGGCCATGGGTACTGGTCCACGCATCAGTGGTCAGGTGGACCTTGCTACTGACGGCGTTTAGTAGCGCATGTTTAATTTTTCCCTCAACATGCTTTTGCAGACCAGGGACGGCTTGCCTGCTGAAATAAAATCGGCTTGGCACATTGTATTGTGTGACTGCCAATGCCATTAAGTTACGGAAACTGTCAGTCTCCACCAGCTTGAATGACAGCATTTCAAGGGACAGGAGTTTTGCAATGCCAGCATTCAGAGCCTGTGCTCGTGGATGGTTTGCCGAGTATGGCCGTCTTTTATCCCATGCCTGTGCTACCGATGGCTGTTTTGTGGCCTGGGAGTGTGAGGATGACAGGGAACTTGCTGCTGTGGGTGGAATAACACTTTGTCTCTGGACAACAGTGACCGAGGTTCTTCCATGGCGATCCTGTGAGGAAGCCGAACCAGCTGTGTGTGAGCTGGAGGAAGAGGCTCCAACACGAGCTGAAGATGTAGGTGGTGCTGTAGGTTGGCCTACATCTCCAGTGTGTCTTTGTAACTCAACCACGTGCTTTGTCCGCACATGTTTCCACATATTAGTGGTATTGAGGTTACTGACACTTTTACCTTTTTTTACTTTTTGATTACACAGCTTGCATTTGACATAGCAAATATCATCTGCAAGTGTGTCAAAAAAGGACCACGCAGTGCAAGTCCTGGGAGCGCCCGTTTTGGCTTTTGGAAGAGAACTGCTCCGAACGGGTGCCAAACTGGAGGCTACAGGCAACCGAGTCTGCAGCCTACCTCTCCCTCCTGTTTGGACCGTTGAGGTAATCTCTTCCTCAGAGCTGCTCCCACCACCTGTTCCTCACGCCATGTTGGGTCTTGGACCTCATCATTTCCACTACCCTCTTCCAACACCTGCTGCTGTTGGGTGGTCTGGCCAGCACCATGCTCAACAGAAACTGGCACCTGAGTCTCATCATCATCAGATGCGTTCTGCGGTGTGCTGACCATCGACACTGGCTCACCTGCCTCTTCAGATTCAGAGAGACACAGCTGTTGCGCATCACTGCATACTCCCTCTTCTTCACATTCCAGAATGCTGCTTGGCTGGGCCCCTGTTTGCAAGCCAACAGATTCTGAGAACAGAAGCAGAGACTCAGCTGGCTCCTGTACAGAGCTCTCTGACAGCCTGGGCAATTTGGCAGGCGGTGAAGAGACAGATGGTTGCTCAACAGTGCTGTGGTCCTGAGAGGAGGTGGAAGCAATTGAAGTCGATGCATTGGCTGCCATCCAACCAACAACGGCTTCAATTTGTTCTTCCCGCAGCAGGGGGGTACGCCGAGCTCCTACAAAAGTGCGCATAAAGGAACGCTCACGGGGAAAACTGGTGGATGCTGTGTCACTGGGGGCGGCAGCAGCCACAGAATCCCCATGTCCTCTCCCTGCTCAAACTCCACGGCCACGACCACGTGCCTTACTCCCTGCCTTCTTCATCTTGGTAGATTGATAAAGAAAGTCAGAAAAGTTATAAGGCCTAAGTGTGGTTATTCCTCAGAGACTGCAGTGAACACTGCACACAACTGTTCAGTAGCTCTGAAAGGCCCCTTTGTGTACTTCTATAGTATTTGCAACCACTGTATTGTATACGGATGGAAGCGCGTCACACTAATAGATTTGAGTTTTTTTAAATAGAATGGAGCAGCACCAATTAGAGAAAAATGTCAAGGATGAGGCAGTGACACACGCTCAGCAGACTCCAACCAGCAGTGGTTGAAGAACTAACTGGAGTGTGATCTGCACTCAAAAAATAAAAACCTCAGACTACAGTGAACACTGCACACAACTGTTCAGTAGCTCTGAAAGGCCCCTTTGTGTAGTTCTATAGTGTTTGCAACCAATGTATTGTATACGGATGGAAGCGCATCACACTAATAGATTTGAGTTTTTTTAAATAGAATGGAGCAGCACCAATTGGAGAAAAATGTCAAGGATGAGGCAGTGACACACGCTCAGAAGACTCCAACCAGCAGTGGTTGAAGAACTAACTGGAGCGTGATCTGCACTCCAAAAATAAAAACCTCAGACTACAGTGAACACTGCACACAACTGTTCAGTAGCTCTGAAAGGCCCCTTTGTGTACTTCTATAGTGTTTGCAACCAATGTATTGTATACGGATGGAAGCGCGTCACACTAATAGATTTGAGTTTTTTTAAATAGAATAAAGAAGCACCAATTAGAGAAAAATGTCAAGGATGAGGCAGTGACACACGCTCAGCAGACTCCAACCAGCAGTGGTTGAAGAACTAACTGGAGCGTGATCTGCACTCCAAAAATAAAAACCTCACAGACTACTGTGAACACTGCACACAACTGTTCACTATCTTGAAAGGCCCCTTTGTGTACTTCTATAGTGTTTGCAACCAATGTATTGTATACGGATGGAAGCGCGTCACACTAATAGATTTGAGTTTTTTGAAATAGAATGGAGCAGCACCAATTAGAGAAAAATGTCAAGGATGAGGCAGTGACACACGCTCAGCAGACTCCAATCAGCAGTGGTTGAAGAACTAACGAGCGTGATCTGCACTCCAAAAATAAAAACCTCACAGACTACTGTGAACACTGCACACAACTGTTCACTATCTTTGAAAGGCCCCTTTGTGTACTTCTATAGTGTTTGCAACCAATGTATTGTATACGGATGGAAGCGCGTCACACTAATAGATTTGAGTTTTTTTAAATAGAATGGAGCAGCACCAATTAGAGAAAAATGTCAAGGATGAGGCAGTGACTCACGCTCAGCAGACTCCAACCAGCAGTGGTTGAAGAACTAACTGGAGCGTGATCTGCACTCCAAAAATAAAAACCTCAGACTACAGTGAACACTGCACACAACTGTTCAGTAGCTCTGAAAGGCCCCTTTGTGTACTTCTATAGTGTTTGCAACCAATGTATTGTATACGGATGGAAGCGCGTCACACTAATAGATTTGAGTTTTTTGAAATAGAATGGAGCAGCACCAATTAGAGAAAAATGTCAAGGATGAGGCAGTGACACACGCTCAGCAGACTCCAATCAGCAGTGGTTGAAGAACTAACTGGAGCGTGATCTGCACTCCAAAAATAAAAACCTCACAGACTACTGTGAACACTGCACACAACTGTTCACTATCTTTGAAAGGCCCCTTTGTGTACTTCTATAGTGTTTGCAACCAATGTATTGTATACGGATGGAAGCGCGTCACACTAATAGATTTGAGTTTTTTTAATAAAATGGAGCAGCACCAATTAGAGAAAAATGTCAAGGATGAGGCAGTGACACACGCTCAGCAGACTCCAACCAGCAGTGGTTGAAGAACTAACTGGAGCGTGATCTGCACTCCAAAAATAAAAACCTCAGACTACAGTGAACACTGCACACAACTGTTCAGTAGCTCTGAAAGGCCCCTTTGTGTACTTCTATAGTGTTTGCAACCAATGTATTGTATACGGATGGAAGTGCGTCACACTAATAGATTTGAGTTTTTTGAAATAAAATGGAGCAGCACCAATTAGAGAAAAATGTCAAGGATGAGGCAGTGACACACGCTCAGCAGACTCCAACCAGCAGTGGTTGAAGAACTAACTGGAGCGTGATTGCACTCAAAAAATCAAAACCTCACAGACTACAGTGAACACTGCACACAACTGTTCACTAGGTCTGAAAGGCCCTTTGTGTACTTCTATAGTGTTTGCAACCAATGTATTGTATACGATGGAAGCGCATCACACTAATAGATTTGAGTTTTTTGAAATAGAATGGAGCAGCACCAATTAGAGAAAAATGTCAAGGATGAGGCAGTGACACACGCTCAGCAGACTCCAACCAGCAGTGGTTGAAGAACTAACTGGAGCGTGATCTGCACTCCAAAAATAAAAACCTCAGACTACAGTGAACACTGCACACAACTGTTCAGTAGCTCTGAAAGGCCCCTTTGTGTACTTCTATAGTGTTTGCAACCAATGTATTGTATACGGATGGAAGCGCGTCACACTAATAGATTTGAGTTTTTTGAAATAGAATGGAGCAGCACCAATTAGAGAAAAATGTCAAGGATGAGGCAGTGACACACGCTCAGCAGACTCCAATCAGCAGTGGTTGAAGAACTAACTGGAGCGTGATCTGCACTCCAAAAATAAAAACCTCACAGACTACAGTGAACACTGCACACAACTGTTCACTATCTTGAAAGGCCCCTTTGTGTACTTCTATAGTGTTTGCAACCAATGTATTGTATACGGATGGAAGCGCGTCACACTAATAGATTTGAGTTTTTTTAAATAAAATGGAGCAGCACCAATTAGAGAAAAATGTCAAGGATGAGGCAGTGAGTCACGCTCAGCAGACTCCAACCAGCAGTGGTTGAAGAACTAACTGGAGCGTGATCTGCACTCCAAAAATAAAAACCTCAGACTACAGTGAACACTGCACACAACTGTTCAGTAGCTCTGAAAGGCCCCTTTGTGTACTTCTATAGTGTTTGCAACCAATGTATTGTATACGGATGGAAGTGCGTCACACTAATAGATTTGAGTTTTTTGAAATAAAATGGAGCAGCACCAATTAGAGAAAAATGTCAAGGATGAGGCAGTGACACACGCTCAGCAGACTCCAACCAGCAGTGGTTGAAGAACTAACTGGAGCGTGATATGCACTCAAAAAATCAAAACCTCACAGACTACAGTGAACACTGCACACAACTGTTCACTAGGTCTGAAAGGCTCCTTTGTGTACTTCTATAGTGTTTGCAACCAATGTATTGTATACAGATGGAAGCGCATCACACTAATAGATTTGAGTTTTTTGAAATAGAATGGAGCAGCACCAATTGAGAAAAATGTCAAGGATGAGGCAGTGACACACGCTCAGCAGACTCCAACCAGCAGTGGTTGAAGAACTAACTGGAGCGTGATCTGCACTCCAAAAATAAAAACCTCAGACTACAGTGAACACTGCACACAACTGTTCAGTTAGCTCTGAAAGGCCCCTTTGTGTACTTCTATAGTGTTTGCAACCAATGTATTGTATACGGATAGAAGCGTGTCACACTAATAGATTTGAGTTTTTAATAGAATAAAGCAGCACCAATTAAAGAAAATGTCAAGATGAGGCAGTGAAACACGCTCAGCAGACTCCAACCAGCAGTGGTTGAAGAACTAACTGGAGCGTGATCTGCACTCCCAAAAATAAAAACCTCACAGACTACGTGAACACTGCACACAACTGTCACTATCATTGAAGGCCCCTTTGTGTACTTCTATGTGTTTGCAACCAATGTATTGTATACGATAGAAGCGTGTCACACTAATAATTTGAGTTTTTTTAATAGTATGAGCAGCACCAATTAGAGAAAAATGTCAAGGAATGAGGCAGTGACTCATGCTCAGCAGACTCCAACCAGCAGTGGTTGAAGAACTAACTGGAGCGTGATATGCACTCAAAAAATAAAAACCTCAGACTACAGTGAACACTGCACACAACTGTTCACTAGCTCTGAAAGGCTCCTTTGTGTACTTCTATAGTGTTTGCAACCAATTTTTGTATACGGATGGAAGCACATCACACTAATAGATCACTGTTAATTTCAATTGAATGGAGCAGCACCAATTCCACAAAATAAAAAAAAAAAGAGTCAGTGAGTGACACGTGCAGATGACTACAAACAGCGTTGGATGCAGAGCAAACTGCAGCGTCACCTGCACTCACACACACACCTTGCACAGAGCTGTGAAAACAACACTGCAAGGAAAAAGGATGACTTACAAAGCGGTTTCTCAAATAGCCTGCCTACAGAACAATTCACAAAAACGCTATATGTAACTGTCCCTCAGAGTCAGCAGAGCAGCGTTCTGTCCCTAACTGAATTCACAGCACAGTGAAGCTAAAATGGCGGCGGCGCCTTTTATAGTGCATTCTGACATCATTTCAGCAGCCAATCACAGCCATGCCATTAGTTAACATGACCGCAGCATTACAGGATGTGCCCACACTTCTTAGGATTCCTCATTGGCTGAATAAAATCACACTGCCTCTCAAAGAATTATGGGAACTTCCGATTCCGGTATACGATATAGGAAAAGTATCGGAACTAAGTATCGGAATTCCGATACAGCGAATATCGGCCGATATCCGATACTTGCGGTATCGGAATGCTCAACACTATTATCTACACCAATTGTTGTGGACTTGAGATTTGCTTTGCACCTGTTTGTATCACCGTGTAATATAGACTTTTCCACTTATAAGACTGTGTCCTGTAGTTGTCTTGTTCCACGCAAGAAGTCTCCTGAGTTATCCCCTATAATTATTACACTGCCCTAGCTAGTGCACTGGCCGGCAAGGGCGCTAGCCTCACCACTGCAGATGGTACAACACAGGGGGTGGTGACAAACATGAGACAGACAAGGTATAAACATAACACTTAGGCTGGAGTCACACACAACGTCTAAAAAATCGGTCCGTTTTTGAAGGAAGAGAAAAGCAAAAATGTTTCCTGAACTGTGATCAGTCTGTCATCCGATTGGAATGCGAGGATGCTATTTTCTCGCATCTGAACGTCCGTTTGACATCCATCTGGCGAGATTTTGTCGGCGGCTAGCAAAATGGACAAATAACGGTTTTTAGGCCTGAAAGTCATTTAAATCATCAGCCATACCCCTATTTATTGTCTTTACAACAGGTGTGAGGCTCCCAACTTTGCAGTGGAGTCCTTGCTTTGTTTGTGTTAGTTCTGCTTTGTGACAAACATGACAGACAGACTGACATTTAATACCACTGAGCGGGTGCTTTTCAATTGGGTTTTATCCCGAAGTTTTGGGGAGCCATACCCTGTGATTGTGGATCCGAGAAGGCGGAGAAGAATGAGGGTCCATCCACTTTTGAGGCGAAGGATAACTAAAGGCCATTTCCACCGTCTCTATTCATCTCTGCGTACCCATCCGGACAAGTTTTTTCAATATTGTCGGATGAGCCTTGGTACCTTTGATATTTTGCTGGAGATTGTGCGCCCTGGGATCACGTTTCAGGACACCAGGATGCGTACAGATATTTCTGCAGAGGAGCGGCTTACCCTTACCTTACGGTATGTCTTACAACTATATGTTGATGATGTTTGAATCAGCATAGTTAGTTTCCAGGCCTTGGACCTTACTTATTGTTTACATTTCTGAATATATGGTTAAAAGACAATTACTCATGTACATTTTTTACTTGTGTATTAAACAAAGAAGGCATGGCATGTAATTTAATGTTGTGCATGCATGCTTTATAAGTTAGCCATTGTAAGTTTGAGCAATGCTGTGCCTGTTGTTTGTTGAGCAGTATTCTAATTTTTTTTTTTTTTTTGGTTTTAGCTTCCTTTCCACTGGCCTTTCACATGCTGCTCTGCATTTAGAATTTTTAATAGGAAAATCAACAATATCAGTCATTGTCCGCTCTACCTTTTCAGAAATCTGGTCCCGACTGTATCAAGAGGCCATGCCGGAGCCCAAAATGGCAGACTGCTTGCGTATATCCCGTGGATTTCAGGAAACGTGCCAGTTTCCACAATGTATTGGAGCCCTGGATGGGAAGACCATCCGTGTGCGTAAGTAGCCGGACTCAGGGTCCCAATTCTATAATTATAAACATTATTTTTCTGTAGTGTTGTTGGCCTTGGTTGACAGTCACTACAGGTTTATAATTGTAGACATTGGGGCCCATGGAAGAACTGGAGACTCCAGAGTCTTCAATTTTCCATTATGGGGCGGCGGTTGCGCAATAACCAGTTGGACCTACCACCACCACGTCAGCTTCCAGACTCCAATCTTGAACCGGTGCCTTATGTCCTTGTAGCAGATGAGGCTTTTCAATTGACCCGTCATGTCATGAGGCCATATCCCCGTAGAAACCTTGACCACCAGCGCCGAATATTTAACTTGCGCCTATCACGTGCACGACGACTGGTGGAGTGCGCCTTTGGGATTCTTTGTGCCAAATAGCGGGTACTCCAGTCAGCCATTCAGCTGAGTGAAGCTAACGTTAATGTGGTTATCAAAGCATGTGTGGTCCTACATAACTTCACCCGAATTCATGATTGCTCCTCACCTGATGTTGCTGAAGTTGGGTCTGGCAATGTGTGTAGGCCTAGGACACATGTGATCCCTCGCCATCGTCCTCTCTCTGGACTCAAAGTATGTGATGTGTTCACTACTTATTTTATATCACCTCAGGGTGCTACTCCCTGGCAAGAGGATGCCTTATCTATGTAGTGTTGTTTTATTTTGCTATCATAAACTATTTACACTTGACCTTTTTGATGTTGTTGTGTTGTTCCTGCTCTCCTGTTAGATTGACCTAACAAATTGCATAACATTTAAAAACATCAACAAGCACTGATTGTGAATTAAATCTTTTAATTCGTCTGTATGGTTTTTTTTGGTCAAATATAAAACCATATTGTACACATATGGCCTAATGTTAGCATCACATTTGTACGAAAAAATATAATCCAGCAAAAAAACATTATTTTATTCAAATATAAGGCACGCACTGTGTCACAAAAGAAAACCTACAAGTGATGGTAGGTCGGGGGTGGGTGGGGAAGGCGGAGGTCCAGATTGGGTGGTTTGGCTAGGTTGTTGGACAACCTCTGTGCCACCCTGTGTACTGGCAGACAGACATGGATTCTGTGGGATCCTGCCAGGATCCAGTTGTGGGTTGGGCTAGGGGTAATTGGGAAATTGTTGGGGGTAGTCCTGAGTGTAAGGCTGCCCAATTTGACTATATCCCCCAATATGCCCATGTTGACCATACCAATATTGTGGCCAGCCTACAACATTGGGTATGTTCAAGTGGGCATATTGGGAATGTGCACTATGGCCCATATATTGGACCTGTTGAGGCACATTTGTCAGTGCTGCTGGCTGTGGAGGAGGAGTTGGCATCCGTGGCAGAGGAGGAGGTGGAGGAGGAGGAGGATGAGAAGAAGATTGAGAGCCTGATTCACTCTGCACTTGATGGCTTCCCAGCAAATGTATTTGATTTTCATTAGAAAGCTGCCAACTTTCTAAGAAATTAAATACAGTGATGGGATTATTTGGTGGGGTGCCGGCGTCAAGGACTATTTGGATAGCCCCTCCGGTACGCAGCCTGTACTCACGGGGAATAGCCCTGAGATACCGTGCCAGACTGCGTCCATATGCCTCCTCCCCATCATCATGTGCAGCTATGGACAAATAATCCAGCACACCTCTGTCCACCTGCCTCCTTGTTCCAGATGCTGCTCCTTCTCTCCTAAACTCTAAAACCAACAGTCAGCTGATGCATCAGGTGACCATTTAAAGGATGGTGGGAGTGGTCACCATCCACATCAGCTGACCTAGCAATTCAGCAGCTACAGCATGCTGCCAGCAAGGGAAACTGACATTAACCCACTGCTAGCCTGAAAGGAGCAAAGCTATATTTAAATTATAGTGGAACCAGAGATGCCACGAATCCAAAAATAAATCAATAACACCAAACCTCACCAGAAACAATGCACTGTGAGGACGCCTCGATCCACTATGATTCAACTCCGCAGTCACCTGATCCTCAGGACAGCAAACGCAGCCCAATGGAGATGGCAATAACGTAGGCTCCGGAGAAGCAACAAATCTACAGAGTGCCAACCTGTGGAATATGTTGTGTAAGTGCATTACTTGGGGTAACTCTTGCTGGACAGTCCCAGGGCTAAGAATGGCCAACACCTAATGCGGTCCAATCACCCTTGAACTCCAGGTCCCAGATGCGTACTTCCACCTGATGTTTTTGGTGGACAACCACATGTACTCATTCACACACAAGTCAGGACCTGAAAGTTTATTTTCACGCATGTATTTGCCAAAGGATGGTGAACTCTTTGAGGAAGCGACAACAGAAGCATCCCTCTGTGTCACCAAACTCATACTCTTGCTACATACAGAGGGACTTGCCACCCTCCCGTGATCCCTCCTCCTGAGAGGACACTGAGACACAGGGTTTACTTGTGGTGAGGGTTGAATTCTACCCCTACTTTCTGGTAGCACCTTAGCTGCCTCCACCAGAGAAGAAGGGGTAGGTTTGAGAAGGATGGCAGAGATCGTAGCTCCCAGGCAGCAGTCCTTACATGACTGGTCCCAACTGACTACTTCCCTGGACCGCCAATTTATGTCTGAGTAGTCTAAGGTCTAAAACAATGGGGGTTGGCATAGCCTCCAAGACGTAGCACGGCAGGGACTCTTCATGAAGAGTCCCTATACATAGGTTAATATCTATGACTTGGGTCACACTCCCTGGCTGAGAGGAACAGAGTCAATTGCCCAAACAAAAATGGGTCTCGCCAGCGTCCTACTGATCAGTCCGTGGTTCTGAACAAAGCGAGAATCCACAAAATTGACTCCAGCCCCACTACCCACAAGAACCGGTATAGTCTCAGTTTGCCACCAACCACCACCTCGACCGGAATGGTACACTGAGGCAAAAAAATGGAGGAAATGTATGCACCCTGGTCGTCTCCCTCCACACGACCAGGGGAATGCGGCTTTTGAGATGGTGTACAAACTTTGGCATGAACTGGACAGAAATTAATGTAATGATCAGTCAGACCACAGAAAAAACATGCTCCGTCCCATGGCAAACCACAGACAACCTCGTCTGAGAAAAGACTCCTCCCACCTGCATAGGTTCGTCTGTCTGCACCAGTGTGTCCTCCTCCCTAGAGTTGAGCGATACTTTCCGATATCCTAAAGTATCGGAATCGGAATGGTATCGCCGATATCACTAAAATATCGGCGATACCCGATACCGATACCGGAAGTCCCATGTAAGTCTATGGGAACAAAATATCGAAATTAAAAAAAACCCATTTTGCCTTGTTGGTTAATTGTACATGAAGGAAAACAAGAAAGAGTAATGTAGAATGTATTGGGGAAGGTTGAGGAGACATTAAAGGCATAGATGTTTAACCAATCAAATGGAATAGCATAAATATTTTTTTTTTAAAGATGTTCGGATTGACGAAGAAATTGACAATGTTAACGTTTTTTATATTTTGGCATTATTCTTCATCTTCACCTTCTTTATCTTCTTCTTAAACTTCTTGCTATTCATCTTTGTTAACATTACTCATATTCTTCTTATTAAACTATTATTCTTATTCATATTCTGCTTCATCTTCTTCATCATATTCTTATTTGTGACAGAGAATCCTGTACTTGTAATCTGTCAAAGTATGAATTTTTCATCCTTCCGTTCTTGCTGTCACAAAAGATTTAAATTACAACAGTATTTGTCCGTGTTCAGTTTAGCCTGCAGCAGCAGGCATTTTCCAGGGGCACCACGAGGAGGAACGGACTCACCCCATACACTGCTTAGTCTTCTTCTGCTTAGAATTTAGAGCATATATTTTGCTCTTCATTTTGGTCTTATACTTCATGTTCTTCTGCTTTTTGATCTTCTGCTTATTGTTCTTGTGTCTCTTGTTCCGTATCTTGTATTTGTAGCACAATCTTGTACCAGCTGATGTTACTGGGACACGGTTACTAAGCAGGAGGTACCTGTGCTCCAAAGCACTACCAAGGACCAGCAGACGTTGCTGGAACTCGGATACCGAGATGGAGGCACCTAGGCCAAAGGCACTGCGGAGAACCAGTTGACGGTACTGGAACCCGGAGGGGCAGCAGAAGGAAAAGAGCCAATGGCACAACCGAGGACCAGCTGACGTTACTGGGACACGGTTACTAAGCAGGAGGTACCTGTGCTCCAAAGCACTACCAAGGACCAGCAGACGTTGCTGGAACTCGGATACCGAGATGGAGGCACCTAGGCCAAAGGCACTGCGGAGAAACAGTTGACGGTACTGGAACCCGGAGGGGCAGCAGAAGGAAAAGAGCCAATGGCACAACCGAGGACCAGCTGACGTTACTGGGACACGGTTACTAAGCAGGAGGTACCTGTGCTCCAAAGCACTACCAAGGACCAGCAGACGTTGCTGGAACTCGGATACCGAGATGGAGGCACCTAGGCCAAAGGCACTGCGGAGAACCAGTTGACGGTACTGGAACCCGGAGGGGCAGCAGAAGGAAAAAGCCAATGGCACAACCGAGGACCAGCTGACGTTACTGAACCCCAGTAACACAGGAGCAAGTGTTGACTGTGCTAACAGCACTTCCGAGCAACAACTGGCGGTGTTGGAGCCCAGGGTCAAGGAGGATGTTTAAATACTAGATCAAGTAATTTCCTTGTTACCTGTCAATTTTAAATGTCTATACTTCAAACAAGAGAAAGATAACCTTTACTACCATAAGATGATGATTTCATTTAAACTAATATCTAGATAAATAAAGAATTGACAAACATAAACACATACATTAACATGTTGAACAGCAATGCAAACCACAAAATAAATTAGTTAAGGAATCTGCTATACGGTTGTACATAAAAGCATACAAGTACATATCTGAATCCATTAATGATGGATAAGTAACAGTATGTACACCATTTTATTGTATAGACAATGAATGTCTGACTTCAAAACATCATCAGCATTACAAGTTATCTGTGATATTACTAAAATGTTCCATTTGCTGAATAATGTCCCTAAATATTTTATACAAAATTATACAATTTCCATCATGTAATACTCATAATATGTGGCAATAATCATTTTTATTAACAAACATAACCTTTAAAAAGTGCATAGTGCATAGTGAAAATTGCTATTTATGGCTGACTGTCGACTTGGAAGCATGACAACAGATAGATAAGGTATATATAGATGACACTGCATAGCCACAGATGGTGAATGGCGATGTAATACTGTACCTCAATAAAGTGTGCGTCACTACTACATATTTTTTTTTATATAGCTGTATAAACAGGGTACATGGATGTATGCTTGTGCCTTTGTTTTGACGCACAGACTGCCTTCCTGCTGAGACGCATTGGGTAGTGAACAGTTGTGTGCAGTGTTCACTGCAGTCTCTGCGGAATAACCACACTTAGACCTTATAACTTTTCAGACTTTCTTTATCAATCTACCAAGATGAAGAAGGCAGGGAGTAAGGCACGTGGTCGTGGAGTTTCTTCAGGGAGAGGACGTGGGGATTCTGTGGCTGCTGCGGCCCCCAGTGACACAGCATCCACCAGTTTTCCCCGGGCCGTGAGCGTTCCTTTATGCGCACTTTTGTAGGAGCTCGGAGTACCCCCCTGCTGCGGGAAGAACAAATTGAAGCCGTTGTTGTTTGGATCTCAGCCAATGCATCGACTTCAATTGCTTCCACCTCCTCTCAGGACCACAGCACTGTTGGGCAACCATCTGTCTCTTCACCGCCTGGCAAATTGCCCAGGCAGTCAGAGAGTTCTGTACAGGAGCCAGCTGAGTGTCTGCTTCTGTTCTCAGAATCTATTGGCTTGCAAACAGGGGCCCAGCCAAGCAGCATTCTGTAATGTGAAGAAGAGGGAGTATGCAGTGATGCGCAACAGCTGTGTCTCTCTGAATCTGAAGAGGCGGGTGAGACAGTGCCGATGGTCAGCACACCGCAGAACGCATCTGATGATGATGATGAGACCCAGGTGCCAGTTTCTGTTGAGCATGGTGCTGGCCAGACCACCCAACAGCAGGTGTTGGAAGAGGGTAGTGGAGATGATGAGGTCCAAGACCCAACATGGCATGAAGAACAGGAAGGTGGTGGGAGCAGCTCAGAGGAATAATAATAATATTTATTTATATAGCGCCATCATATTCCGCAGCGCTTTACAGTTTAGCAGTTTCAGAACACAAGTCATAAGTAACAACGTTAACAATACAATAATTAAAGCTAAATAAGTCGCCCCTGCTCGTGACAGCTTACAATGTACAATGAGATGGGGGAGATACAAAGTATAGGTGTTTATATACAATGGTGCATTTACAATGATGTTCCAGCCATCTTAAGGGACTGAGGGATGGAGATAGTGAATGGGCTAGAGACACACACACACTTACACAGAATACATAGAATGACTTTGATTAGTGAATGTGATAGGCCGCTCTGAACAAATGTGTTTTGAGGGAGCGCCTGAAACCATGCAAATTGTGGATAGTCCTAATTTCTTGGGGTACAGCATTCCAGAGGATTGGCGTAGAGCAGGAGAAGTCTTGGAGTCGGGAGTGGGAGGTACGTATTAGTGCAGAGGTTAGTCGAAAGTCGTTTGCAGAGCGCAGCAGTCGGTTAGGCCGATAGATAGAAATGAGGGAGGAGATGTAGGAGGGGTGCTGCACTGTGGAGAGCTTTGTGGGTGAGAACCAGTACTTTGGTTGAAAGCTGGGAGAGGCCTAGAGAAATGGTTAGTGATAGAAGGAAGATAGAGGAAGACATTGCCCCAACGGTACAAACAGGAGGGAGAGTTAGGCTGCAGACTCGGTTGCCTGTAGCCTCCAGTTTGGCACCTGTTCGGAGCAGTTGTCTTCCAAAAGTCAAAACGTGCGCTCCCAGGACTTGCACTGCGTGGTCCTTTTTTCACACACTTGCACATGATATTTGCTATGTGAAATGCAAGCTGTGTAATTAAAAATTAAAAATAGCTAAAAGTGTCAGTCACCTCAATACCACAAATATGTGGAAACATGTGCGGACAAAGCACATAGTTGAGTTACAAAGACACACTAGAGATGTAGGCCAACCTACAGCAGCACCTACATCTTCATGGTTGTGTTGAAGCCTCTTCATCGAGCTCACACACAGCTGGTTATGCTTCCTCACAGGATCGCCATGGAAGAACCTCGGCCACTGTTGTCCAGAGACAAACTGTTATTCCACACACAGCAGCAAGTTCCCTGTCATCCTCACACTCCCAGGCCACAAAACAGCCAGCGGTAGCACAGGCATGGGATAAAAGACGGCCATACTCCGCAAACCATGCACGAGCACAGGCTCTGAATGCTGGCATTGCAAAACTCCTGTCCCTTGAAATGCTGTGATTCAGGCTGGTGGAGACAGACAGTTTCCGTAACTGAATATCATTGTCAATCCCACAATACAATGTGCCAAGCCGATTTCATTTCAGCAGGCAAGCCGTCCCTGGTCTGCAAAAGCATGTTGAGGGAAAAATTAAACATGCGCTACTAAAAGCCCTCAGTAGCAAGGTCCACCTGACCACCGATGCGTGGACCAGTACCCATTGTTATGATCTGCTACAACCAGTAAGGAAAGAAGGGAATTCTGTCCCTACAATACAACTAAGCTGAATCCCTACGATGTAACGGGGAACCTGATCCTGCGACCAGACCCGCTAAAGTCCTCATCTAGTGTGAACGAAGACCTATAGTTGCGAGGGAGTAATCCCTACAAGATCTAGGGACTGGGAGAAAAGGTGGACACCTCCTAACATAAATTGTAGCATGGATAATTAAACAGAAAAATAAATACTTTGTGATCCTAACATCAAGCAAAACTCACAGATTAAGGCACCTAAGCACCCGGCTAGCTTAACAGTAGATAATACAATGAAGTCAAGCAAAGCCAGAAGGGCGGAGCCAGACTAAATAGGGAAAAAAGGTCATGTGACCAGCAAACTGAAACAAAACCTAACAAGAGGGTTCTAACACCCATGGCCAGGGACAATACCTTTCCCTCACTGCCCATTGGGTCAATGTTGTGCAGCCGGGTACTGATCTTGCGAGTGGCGCTGTACGTGTTCTGCCAACTGCAAGGATTGCAGGAATCAAGTCTGTACACATTGATTCCTCCTCCTATTCCAGTTCCTCAGAATCATCGCTGCAGGAGCCGTCACGGTCTACCTCCACATGGACCCGTGAACGTTTACCTGTTGCGACCGATATGAGCACAGCCGTGTCCAAATGTCAACAGGCCATCCTGAAATTAATTTCCATGGGGAATCTTAGCCACACAGCGCAGGAGCTCTGTAATGCCATAAAGCAGGAGAGCGACGTGTGGTTTTTGGAAGAGAATCTACAGGCAGGCTTGGTAGTGTGTGACAATGGCCGAAATCTGGTGTCAGCTCTGGGCCTTGGCAACCTCACTCACATACCATGTCTGTCATATGTGCTCAACTTGGTCGTGCAGAGTTTTTTGAGGGACTATCCGGATCTTGATGCACTGCTGCACAAGGTCCGCCTAGAGTGCGCTCACTTGCGACGTTCCAGCATGGCCAGATCGCTGATTGCAGCTCTGCAACGCAGATTTCACCTTCATGAACATCGCATCATATGTGACGTACCCACCAGGTGGAATTCCTCGTTACATATGTTGGAGCGGTTGTGTGAGCAGCAGCCAACAGTAATGGAGTATCAGCTGCATCAGGCGCAGTCAACTCGCAATTTGCGCCGTTCACACTTCACCACTACTGAGTGGGCCTCTATAATAAGAATAATAATATTATTTATTTATATAGCGCCATAATATTCCGCAGTGCTTTACAGTTTAACAGTTTCAAAACACGAGTCATAAGTAATAACGTTAACAATACAATAATTAAAGCAAAATCAGCCGCCCCTGCTGGTGAAAGCTTACAATCTACAATGAGGTGTGGGAGATACAAAGTACAGGTGTTTATATACAATGGTGTTTTTACAATGATGGTCCAGCCATTTTAAGGAAGTGAGGGATGCATGGAGATAGTGAATGGGCTACACACACAGAATTACACATAGAATGACTTTGATTAGTGAATGTGATAGGCCACTGTGAACAAATGTGTTTTGAGGGAGCGCCTGAAACCATCCAAATTGCGGGATAGTCCTAATTTCTTGGGGTAGAGCATTCCAGAGGATTGGCGCAGCGCGGGTGAAGTCTTGGAGTTGGGAGTGGGAGGTACGGATTAGTGCAGAGGTTAGTCGAAGGTCGTTTGCAGAGTGCAGCAGTCGGTTAGGCCGATAAATATAAATAAGGGAGGAGATGTAGGGGGGTGCTGCGCTGTGGAGAGCTATGTTGGTGAGAACCAGTAATTAGAATTGGATCCTATAATGAATGGGCAGCCACTGCCAGTGTAATGAGTGGCGAATAACTCTATGAAGGATATCTGCCACGTTTTGCGTGCGTTTGATGAGTCAACGCGGATGGCGAGTGCAGATGATGCACTAGTCAGCCTGACTGTCCCCCTTATCTGCCTGCTTCAAAAAACACTGCAAGCACTAAGGCATGAGGTTTTGGAAGAGGTGGAGGATGAGGAGTCACAAATTCCATCACCTTCTGGACAGTCAGCGCAACGTGGTTCCTCACAAAGGGCTGGAGGACTTTCAAAGTACCATGCTGTATCAACAATTGAACCTCCAGAGTCGCTGTCTATATTTTCATAACCATTACAAACTTTTAATGTATTTACAAAGCACATAATGTACATTTTTTGTCTATCCTTTTGTAATGCTATTGTGTTTCCATAAACTGATGTTACAGAATTATGATACAAAGTTTTTAAATTTTGAGTTTTAAATTTTGTAAATTTATATGTATTTGAAGGACTTTGTGAGGAGGATGAGGAGGAGTCAATGGAGGAGGAAGACATCGCTCCAGAGGGAGGTAGACAATGCTCTAGTCAGTATGTAGACCAAGGGTGGGGTGATGCACAGCAGGCGGAGATGACGCCTCTTGCAGGGGACAACGTTTCTTGGCCAGTTGGGAGTCTGCAGCACATGGTTGATTTCATGCTGCAGTGGCTGAGAAACGACCGCCGCATCGAACACATTCACACCACGTCTGATTATTGGGTGTACACCCTCCTAGACCCTCGCTAGCGGGACAAGTTACAAAGCCTCATCACACCGTTGAACCGGGAGCGTAAAATGCGGAAGTACCAAGACACACTGGTGCAATCCATAATGTTCTCCATTCCAGCCGAGAGCACTGCTGCTGCTACTGATTTACAAAGCAGCTCTGTGCGTCGAGGCAGTGGAGACAGCTCTGCAACAAGAGGGAGCACAAGCAGCGCCTCTGCACAGGGCAAGAACAGTATGTTCCAAATGTGTCGAAGTTTTGTGGCAGCGCCACCAATGTCTACACCATCCGAGACGGCTCCAGTCAGCAGGAGGCAACATTTCCGTAAGATGGTGACAGACTACATGTCTTGCCCTCTCAGTGTACTCCCAGATGGCTCTTCCCCATTCAAGTTTTGTGTCTCTAAGCTGGATACATGGCCAGAGCTTAGCCAGTATGCATTGGAGGTGCTGGCTTGATCTGCTGCCAGTGTATTATCGGAGCGCGTCTTTACTGCTGCAGGTGGTGTACTAACAGACCGTTGCATGCGACTATCCTACGATAATGTAGAACGGCTTACTTTTCTGAAAATGAACTAGGCATGGATCTCGCCTGAATTTGCCTGTCCGGTTTCAGATTAACTAACTGGTTGGCAACGTTTTCCATGTCTCCTGTTATGTTCATCTTTCTACCACCTGAGCTATACTCCCTGGGCTACAACACTGCCAGTTGCTGCTCAGAAGTGTCGTGTCCACAGACCAATACACAAGCTATAGTGATAGTGGGGTTCAGTAACGCCTGCTGTTCCCCTGCTGTGTGTCCGGCAAAAATTACTGCTACCTAGCTACACATGTTTAAAAAAACATGACATGTTAAAGTGGCTAGTGCTACACATAGATATCAGGCTACACCCTTATTTCTAAGCTGTAAACAAGTGAAACGTCAAATTTAAAACCATTCAATGATTAGTGTTGGTAACAAATCTGTAACTAAATAATTGTGACATATTATGGCAGATATCCACATGTCTAACACAAATGCTAACACAAAAGCATACTTATGCTATAGGGTACTGATGGTGAACCTTCTCACTCCATAACTTTGACCAATCCAACTCACATCATGCCTCAAATGCTGCAATGTTGGAAGTGCATAATGTGGGTTGAACTTTGACAACAGCTGCAGTGCGAAGGTTATCCTTCTGTGTTCTTGGCTTTTAAATAAAAGCATACAAGTAAATATAATAATACATTGTTGATTAAGGGACATGATGTACACCTGTAATATTGTGCAAACAATGGATGTAGGGACTATTCCTCTTCAACATTACTTATATTTGTGTCATTTGAAAAAATACATATTTTAGTTAAAAATTAAAAACCCATGTTCAGTAGCTGTGAAAGGCCCGTTTGTGTACTTCTATATTGTTTGCAACCAATGTATTGTATACGGATGGAAGCGCGTCACACTAATAGATTAGATTTATTTTAAATGGAATGTAGCAGAACCAATTGGAGATAAATGAAAAGGATGAGCCACTGAGACACGCTCAGCAGAGTACAAGCAGCAGTGCTTGAACATGTAACTGGAGCGTGATCTGCACTCAAAAAAGTAAAAAACACAGACTGAAGTGAACACTGAAACACAACTGTCCACAATCTGTGAAAAGCTCCTTTCTGTACTTCTATAGTGTTTGCAACCAATGTATTGTATACGGATGGAAGCGCGTCACACTAATAGATTAGATTTATTTTAAATGGAATGTAGCAGAACCAATTGGAGATAAATGAAAAGGATGAGCCACTGAGACACGCTCAGCAGAGTACAAGCAGCAGTGCTTGAACAAGTAACTGGAGCGTGATCTGCACTCAAAAAAGTAAAAAACACAGACTGAAGTGAACACTGAAACACAACTGTCCACAATCTGTGAAAAGCTCCTTTCTGTACTTCTATAGTGTTTGCAACCAATGTATTGTATACGGATGGAAGCGCGTCACACTAATAGATTAGATTTATTTTAAATGGAATGTAGCAGAACCAATTGGAGATAAATGAAAAGGATGAGCCACTGAGACACGCTCAGCAGAGTACAAGCAGCAGTGCTTGAACAAGTAACTGGAGCGTGATCTGCACTCAAAAAAGTAAAAAACACAGACTGAAGTGAACACTGAAACACAACTGTCCACAATCTGTGAAAAGCTCCTTTCTGTACTTCTATAGTGTTTGCAACCAATGTATTGTATACGGATGGAAGCGCGTCACACTAATAGATTAGATTTATTTTAAATGGAATGTAGCAGAACCAATTGGAGATAAATGAAAAGGATGAGCCACTGAGACACGCTCAGCAGAGTACAAGCAGCAGTGCTTGAACAAGTAACTGGAGCGTGATCTGCACTCAAAAAAGTAAAAAACACAGACTGAAGTGAACACTGAAACACAACTGTCCACAATCTGTGAAAAGCTCCTTTCTGTACTTCTATAGTGTTTGCAACCAATGTATTGTATACGGATGGAAGCGCGTCACACTAATAGATTAGATTTATTTTAAATGGAATGTAGCAGAACCAATTGGAGATAAATGAAAAGGATGAGCCACTGAGACACGCTCAGCAGAGTACAAGCAGCAGTGCTTGAACATGTAACTGGAGCGTGATCTGCACTCAAAAAAGTAAAAAACACAGACTGAAGTGAACACTGAAACACAACTGTCCACAATCTGTGAAAAGCTCCTTTCTGTACTTCTATAGTGTTTGCAACCAATGTATTGTATACGGATGGAAGCACGTCACACTAATAGATTTGATTTTTTTCTAATATAATGGAGCTGCACCAATTCCACTAAATAAAATAAAAAAAAAAAAAAAAAAAGTGACACGTGCAGATGCCTACAAACAGCGGTGGATGCAGAGCAAACTGCAGCGTCACCTGCACTGTCACACACACACCTTGCACAGAGCTGTTAAAACAACACTGGCAAAATGAAGCTTTACACAGCGGTTGGTAAACTAGCCTGCCTCAAGCACAGTAGTACACAAAATCGCAATATCTAACTGTCCCTCAGAGTCAGCACAGCAGCGTTCTGTCCCTAACTGAGTTCACAGCACAGTGACGCTAAAATGGCTGCGGCGCCTTTTATAGTGCATTCTGACATCATTTTCAGCAGCCAATCACAGCCATGCCATTAGTTAAGATGACCGCATCATTACAGGATGTGCCCACACTTCGTAGGATTCCTCATTGGCTGACTAAATCACATTGCCTCTCAAAGAATTATGGGAACTTCCGATTCCGGTATACGATATGGAAAAAGTATCGGAATTAAGTATCGGAATTCCGATAACGCGAATATCGGCCGATACCCGATACTTGCGGTATCGGAATGCTCAACACTACTCCTCCCTAGAAATTATTTATTATATTATTCAGCTACCTATGACTTACTTGCCCATATGGATGGGTTAGTAGGGTTGATTCTACTGACAAATTCCCTTTAAGTGGAAAAAAATAAAAGTAAAGTATTGATTTTTAAACTTGGCTATGTATAATAACTTTTTTCTTATTTTTTTCTTATTTTCTACCATAATTATGGCATATTGATCAAAGTATAATCTTCTCAGAACAGTCTCATCTTTAGCTACATCTTTAGCTTTTATGGAAAGGAAGTTGTCAATTTTATATTTTATATAGAGAGTCAAAGACTTACTGTAAGCATTTGTCAGAAATAAAATGCCTTGTTCCCTAGGAAATGTCTTTGCTCCCTTTCCAAAAATGTTCTTGTAAATCTAGCAACTTTCTGTCAGTACAAAAAGGTGTCTGTGTTGAATAATGCTGACCTGCTCCTCAACCTCAGATCTAATAACACACAAAACAAATCACCCACTCTCCTTCTCCCACCTGCTCTGCCTCTCTGCTTCTCCTCACTGTTGGCAACATATTTCCCAATCCTGGACTGTTGTGAACACTTTTGATCTGGCTTCTGTGGTTGGGCTCCCTCTGGTGGTTGCTGCTGGTAATGGAGCTGGTCTGGCTGACAGAAGTCAATCACCTAAAGAGGATGATTGGAGGTCAGGTGTTACAGACTGGAGAGATTTAAGCGAGCAGCCTTCCCTTAGTTGTTGCCGGTGATTTGGTTTTCTTCCTGAGCCTTCTGGAAATCTGCTTGCTCCCTGCTTTGTCCTGCATCTTTCAGATAAGTTATTTTTCTGTTTTAATCTGTGGATTTTTTTTCCCTTTTTGCTTTTCTCTGTTCTCTGCCTTGCTGGTGTGAGTTCAGCCGGGTTCCATGCTGGGACCTGTGCTGGACTCTGTTTTCCTTTGCCACAGCTTATGTCAGTCTTTTCTGTATTTCTAGTCCCCTGTTATTTCAGTAATCTGTTGTTTTGCATCCAGTTCACACCAGAGTTCTGATTTAGTGGGGGAGAAGTCGTGTGGCCTAGGGTGACCTAGGGTTTTTTTCGCGATTGCAGGCAGTATCCTTTACTGTCCTGTTCTATCCAGACAGTTTGGGCCAAGCATTTGCTCACTCTATTTTCTGCCTGTGTTTTGTACTTCATATGCCTCACCGGCAATATATGTTTGGGGGCTATCTATTCCTTTGGGGCTCTACTCCAGCGCAGTTTAGCTTTCCCCTTTCTCTCTTTAGACTTAGTTAACTCTTTGGCTGTGTCGAGGCGTCTAGGGCATCGTAGGTGTGTCCCACGGCTAATTCTAGTTGTGTTGTCAGTTTAGCAGTCTGCAATCCGCTAAGTTACCAACCTCTCTGGGTGTCTGGTTGCCTAGCCTATTTCTCTATTATCCTCCTCGGTTACTGAATCATAACACTGGACCCCCACAGCTCATACCTACCTTATTACCACCTTCTATCGCGCCCAATCCAAAATAAACACCAAAATCTTTTCAACCTCAAATACTTGCCCTTGAAGCCCACCACTCAGCTCCCTCTCTCTGGATCACTCTGGAATGCCCACTCCGTATGCAATTAACTCCATGTGATTCCCGATCTCTTTACCTCTCAAAATTTTTCCTTCCTTGGCCTCACTGAAATATGGCTGACACCCTCCGACACCGCCTCCCCTGCTGTGCTAAGCTATGGTGGCCTCCACTTCACCCACACTCCTCGCCCTGGCAACAGACATGGTGGAAGAGTGGGCCTTCTCCTTTCTTCCAGCTACACTTTCAACCCAATCCCACCTCTTCCCTCCCTTGTCCTCCCCTCTTTTGAAGTCCACTTTGTCCGCATCTACTCTCCCTACAACCTCCAAGTGGCTGTCATATACCGACCTCCAGGCCCAACCACTGCCTTCATGGACCAATTCTCTACATGGCTCCTTCACTTTCTCTCTTCTGACATTCCTACCATCTTCATGGGTGACTTCAACATCCCCATTGACACCCACCAGTCGGCAGCTTCCAAACTCCTGGCCCTTACTTCATCCTTTGGACTTACCCAGTGGTCCGCCTCAGCCGCCCACACAGACGGACACACATTAGACCTGGTCTTCACCCACCTCTGCTCCCTAACTCACAACCTCCCACCTCCCTCTATCTGACCACCATCTACTCTCCTTCTCATCCCTGTCCTCCTCACCTGTCACCTATGTCCAAAACACGCGCACCCCTGCTGAAACTTTGCACATACAGACACTTACACACTCTCTGACTCTATCCTACCACTGTCCTCCATATCTTCACTCCACGACACAGACACTGCCACTAGTTTCTACAATGCCACTCTTGCATCAGCCATCAACTCGGTCGCCCCTGTCATGCATAACAGAGTGCGACGAAACAATAGACAGCCTTGGCACAATAACACCACTAAAAAAGCTTCGACAAGCATCCAGAATTGCTGAACGGCGCTGGAAGAAAACGCATTCACAAGACAACTTCACTGCACTCAAACAAGCAACACTTGCATTCAAATCAGCTCTCACCTCTACTAAACAGGCCTACTTTACATCCCTTGTATCTTCCTTATCCCACAACCCCAAACAGTTGTTCAATACTTTTAACTCCCTCCTCCGCCCACCACTGCCCCCTCCAACTTCCCTAATCTCTGCTGAGGACTTCGTCATGCACCTCAAAAACAAGATAGACCAAACATGGCAAGTCTTTATTATTCAACCACCACAACCCCCTTGTATACCTGACCAATGCCTAAACCCCAAAACCTCCTTATCCAACATCACGGAAGGGGAGCTTGCTCATCTGTCCAAATCACACCTCACCACTTGTGCACTTGACCCCATACCATCCCACCTCCTCCCCAATCTCGCCACCACTCTTATCCCATCACTAACCCACCTCTTCAACCTATCACTAACTTCCGGTACCTTCCCTTCTGCTTTCCAACATGCCACAATCACGCCTATTCTCAAAAAGCCAACCCTCGACCCAACCACTATGTCCAGCTATCTCCAATATCGCTGCACCCATTCGCTTCCAAACTCTTTGAGCAGCACGTCCACACTGAACTTTCCTCCCATCTCTCATCTAACCTGCTCTTTGACAATCTACAATCTGGTTTCCGCCCACATCACTCCACTGAGACAGCCTTGACCAAAATTACTAGCGACCTACTTACAGCCAAAGTGAACGGACAATACTCTATACTCCTCCTTCTAGACCTGTCCTTTGCTTTCGACACAGTTGACCACTGCCTCTTACTACAGATGCTCTCTTCCTTTGGCATCAAAGACCTCGCCCTATCTTGGATCTCCTCATACCTCTCCAACCACACATTCAGCGTCTCCCACTCCCACACTACCTCCTCATCCCACCCTCTGTCTGTTGGAGTCCCAAGGCTCTGTTCTAGGACCCATACTCTTCTCAATCTATACACTTGGCCTGGGGCAACTCATAAAGTCCCACAGATTCCAGTACCACCTTTATGCTGATGACACTCAGATCTACAACTCTGGTCCAGATGTCACCTCTCTGCTCTCCAAAATCCCAGAGTGTCTATCAGCCATATCCTCCTTCTTCTCCTCCCGCTTCTTCAAACTGAATGTGGACAAATCTGAACTGATCATCTTTCCCCCATCTCACAGATCTACCTTGCCTGACCTATCTATAACAACTGACGACATCACGCTTTCCCCCATACGGAAGGTCCGCTGCCTCGGAGTAACCCTTGACTCTGCCCTGTCCTTCAAACCCCACATCCAAGCTCTCTCCAGCTCCTGCCGCCTCCAGCTCAAAAATATTTCCAGAATCCGTCCCTTCCTCAACCCTCACTCTACTTTCTTGCGCATGCCCTCATCATCTCCTGTCTACTGCAACATCCTTTTCTGTGGCCTCCCTGCTAACACCCTTGTCATGGAAATATATATGTATTCCATATATTCAAAGTATATTCATATATATGCATTCACAGTTAGATAGATCTCACTTGCTAAAAATCCTGTGCTCACACATATCTATGCAAAAGCTGATGCCAGCTATAATCAGTCATTTTAAACGACCCTGGCCTTCATAAGGAACAAGTACAGAAAGTTTTAATAGATATATATTGTTTACCTTACTAGTCATGCAAGAAAGCTAGGGAAAAAGAACAAAAACAATAAATCTGCAACTTCAGCCCTTTTATCATAATTATCATAATTATCATACTTACACTAGAACAGCCAATAATCTAGCAGCTTTAAATTGTATGTTAATTGACTAACCAGCCCCTTTTTGTAAACGTATAAAACCTTGAATGAATAATAAATGAGTATGTCTTGACGAACTGCTATACTGACACTTCCGTGTGGACAGTTTCATTTCGTTCTGAGCGCTCAAAAAGACAATTAATAGAAAATGGGAACGGCACTAGCAAACACTTCAGGATAGATGTATCCTTATTAAATTTCCATAACAGTTGGCGCCCAACGTGGGGCATTGGACGAAACGCACGAGGACCCGGCCGACTGGAGAGATGGGGGTGTTGGCCCAGGCCTTGGCCCACGGGACGGAGACTGCAGCTCCATAAGTAAGGTAAGAATACTCTGTCATCTTACCTGAATGTTCCCTGTGCCTAGTCCTAGCCTATGCTTCTAGCCGTCGGATGTGGTCATCACCGCATTCCCAGGTTGTGTAAAAAGTCCATACCCTTATCCAAAACCCTGGGATATAAGTTGTTTGCTACTTGCTGTGTATGTGTTTCATGTTTTATGTGAACTGGGAGAAAAGTTGGAACAGTGACTGTGTTTTTGCTTGCTGATTTCTGGAAGCTGTATAGCAGGAAAAGCTAAATTGCTGGATAAGTTCTCACAAATTCTTTCACACATCAGAGGGAGACAATCCCAGTATTCCAGGTGTGAAGGGTGGGTGCTTTGTTTGGATAAATTCTCACAAATTCTTTCACACATCGGAGGGAGACACTCCCAGTATTCCAGGTGTGAAGGGTGGGAATTTTGTACAGGCTATTACAGATTACTGTGACCGGAGCACTTTAAGAAGTGGTAGACCTGGAGCATCGGCGTGCTCAGTGCAATTGGTGAGTTATCAGTTACCAGAGCAGCTTGTATGTGTCACAGATCATCAAAAGAGGGATTCGTATTCTCCCGGGTGTCTGTCTCATTGTACATGTCACTGTCTGTATCAGGTACTGTCGCTTTAAATCTCATTCAGAGCAGCGTGCGCTCTGTCAGTATCGCTGCTGGCTGCAGCAGCGAGAAACCCCTTTGACCCCCCTCCTCTGCTAATCACGTTTTTTGGCTACAGGTTTTAACGTGAAAATTCTCAGGCATTCAGACTGAACTGTATTCATTTTTTGCTATTCTGAGGGATAATTTTTTTTTTTTTTTTGATACGTGATTTCAGTGCCTGTAGAGACAGCAAGCAGAGATATAAGGGAGGGGGGAAGTGCTGGCAGCAGTGAGATTTTTTATTTTTTTTTTCTCCAGAGGGGGGAGCAGCACCAACGAAGAGTACTTTTCTTTTTGTTTTTATCATTTTACAATCAGTTTTTCCACCTCTTTTCTGTTTTTAATTAGCTGTTTTAATAACAAGGGTTGTTTTTCAGAGTTTTATGATTAATACGGTTTTTCTTCCCTCCCCTTTTTGGTAATTTTTTTTTTCTTTTCCTAGAGTTTTTTACTAAATCTAACTTTTGTTTTTGAAATGTTTTTCTTTTAAGTACATTTTTAAACAATTTTGAGAGACTTTTTTTTTCTAAGCAATTTATTTTAGAGTTTTATTCTCCAACCATTTTTTTCTACTAGCTTGCTTTAGACCAAGGTCACTCCACAGATAAGGAAACTGCAGACTGAGGGAGAACACACACACAAACTGCGCAGCGGTTTGACTTACCCCTCCCATCAGGCATTCAGCGAAGACACACAGAACCAGAATGCAGCAGTTTTCAGATTTTTTATCACCTTTGTTGAATAGGTTTTTGGAATAGACACAGTACGTGAGAATCAAAGGGCTAGACATGTGAATAGAAGGTTAGAGTACGTGAGAAGCAAATGGACAGGCAGATTTTACGCTGCATAATGAAATGTTTTTTTTTCTTGTTTTTTGTTTGAAAGGCAATAGGAAAGTTTGTTTATAGATTACCGTCTGCTATAAAAGAGCAGTGGTGCATCGTGTAGAAGGTACAGCAAGTTAATTTGAAGGACCAGGAAGTGATTTTTTATGTGAATAAGATTGAAAAGGTGTTAAATCGTCTGTGAGAAAATGATCACTGACATGTCACAAGAGCAGAATTCAGAGTCACACACGTCACATGTCCATCATGTGGAAACACGGGACAGGTGTAGGCTGCTCTCATTGAATAAGGAGCCTTGTACAGGGAAAAACGCTCCCCGCCTCTCTCCACAGGGAGAAGGCATTTTTGTTTCAACCATCCCCTCTCAAGAGTCACAGGGGGGACACCCTCTCCTTTTTCTTCTCTCAGTCCCTTTCTCCTTCTTCTTCAGACATTTCTCCTCTTTCCTCGCTGCTATCCCTCTCATTCCTTCTTTCCCCTCCCTCACATCTCTGACACATCCATTTTCTTCATCTTCCTCTTCTTCTATCTCTTCCTCTCCAACTCTCAAATCTTCTTCTTCATCTTCTTCTACTTCTCCCCTCCATCTTTCTCCTCTCTCTCTCCTCCATCTTTCTCTCCTTTCCCCCTTTCACTCTTCTCTCCCTCCCCTCTTTCCTTTTCCTCCCTTTCTCCTCCCACACCACACCCAGCTGCTCGTGCTTGCTCTCCTCCTCCTTCCTCCTCTCAGGCACATCCCACCTCTTCTTCACCCTCTCCTCCTTCATTTTTTCCTCTCTCCCCGCCATCTCTCCCCCTCCTCTTTCCCTCGCTCCTCCCTCACACCTCCCTTCTCTTCCTTTTTTTTCTACTTCGCTATCAACTGGGTCAACGCCCAATCAAAGCAATGTGGTGTCCCTGTATTCAGTGCCTCCAGCACAGGGCACCCTGTCTATCCCAAGCACAGTACAAACATTGCCAGTCATTATATCAGGAGAAGAAAGTGCAAATCTCCCTACACAAAATGTTGCAGGTAGCCCCCAGACACAACAACTAGCAGAGTCCACAGCTATGGCTTCACAGGGGGGTAGTGTAGCTACAGACACAAGTGAGGAAACTCAGTGCTGAGCAGGGCTGCCAGCATGGAACGATGACACTGATCCACCGCAGCCCCAGCAAGGAAGTGGGAAATCCCCATGCAGCAAGACAACTTTTAAGCCCAAATCTCACCCAGTGTATGCACCAAGTACACCATGTCACTTCTTATCTGATGAAGATGAAGATGCAACGTCACACATGCTGCCCAATACTAGGGAAGAAAACCCACAAACACCAAGAGAGCAGGGACAGGTAGAGGCACCATCCTATGAGCCCTTCATCCCAAGCCAGGTGATCAGTATGCTGCCAGACCCAGGGATACACCCTATGCCATTTTGCCAAAAAATGCAGCAGATCCAGCGAACGTATGCAGCAGCCTGGATTGATCCCTGGACCGAAATGGAAATAAAAGCAGGTGAAGCATTCTGGTCAATTATGAGAGAACACTTCAAGCTTCCAGCAGAGTTAGATTCGTATGCCTGGTAGACAGGACCAAAGCTAATTGAGCAGCTCAGAGAATGGGCCAAAAGCAGACTGACAGGACAAACTCTCAGCCTACATGACATGAGTCAAGACAAGACAGAGTCTGTAGAGAAGTTCCATGACAGAGTAATGCAAGTGTTTCAAGATTTGTGCCTCATTACCCATGATCAGACACACAGACGGATGTTGGCACAGGCTTTTGTGCATGGACTGAGAGAACCAATCAGGAAACCACTGGTAGTAGCCAGGCCTGAGTACACGTCAATAGCAATGGATACCCTGCTCGCAGTAGCAAAAAGGATTGAGTCCCGCCGGGACAGAAGGGATGTCCGGTTTTACAACTGTGGCGAGTTTGGTCATTTCCGGAACCGGTGCAGAACACCGACTTCACAAAGAAGAAGAAGAAACACAGAAATCAGTGAAGAACCCCGTCCATAGGACAGGAGCACACCAAGCCCACAGGGAACCCCACCAGTGGGACCAATATCCTGAGAGTGGATGGCGTAGTCAGATCTTTTCTTGTGGAACTCCGCAACCTCACCTATCTATCAGAATCTTCTGCGTCCTGCATGGGAATTGATGGTCAAGTCAGACATTTCCAGATTATGAAGCCCCTGAGCGTGTGGACTCTCCATCATGTCCCAGTTTGTTGTGTCAAAAACCTGCACCCTCAACCTATTGGGAGTGGACCTACTGCAGAAGCTGAAAACGAGCAGAGTGTTCCAGGAAGATGGGACCATGACACTTTCTTCACCCCTGACCCAAGAAGAAACAGGAACCTCAAACAACCACACTGCAGACCTATCACAGGAGGTGCTGGACATAGTACCAGAAAAGCCACTCCACCACCCAGAGTCAAGATGTCTCTGACCAACTGAAGGTCTAAGTGAACTCGCCTAAGAAGACGGCCTGAGAACTTCGACATTGGCCAGGATATTCAACTCAAGAAGGACCCTACTCGCTTCATGGAATGGCAACACCTCATCCAGCTCCAACGCCAGAGGTTCATCTTTTGCAAGCACAAGGAGGTCCCCACTGCAATCAACCAGTTCACCCAGGCCCTAGACCGGCAAAAGGCCACTCAGCTCTTCAAACTTGTGCACAAATACTGACCTGAGACCGAGCTGGAGAAAAAGAAACTACTGATGGCCCGTGCTGAGAAAAAAGCAGCCGGTGAAGGAGACGTCCCAACATGAAGACCCCCTGTGACCAGAGCAGGTGCTAACACAGTGACTGCCTTGGTGGAGAACAAGAAAAGCCAGCTGGTCGTCATCTCTCATGATGTGGATCCTAGTAGGCGGCTTGTTTTCCCGCCAGCTCTGTGCCGGGAGATGGGAGTCCCCTGCCGCATAGTGAAGGACAAGGCAAAACTGGGCTGCCTCGCCCATCGGAATCAATCCCAGCTCTCCACAGTGAAGAAAAAGACTGTAAACCCCACTGAGTTCAGAATGGTGCAAGGCCTGGAGGCCGTGAAAGAGGCTATGGTATTTGAAACCCCAACAGTGCTGAACCGTCACACTCTGCTCTCAAGAGTCCCAGTCACCGCAACGGTATTCACGGTGATCAACCTGGCCAGTGCCTTCTTCAGTATTTCCCCTCCACCTGGAGGCCTGTCTTCATGCACCAGTGCAGTGCATATGGACAGTGTTGCCTCAAGGTGCTCAGAACAAGCCCTTCAAGTTTCACCAAGACAATGTCCTCCATCCTCGTCAACTGGATTGCAGAATATGCAAGAGTCACTCTTCTACAACACGTGGATGACCTTCTCTTTTGTATGGTTGACATCGATACCTGCACAGTCCATTCCTTATCTCTCCTACTCTACCTGGAAGAACAGCAACGCAAGGTCTGGAAGAACAAAGTCCAGTGATGTCAGAAGCAAGTTACATCCCTGGGACACTGTATTGCCCACCAGACGAAACACATGCCAAAAGACTGGAAGACCACTGTGGAGAAGATGGCTCCCCCAACAACTCCAAGAATGCTGCAGGCCTTCCCTGGTCTAGTGTCGTATTGTAGAACCTGGATCCCTGATGCCTCAGTCCTAATGCAGCCTCTGTGCGCTTGCATCAACGCAACCCCGCTCCTTCTATCAGACGCAGCCTTCAACCCATTCAGGAGATTGGAAGAACTCCACAGTCTCAGCGCCAATACCAGGCCTACCTGACTACGAGAAGTCTTTCCGTCTACCTGATGGAAGAAAGAAGGTCATGCTACTGGAGTCCTGATATGGATTCACGGGGGAAAACAGAGACTTTTAGGCTGCCTCTCAGCCCGCTTGGATCCAGTTGCAAGAGGAGCACCCTCCTGCCTGATGGCAGTATCTGCAGCACACACCTTCCTGGACAAGGTTGCTGACATCACACTTGGACAGCCACTGGAAACTCTCACTCCACACGACATCTTGGCAATCTTCAATCAAGCTCAACCAACAATAATCTCCCCACCACCAGGCATCTTTGTGGCGCCTCTATCGCCTTTGTCTCATAATGTCACCGTCTCCAGACCTACAGTCCTCATCCCGGCCACTCTACTCCCACTCCCAAGGGGGGATACAATATGGACTTTTCAGAACAAAATTTACAGAATTTATCCTCTACTTGGATGGCTCCAGATTTGCAGATGATGAAGAAGTTTCCACACAGGAAGTGCAGTGACCAGCAATCAAGAAATCCTGTGGTCCAGAAGTCTGTCACCTAGCCTGTCAGCCCAGGAAGCAGAACTGATAGCGCTGACGAAGGCCTGCCAGATGGCAGAAGGCAAGACTGCAAACATCTACACGGACTACAGGTACTCGCATGGCATAGCACACGACTTTGGACCCATCTGGGCTACAAGGGACTTCATCACAGCAAACGGGACAACCGTGAAGCATCATGGAGCCTTCAGGGACCTGCTGGGTATACTCCAACTTCCAAAATGGTGGCAATTTGAAAAATCAAAGTGTATGGAAAACTGAGAACAGAAGAGGCGTGAGGCAATAACATGGCGGACATGGCAGCCAAAGAAGCGGCCAAAGGAAGACAACATGGAGAAGTGGGAGAGGTTGTAGAGCCGGACGGCTACTACATGATGACTGAAGACAAGAAACCTGACAAAAAAGACGTCCTGGGATCTGCTCAAGAAGTTGCAAGACCAAGCTCCAAAAAGGAGAAGAAGAGCTGAATGCGAAAAAAGCAACACGTGAAGAAGGAAGGCTATCATTAATGGACTCCACACCCTGCCTACCACAAAGTATGCACCCTATGGTGGTCCAATGGGCACATGGACCCACACCCACATATCAAATACACAGATGAATGATCTGATTGGTGTTTACTGGTTCGCTTCAGGGATCTCCACCCTAACAGCCAAATTCACCAGCAGCTGTCTGACTTGCGGCAAATGCAAGCCTGGACGTGTGGAAGAAAGTCCCCCTCACCTCATCTGAAAAGACCACTCTACTAGCTTCAGAGGATCCAGAGAGACCACATCCAGATATCGCCAGTGAAGGATTCAAATACACCATTGTGGTCAAAGAAGTGTTTTCAAGATGGACAGAAGCCTTCCAAGTCAGCAAAGACTACTGCAAAGCAGCTACTTTTGGAAAATAGTGTGCAGATACGGGGTTCCAGAAATGATAGAAAGTGATCAGGGACCCACATTCACAGCAAATCTGACACACGAGACCCGATTAGCAGTAGGGTCAGACCTAGGCCTACACACTGCTTACCACCCCCAGAGCAGCAGGAAGGTAGAAAAACTGAACGGAACACTTAAGAATAGGATGTTAAAAAATTGCCCAAGAGACACGCAAACCATGGCATGACACACTCCCAATTGCACTGTTTAGCGTAAGGCACACTCCCAGAGACCCAGAAAAGCTGTCACCATACGAAATTTTGTTTGGGTCTAGTCCCAAGTTAGGTGCATTCTTCCCTCAGCAGCAGAATATGCAAAATGATATCTTGTATGCTTATGTAATTGAATTGGTCAAAAACTAATGTCCATTCTCGAGTTTTTCTCTTCACTGCCAGATTTGATGGTCCTGTCCAAGAGCCCCAGATGACACCAACCTCTGTGTAACTAGAGGGAAAGCCTGTTTGGATTCACGTGTCACATTGCAAGGAAGCTCCCGTACCAGGAGAGACACCTAAGCCATGAAGGATGTCGTGGATGCTCTGACTGACCAGACAGATGACCTACCTGATGAAGAATACACACGTTTTTTCTGAACATGCAGTTAAATAAAGAGACTATGATTGCAAACACATAAACCCCCGACAGGGACAGTCCTCCTGACCGCCCATTTGCGAAAAGTCTGTATTTGGTGGGGGAGGCATGCGCTAGGCATATTCTCAACCCGCCGACAGCACAAAAGAGTTGCAGCGCTTTGGGACAGGAGCAGGTTTTTAGGGCAAGTGGTATCTAAGGGGGGACTGTCATGGAAATATATATGTATTCCATATATTCAAAGTATATTCATATATATGCATTCACAGTTAGATAGATCTCACTTGCTAAAAATCCTGTGCTCACACATATCTATGCAAAAGCTGATGCCGGCTATAATCAGTCGTTTTAAACGACCCTGGCCTTCATAAGGAACAAGTACAGAGAGTCTTAGTAGATATCTATTGTTTACTTTACTAGTCATGCAAGAAAGCTAGGGCAAAAGAACAAAAAACAATAAATCTGCAACTTCAGCCCTTTTATCATAATTATCATAATTATCATACTTACACTAGAACAGCCAATAATCTAGCAGCTTTAAATTGTATGTTAATTGACTAACCAGCCCCTTTTTGTAAACGTATAAAACCTTGAATGAATAATAAATGAGTAGTCTTGACGAACTGCTATACTGACACTTCCGTGTGGACAGTTTCATTTCGTTCTGAGCGCTCAAAAAGACAATTAATAGAAAATGGGAACGGCACTAGCAAATACTTCAGGATAGATTTATCCTAATTAAATTTCCATAACACCCTCGCACCTCTCCAGTCCATCCTTAACTCTGCTGCCTGACTAATTCATCTCTCTCCTCGCTACTCCTCTGCTTCTCCCCTCTGCAAATCTCTTCACTGGCTCCCACTCCCTCAGCGTATCCAATTAAAATTACTAATACTGACCTACAAGGCCATCTATGACCTGTCTCCTCCATATATCTCTGAACTAATCTCCCGATATCTAAACTCACGTAATCTCTGATCTTCCCAAGACCTCCTTCTCTCCTCCACACTTATTCGCTCCTCACCCAACCGCCTCCAAGACTTCTCCTGAATATCCCCCATCCTCTGGAATTCTTTGCCCCAACACGTCCGACTATCAACCACACTCGTATCCTTCAGACAGAACCTGAAAACCCATCTTTTCAGGAAAGCCTACAGCCTGCAATGATACCCGCTGCCTCCTCACCACTACTGGAGCTACCGCCTCACCATCACTGGAGCTGCTGCAACCCCCCAACCTACTGTCTCCTTCCGCACCATCCTGTAGAATGTAAGCCCGCAAGGGCACGGTCCTCTCTCCCCTCTATATCAGTCTATGATTATTAGTTTGTTTACCGTAAGTGATATCTGTAATCTGTATGTAACCCCTTTCATGTACAGCACCATGGAACCAATGGTGCTATATAAATATTAATAATAATAATAATAATTAGTTACATTGATTTACTGATATACTGTATATAAAGAAAATTAGTTGATGGTTTGTACATTGTTATAGATGTTGAGAATATCTTTCAGATTATCACCTACTAAATTGACCTGGCGTAATGTTTTGGGCTTTTTTTTGCAATGTTTTAATATATTTTTTTCATTCTATGGATCTTTTCCAGGTCTGGATTTTTTATGGCATAACAGATATTTTTTTAGCGGGACTTGTCACTTACTCTAGAACAGTTTTTTTTTGTAGGTTTCCAATTACAGTAGTGTTACTCCACCTCCTGCCCAAGATCACTGGGTGCCAATGCAGTTGTCATGGCAGCCAGGGGTCTTCTGAAGGTCCCCCGAGTCTATAACTATTAAGCTGCCATAGGAGATCAGTAATTTTACAATGCAGTGTATTGTAGAAGCAAAGGCAGGTTCTAGCAAGAGAATAACGAGGAGGGAGGTGGGGGGGCGCCAACGCTATCGCCTATTTCAGCTAGCTGTGCATCCTGTGACGCTCTAGTAAACTTCATGCCCAAGAGAATTAAATGCTTAAAAATAATAGTGACCATTTGCAATATTGACACTTTGGGCACAATTTGGCCATTTTTACGTAAGGGTGTACTTACTTTTGTTGCCATCGGTTTAGACATTAATGGCTGTGTGTTGAGTTATTTAGAAGGCACAGCAAATTTACACTATTATACAAGCTGTACACTGACTACTAGAGTTGAGCATTCCGATACCGCAAGTATCGGGTATCGGCCGATATTCGCTGTATCGAACTTTAGATACTTAGTTCCGATATTTTCCATATATCGTATACCAGAATCGGAAGTTCCCATAATTCTTTGAGAGCAATGTGATTTTAGTCAGCCAATGAGGAATCCTAAGAAGTGTGGGCACATCCTGTACTGCTGCGGTCATGTTAACAAATGGCATGGCTGTGATTGGATGCTGAAATTATGTCAGAATGCACTATAAAAGGCGCCGCGCCATTTTAGCGTCACTGTGCTGTGAATTCAGATAGGGACAGAACGCTGCTCTGCTGACTCTGAGGGACAGTTAGAGATTGCGATTTTGTGTACTGTGCTTTAGGCAGGCTAGTTTACCAACCGCTGTGTAAAGCTTCCTTTTGCCTTGCAGTGTTGTTTTCACAGCTCTGCAAGGTGTGTGTGTGTGTGCAGGTGACGCTGCAGTTTGCTCTGCATCCAACGCTGTTTGTAGGCATCTGCACGTGTCACTCACAGACTTATTTTTTTCTTTAGTGTAATTCTTGCTGCTCCATTCAATTGAAATTATAGTGTGACGTGCTTCCATCCGTATCCAATACATTGGTTGCAAACACTATAGAAGTACACAAAGGAGCCTTTCACAGATAGTGAACAGTTGTGTTTCAGTGTTCACTGCAGTCTGTGAGGTATTTTTATTTTTTTTTTTTTAATGCAGATCACGCTCCAGTTACTTCTTCAACTAATGCTGCGTGTACTCTGCTGAGCGTGTGTCACTGGCTCATCCTTGTCATTTTTCTAAAATTGGTGCTGCTCCATTCTATTGAAAAAAACTAAAATCTATGAGTGTGACGTGCTTCCATCCTGATACAATACATTGCTTGCAAACACTATAGAAGTACACAAAGGAGCCTTTCACAGATAGTGAACAGTTGTGTTTCAGTGTTCACTGCAGTCTGTGAGTTTTTTATTTTTTTTTTGATATATTTTTTTTTGAGTGCAGATCCGTCATGCTCACTGTATTTTCAATTCTCTTTATCTATTAATTCTAAATTTGTGCTGCTGCATTGGTCAAAACCTTCCGTGAGTGTGTTCAGTGTTCACTCTAGTCTGAGGTTTAAATTTTTGGTAGGAGTGTAGATCCCGCTCCACTTACTTCAACCACCGCTGCGTGTACTCTGCTGAGTGTCTGTCACTGTCTCATCCTTGTCATTTTTCTAAAATCGGTGCTGCTTTATTCTATTTTAAATTTACTAAAATCTATTAGTGTGACGCTCTTCCATCAAAATACAATACATTGCTTGCAAACATAATATAAGTCCACAAAAAGGCCTTTCACACCAAGTGAACAGTTGTGTTCAGTGTTCACTCTAGTCTGAGGTTTAAATTTTTGGTAGGAGTATAGATCCCGCTCCACTTACTTCAACCACCGCTGCGTGTACTCTGCTGAGTGTCTGTCACTGGCTCATCCTTGTCATTTTTCTAAAATTGGTGCTGCTACTATTCAATTTTCAAATATTCAAATCTATTAGTGTGACATCTTCCATCCGTATCCAATACATTGGTTGCAAAAATATAGAATTACACAAAGAGGGCCTTTCACAGGTATTGAACATTTGTGTGAAGTGTTCACTGTAGTCTGAGGTTTAGGTATTATGTATATATTACTTGTTGCTTTTATTTAAAGCAAGAACAATGAAGGCAAACATTCGCACTGCAGCTGTTGTCAAAGTTCAACCCACATTATGCACTTCCAACATTGCAGCTTTTGAGGCATGATGTGAGTTTGATTTGCCTAAGTTATGGAGTGACAAAATGGCTCAGGGAACAAAACATAGAGATTTTGGGTCCATGGGCTGGAAACTCCCCAGATCTTAATCCCATTGAGAACTTGTGGTCAATCATCAAGAGACGGGTGGACAAACAAAAAATTAAAAATTCTGACAAAATGAAAGCATTGATTGTGCAAGAATGGACTGCTATCAGCCAGGATTTGGTCCAGAAGTTGATTGAGAGCATGCCAGGGAGAATTGCAGAGGTCCTGAAGAAGAAGGGTCAACACTGCAAAATTAGACTTGCTGCATTAACTCATTCTAACTGTCAATATAAGCTTTTGTTACTCATATGTTTGCAATTATATTTCTGTCTGTGATAAAAATATCTGTCAAACACACATAAAAACCAGAGGGCAGCAGACCATGTGAAAATATCATATTTGTGTCATTATCAAAACTTTTGGCCATGACTGTACAGTTCAGGTGGTAGAAAGATGAACATAACAGGATACATGTATAACGTTGCCAATCAGTTATTTAATCGGAAACAGGACAGGCAAATTCATGCGTGATCCATGCCTTGTTCATTTTCAGCAAAGTAAGCCGGTCTACATTATCGGAGGATAGTCGCATGCGACGGTCTGTTAGTACACCACCTGAAGCACAAAAGACGCGCTCCGATAATACACTGCCAGCAGGGCAAGCCAGCACCTCCAATGCATACTGGCTAAGCTCTGGCCATGTATCCAGCTTAGAGACTCAAAACTTGAATGGGGAAGAGCCATCTGGGAGTACACTGAGAGGGCAAGACATGTCGTCTGTCACCATCTTACGGAAACGTTGCCTCCTGCTGACTGGAGCCATCTCGGATGGTGTAGACATTGGTGGCGCTGCCACAAAACTTCGCCACATTTGGAACATACTGGTCTTGCCCTGTGCAGAGGCGCTGCTTGTGCTCCCTCTTGTTGCAGAGCTGTTTCCACTGCCTCGATGCACAGAGCTGCTTTGTAAAGCAGTAGCAGAGCAGTGCTCTCGGCTGGAATGGAGAACATTATGGATTCCGACAAGCTTACAACCTGCAATGATCCTCAGTGTACTCAACCATCGTACGACCAGCTGTACCCTTTCCTATTGCATTCTCACCCATCCCTGCAGACTGTGAGCCCTCGCGGGCAGGGTCCTCTCTCCTTCTGTACTTGTGTGTCCCTTGTCCAGCACATCTTTATTGTACCTGTCTATATTTTTCCCTTGTCATATGTAAAGCGCCATGGAATAAATGGCGCTATATAAATGTATAATAATAATAATAATTGCAGCAGTGTGTCTTGTTACTCCCGCATTTTACGCTCCCGGTTCAACGGTCTGATGAGGCTTTGAAAGTTGTCCCGGTAGCGAGGGTCTATGAGGGTGTACACCCAATAATCAGACGTGGTGAGAATGTGGGTGATGTGGCGGTCGTTTCTCAGGCACTGCAGCATGAAATCAACCATGTGCTGCAGACTTCCAAATGGCCAAGAAACGCTGTCCCCTGCAAGAGGCGTCATCTCTGCCTACTCTGCATCACCCCACCCTCGCTCTACATACTGACTAGAGCGTTGTGTACCTGTCATGGAAATATATATGTATTCCATATATTCAAAGTATATTCACATATATGTATTCACAGTTCACAGTTAGATAGATCTCACTTGCTAAAAAACCTTGTGCTCACATATTTCTAGGCCAGCTATAATCAGTCGTTTTAAAGAAATCTGGCCTTCATAAAGGAACAAATGCATGAAGTACAAAAAGTCCTATTAGATATCTGTTGTTTACATTATAGTTATGCAAGACAACTAGGTCACAAGAATATAAACAATAATTCTGCAACTTCAGCTCTTTTAATCATGATTATCATAATTATCATATTTACACTAGAACAGCCAATAATCTAGCAGCTTTTAATTGTATGTTAATTGACTAACCAGCCCCTTTTTGTAAACGTATAAAACCTTGAATGAATAATAATTGTATGTCTTTGACGAACTGTTATACTGACACTTTCGTGTGGACAGTCCTCATTTCGTTCTGAGCGCTCAAGAAGACATTATATAGAGATTTGGAGAAGCAAGCAGCAAACACAGAAGGATATTTTTATCCTAATTAAATTTCCATATCAGTTGGCGCCTGCACGCGGGGCATTGGACGAAACGCACGAGGACCCGGCCGACCGGAGAGACGGGGGTGTTGGCCTTGGCCTTGGCACACGGGACGGAGACTGCAGCTCCATCAGTAAGGTAAGAAAACTTTGTCATCTTACCTGAATGTTCCCTGTGCCTAGTCCTAGCCTACACTTCCAGCCGGTCGGACGTGGTCATCACCGCATTCCCAGGTTGTGTAAAAAGTCCATACCCTTATCCAAAAGCCCTGGGATATAAGCCGAGTTGGTTGCTGCTGTGCTGTATATGTTTCATGTTTTATGTGAACCGGGAGAAAGTTGGAACGGTGACTGTGTTTTTGCTTGCTGATTTCTGGGGGCTGGATAGCAAAAGACAAATTGCTGCATAAGTTCCCGCAGTAAACTTTCACGCACCGGGAGGCCATCCCAGTCAAATCAGACGTGAAGGGCGGGAGCTTTGTTTTGGATAAGTCCACGCAGATATTCTTCACACATTGGAGGGAGGTTATCCCAAAAAATCCAGTTGTGGAAGCGAGGGCTTTGTTCGGTTAAGTTTCTGCAGTAAACTTTCACGCACTGGGAGGCCATCCCAGTCAAATCAGACGTGAAGGGCAGAAGCTTTGTTTGGATAAGTTCTCACAATAATTGTCCATGCACCGGGAGGCCATCCCAGTCAAATCAGACGTGGATAGTGAGAATTTTGATGAAGGCTATTGCAGATTACTGTGACCGGCGCACCGGCCAGGGCGTACGGTACAGAGCGATAGAACCTTGAGCCTCACCGCGCTCAGTGCAGTTGGTGAGTTATCAGTTACCAGAGCAGCTTGTATGTGTCACAGATCATCAAAAGAGGGATTCGTATTCTCCCGGGTGTCTGTCTCACTGTCTGTATCAGGTACTGTCGCTTTAAATCACATCTCCGTGCGCTCTGTCAGTATCTCATTCAGAGCAGTGTGCTGGCTGCAGCAGCGAGAAAACCCGTTTGACCCCCCCTCCTCTGCTAATCACGTTATCAGGCATTCTGTTTCTTGGCTTTGATTTTTATTTTTTTAAGCTAGTTTTTTGGCTACAGGTTTTAACGTGAGAATTATCAGGCATTCAGACTGAACTATATTCACTTTTTGCTATTCTGAGGAATAATAAATTTTTTTTTTTTTTTTGATACGTGATTTCAGTGCCTATAGAGACAGCAAGCAGAGATATAAGGAAGGGAGGGGGGAAGCAGCCAGCTGACATTCCAGAGATTTTTAATTAGCTGTTTTAGTAACAAGGGTTGTTTTTCAGAGTTTTATGATTAATACGGTTTTTCTTTTCTCCCCTTTTTGGTGAATTTATTTTTTTTTTTTTTTGTTGTTTTCTTTTTCTAGAGTTTTTTACTAAATCTAACTTTTTGTTTTTTAAAATTTTTCTTTTAAGTACATTTTTAAATGATTTTGGAGAGATTTTTTCTCTAAGCAATTTATTTTAGAGCTTTATTTCTCCAGCAATTTTTTTTTCTACAAGCTTGCTTTAGAACAAGGTCACATAGATAAGGAGAATTACAGGCTGAGGGAGAGAGCAGACACAAACTACGCAGTGGTCTGAGTAGCCCCTCCCGTCGGGCATTCGGCGAGAACAAACAGAACCAGAGTGCAGTTTTCAGATTTTTAAATCACCTTTGTTGAATAGGTTTTTGGAATAGACACAGTACGTAAGAATCGAAGGGCTAGGCATGTGAATAGAATGTCAGAGTACGTGAGAAGCAAATAGACAGGCAGCCTTTACGCTGCATAATGAAATGTTTTTTTCTTGTTTTTTGTTATTTGAAAGGTAACGGGAAAGTTTATTAATAGATTACCATCTGCTATAAAAGAGCAGCGGTGCATCGTGTAAAAGATACAGCAAGTTAATTTGAACGGACCAGGAAGTGATTTTTTTTTTTTATGTGAATAAGTTTGAAAAGGTGTTAAATCATCTGTGAGAAAAAGATCACTGACATGTCACAAGAGCAGAATTCAGAGTCACACACATCACATGTCCATCATGTGGAGACACGGGACAGGTGTAGGCTGCTCTCATTGAGTAAGGAGCCTTGTACAGGGAAAAACGCTCCCCGCCTCTCTCCACAGGGAGAAGGCATTTTTGTTTCAACCATCCCCTCTCAAGAGTCACAGGGGGGACACCCTCTCCTTTTTTTTTTTTTTTCTCTCAGTCCCTTTCTTTTTCTTCTTCAGACTTTTCTCCTCTTTCCTCGCTGCCATCCCTCTCATTCCTTCTTTTCCCTCCATCACATCTCTGACACATCCATTTTCTTCATCTTCCTCTTCTTCTATCTCTTCCTCTCCAACTCTCAAATCTTCTTCTTCATCTTCTTCTACTTCTCCCCTCCATCTTTCTTCTCTCTCTCTCCTCCATCTTTCTCTCTTTTCCCCCTTTCACTCTTCTCTCCCTCCCCTCCTCTTTCTCTCGCTCCTCCCTCACACCTCCCTTCTCTTCCTCTTTTTTCTACTTCGTTATCAACTGGGTCAACGCCCAATCCAAGCAATGTGGTGTCCCTGTATTCAGTGTCTCCAGCACAGTGCACTTTGTCTATCCCAAGCACAGCACAAACATTGCCAGTCATTATATCAGGAGAAGAAAGTGCAGATCTCCCTACACAAAACGCTACATGTAGCCCCCAGACACAACAGTCCACAGCTAGGGCTTCACAGGGGGGTGGTATAGCTACAGGGCTGCTAGCATGGAACCATGACACTGATCCACCGCAGCCTCAGCAAGGAAGTGGGAAATCCCCATGCAGCAAGACAACTTTAAAGCCCAAATCTCACCCAGTGTATGCACCAAGTACACCATGTCACTTCTTATCTGATGAAGATGAAGATGCAACGTCACACATGCTGCCCAATACTAGGGAAGAAAACACACAAGCACCAATAGAGCAGGGACAGGTAGAGGCACCATCCTATGAGCCCTTCATCCCAAGCCAGGTGATCAGTATGCTGCCAGACCCAGGGATACACCCCATGCCATTTTGCCGAACAATGCAGCAGATCCAGCGAACGTATGCAGCAGCCTGGACTGATCTCTGGACCGTAATGGAAATAAAAGCAGGTGATGCATTCTGGCCAATTATGAGAGAACATTTCAAGCTTCCAACAGAGTTAGATGCGTATGCCTGGGAGACAGGACCAAAGCTAATTGAGCAACTCAGAGAATGGGCCAAAAGCAGACTGACAGGACAAACTCTCAGCCTACATGTCACGAGTCAAGACAAGACAGAGTCCGTGGAGAAGTTCCATGACAGAGTAATGCAAGTGTTTCAAGATTTGGGCCTCATTACCCATGATCAGACACACAGACGGATGTTGGCACAGGCTTTTGTGCATGGACTGAGAGAACCAATCAGGAAACCACTGGTAGCAGCCAGGCCTGAGTACACGTCGATAGCAATGGATACCCTGCTCACAGTAGCAAAAAGGATTGAGTCCCGCCGGGACAGAAGGAATGTCAAGTGTTACAACTGTGGCGAGTTTGGTCATTTCCGGAACAAGTGCAGAACACTGACTTCACCCAGAAAAAGAAGAAACACAGAAAGCAGTGAAGAACCCCGTCCATAGGACAAGAGCACACCAAGTCCACAAGGAACCCCACCAGTGGGACCAATATCCTGAGAGTGGATGGCGTAGTCATATCTTTTCTTGTGGAACTCCGCAACCTCACCTACCTATCAGAATCTTCTGCTTCCTGCATGGGAATTGATGGTCAAGTCAGATATTTCCAGATTATGAAGCCCCTGAGCGTGTGGACTCAGCCAGAACACTCCATCATGTCCCAGTTTGTTGTGTAAAAAACCTGCACCCTCAACCTATTGGGAGTGGACCTACTGCAGAAGCTGAAAGCGACCAGAGTGTTCCAGGAAGATGGGACCATGACACTTTCTTCACCCTGACCCAAGAAGAAACAGGAACCTCAAACAACCACATTGCAGACCTATCACAGGAGGTGCTGGACATAGTACCAGAAAAACCACTCCATCACCCAGAGTCAAGATGTCTCTGACCAACTGAAGGTCTAAGTGAACTCGCCTAAGAAGACGGCCTGAGAACTTTGACATTGGCCAGGATATTCAACTCAAGAAGGACTCTACTCGTTTCATGGAATGGCAACACCTCATCCAGCTCTAACGCCAGAGGTTCATCTTTTGCAAGCACCAGGAGGTGCCCCCTGCAATCAACCAGTTCACCCAGGCCCTAGACCGGAAAAAGGCCACTCAGCTCTTCAAACTTGTGCACAAATACTGACCTGAGACCGAGCTGGAGAAAAAGAAACTACTGATGGCCCGTGCTGAGAAAAAAGCAGCCGTTTAAGGAGACGTCCCAACAAGAAGCCCCCCTGTGACCAGAACAGGTGCTAACACAGTAACTGTCTTGGTGGAGAACAAGAAAGCCAGCTGGTCGTCATCTCTCATGATGTGGATCCTAGTAGACGGCTTGTTTTCCCGCCAGCTCTGCACCAGCAGATGGGAGTCCCCTGCCGCATACTGAAGGACAAGGCCAAACTGGGCTGCCTCGCCCATCGGAATCAATCCCAGCTTTCCACAGTGAAGAAAAAGACTGTAAACCCCACTGAGTTCAGAATGGTGCAAGGCCTGGAGGCCGCGAAAGAGGCTACAGTATTTGAAACCCCAACAGTGCTGAACCATCACACTCTGCTCTCAAGAGTCCCAGTCACGGCAACGGTATTCACGGTGATCAACCTGGCCAGTACCTTCTTCAGTGTTTCCCCTCCACCTGGAGGCCTGCTTTCACGCACCAGTGCAGTGCATATGGACAATGTTGCCTCAAGGTGCTCAAAACAAGCCCTTTAAGTTTCACCAAGACAATGTCCTCCATCCTCGTCAACTGGATTGCAGAATATGCAAGAGTCACTCTTCTACAACACGTGGATGACCTTCTATTTTGTGTGGTTGACATCAACACCTGCACAGTCTATTCCTTGTCTCTCCTACTCTACCTGGAAGAACAGCAACGCAAGGTCTGGAAGAATAAAGTCCAGTGATGCCAGAAGCAAGTTACATCCCTGGGACACTGTATTGCCCACAAGACGAAACACATGTCAAAAGACTGGAAGACCACTGTGGAGAAGATGGCTCCCCCAACAACTCCAAGAATGCTGCAGGCCTTCCCTGGTCTAGTGTCATATTGCAGAACCTGAATCCCTGATGCCTCAGTCCTAATGCAGCCTCTGTGCGCTTGCATCAACGCAACCCTGCTCCTTCTATCAGACGCAGCCTTCAACCCATTCAGGAGATTGGAAGAACTCCACAGTCTCAGCGCCAATACCAGGCCTACCTGACTATGAAAAGTCTTTCCGTCTACCTGATGGAAGAAAGAAGGTCATGCTACTGGAGTCCTGGCACGGATTCACGGGGGAAAACAGAGACTTTTAGGCTGCCTCTCAGCCTGCTTGGATCCAGTTGCAAGAAGAGCATCCTCCTGCCTGATGGCAGTATCCGCAGCACACACCCTCCTGGACAAGGTTGCTGACATCACTCTTGGACAGCCACTGGAAACTCTCACTCCGCATGACATCTTGGCAATCCTTCAATCAAGCTCAACCAACAGTAATCTCCCCACAGCCAGGCATCTTTGTGGCGCCTCTATTGCCTTTGTCTCATAATGTCACCGTCTCCAGACCTACAGTCCTCAGCCCGGCCACTCTACTCCCACTCCCAAGGGGGGATACTTGGATGGCTCCAGATTTGCAGATGATGAAGAAGTTTCAACACAGGAAGTGCAGTGACCAGCAATCAAGAAATCCTGTGGTCCAGAAGTCTGTCACCTAGCCTGTCAGCCCAGGAAGCAGAACGGATAGCGCTGACGAAGGCCTGCCAGATGGCAGAAGGCAAGACTGCAAACATCTACACGGACTACAGTTACTCGCATGGCATAGCACACGACTTTAGACTCATCTGGGCTACAAGGGACTTCATCACAGCAAACGGGACAACCGTGAAGCATCATGGAGCCTTCAGGGACCTGCTGGGTGTACTCCAACTTCCAAAATGGTGGCAATTTGAAAAATCAAAGTGCATGGAAAACTGAAAACAGAAGAGGCGTGAGGCAATAACATGGCGGACATGGCAGCCAAAGAAGCAGCCAAAGGAAGACAACATGGAGAAGTGGGAGAGGTCGTAGAGCCGGACGGCTACTACATGACGACTGAAGACAAGAAACCTGACAAAAAGACGTCCTGGGATCTGCTCAAGAAGTTACAAGACCAAGCTCCAAAAGGAGAAGAAGAGCTGAATGCGAAAAAAGCAACACGTGAAGAAGGAAGGCTAACAATAATAGACTTCAAACTCTGCCTACCACAAAGTATGCACCCTATGGTGGTCCAATGGGTACATGGACCCACATCCACATATCAAAGACACAGATGAATGATCTGATTGGTGCTTACTGTTTCGCTTCAGGATCTCCACCCTAACAGCCAAACTCACCAGCAGCTGTCTGACCTGCGGCAAATTCAAGCCTGGACGTATGGAAGAAAGTCCCCCTCACCTTATCTGGAAAGACCACTCTACCAGCTTCAAAGGATCCAGATAGACCACATCCAGATATCGCCAAGTGAAGGATTCAAATACGCCATTGTGGTCAAAAGAAGTATTTTCAAGATGAACAGAAGCGTTCCAAGTCAGCAAAGACTACTGCAAAGCAGCTACTTTCAGAAAATAGTGTGCAGATACGGGGCTCCAGAAATGATAGAAAGTGATCAGGGACCCGCATTCACAGCAAATCTGACACACAAGACCCGATTAGCAGTAGGGTCAGATTTAGGCCTACACACTCCTTACCACCCCCAGAGCAGCAGGAAGGTAGAAAAACTGAACGAAACACTTAAGAATAGAATGCTGAAAAATTGCCCAAGAGACACGCAAACCATGGCATGACACACTCCCTATTGCACTGTTTAGCATAAGGCACACTCCCAGAGACCCAGAAAAGCTGTTTCGTGCCTGCATCTTCTGCTAACAGATAAGACATTTTCTTCTTTTAGTTTTTTGGTGCCTGCATTTTGTCCTGCACTTCTGTGGGGGTCTGCCGGGTCCCCTTCGGGGGCTTATGCTCCTCTCAGTTTAGTTCAGCCACTGTTTGTTCATTTGCCTTTTCCAGTTTTTTCAGTGGTTGCTGTTTAGTATTTGTTACACCAGAGAACTAATTTAGGTGGTAGAGGTCGTGTGATCTCAGGTGTTTTTGTAATTAGTAGAGTTGGTACTTTTCAGGGTTTTTTGGGGTTGCAGTAAGTGCCTTTCCTATCCTCTTCTATCTAGACAGATTGGGCCCCAGCATTTGCTCATTCTATTTTCTGTCTGTGTCTGTATTTCCTCTTGTCTAACCGCCATTACATGTTTGGGGGCTTCCTATGTTCTTTGGGGATCTGCTCCGGGGCAGATAGCTTTCCTTTTTCTATCTTTAGGTGTAGTTAGCTTCTCAGGCTGTGACGAGGCGTCTAGGACCAACGTAGGAACGCTCCACGGCTGCCTTTAGTTGTGGTGGTTAGTCAGGGTACTGCAATCCAGTAGATTCCAACCTCTCTGGTGTATTGTTGTTTTTGCCTGCTCTCCTCAGCTACCAAATCATAACACTTATGTAATTGAATTGGTCAAAAACTAATGTCCATTCTCGAGTTTTTCTCCTCACTGCCAGATTTGATGATCCTGTCCAAGAGCCCCAGATGACATCAACCTCTGTGTAACTAGAGGGAAAGCCTGTTTGAATCCACGTATCGCATTGCAAGGAAGCTCCCGTACCAGGAGAGACACCTAAGCCATGAAGGATGTCGTGGATGCTCTGACTGACCAGACAGATGACCAGATGACCTACCTGATGAGTTCAAGGCCAGTGACCAAGTTAAAGCAGGATTTGAGTCACTATAAACAAAAATGTTGATTGGATAAATTACATCTATTATAACCAGCAGAGATTTGTTAACTTCACCATAGATGCTGTAAAAGGTTTGGCAGCACAGTTAGGCCCCACTTCCATTATGGCATTCCAGAATAGAATGGCTTTGGATATGATTCTAGCTGAGAAAGGAGGTGTTTACAAAATGATCAAAGACACCTGTTGCACCTACATCCCAGACAACACTGGCCCAAATGGTAAAGTCACAATGGCAATACAGAAACTTAATGAGTTATCAGAGGAACTGAAACAGAACTCAGGTGTCACTGACCCGTGGGATCGATACTTTGGGTGGATGAGTGGGTGGCAGAAAATGTTGGCACAGGTTGGGACAGCCATTATGGGGGTTCTCATTTTTGCATTAATTACTGGTTGCTGTGTAATTCCTTGTATCCGCAGGATAATGGAAAAAACTGTTCAGGAGACAACCAATTTGATGCCACTCACCATCTTGGACCTCGCACCAGTCCGGATAGAACTGCCTGGCTTGACCAGATCTCCGAACTACCTCCAGACTGAGAATACACATCCTTGATGGAACATCCTATCAAATAAAGAGACTATGATTGCAAACACATAAACCCCCGACAGGGACAGTCCTCCTGACCGCCCATTTGCGAAAAGTCTATATTCGGTGGGGGAGACATGCGCTAGGGGTGTCTCAACTCGCAGGCAGAACAAAAGAGTTGCAGCGCTTGGGCCAGGAGCAGGTTTTTTAGGGCAAGTGGTATCTAAGGGGGGACTGTCATGGAAATATATATGTATTCCATATATTCAAAGTATATACACATATATGTATTCACAGTTCACAGTTAGATAGATCTCACTTGCTAAAAAACCTTGTGCTCACATATTTCTAGGCCAGCTATAATCAGTCGTTTTAAAGAAATCTGGCCTTCATAAAGGAACAAATGCATGAAGTACAAAAAGTCCTATTAGATATCTGTTGTTTACATTATAGTTATGCAAGACAACTAGGTCACAAGAATATAAACAATAATTCTGCAACTTCAGCTCTTTTAATCATGATTATCATAATTATCATATTTACACTAGAACAGCCAATAATCTAGCAGCTTTTAATTGTATGTTAATTGACTAACCAGCCCCTTTTTGTAAACGTATAAAACCTTGAATGAATAATAAATGTATGTCTTTGACGAACTGTTATACTGACACTTTCGTGTGGACAGTCCTCATTTCGTTCTGAGCGCTCAAGAAGACATTATATAGAGATTTGGAGAAGCAAGCAGCAAACACAGAAGGATATTTTTATCCTAATTAAATTTCCATATCATACCTCCCTCTGGAGCGATGTCTTCCTCCTCCATTCACTCCTCCTCATCCTCCTCACAAAGTGAGCCCTGCCCAGCCCTTTGTGAGGAACCACGTTGCCCTGACTGTCCAGAAGGTGATGGAATTTGTGACTCCTCATCCTCCACCTCTTCCAAAACCTCATCCCTTAGTGCTTGCAGTGTTTTTTCAAGCAGGCAGATAAGGGGGACAGTCAGGCTGACTAGTGCATCATCTGCACTCGCCATCCGCGTTGACTCATCAAACGCACGCAAAACGTGGCAGATGTCCTTCACAGAGTCCTTCGCCAGTCCTTACACTGGCTGCCCATCCATTATAGGATCCAATTCAAAGTACTTGTTCTCACCCACAAAGCTCTCCACAGTGCAGCACCCCCCTACATCTCCTCCCTCATTTCTATCTATCGGCCTAACCGACTGCTGCGCTCTGCAAATGACCTCGGACTAACCTCTGCACTAATCCGTACCTCCCACTCCCGACTCCAAGACTTCTCCCGCGCTGCGCCAATCCTCTGAAATGCTGTACCCCAAGAAATTAGGACTATCCGCAATTTGCATGGTTTCAGGCGCTCCCTCTAAACATATTTGTTCAGAGTGCAGCCTTGATGAAGATCGTCTGATCGAAACGCGTTGCTGTATGCGGCTTCCTCCATGGAGCATTTACCACTTTGTATTTTATACCGAATGGACGAATAAAATTTTGCAATTTTAAGGAGCTGGAACATTTTCTTTTCCTTGGAGCTCCCTCTAAACACATTTGTTCAGAGCGGCCTATCACATTCACTAATCAAAGTCATTCTATGTGTGTGTGTGTGTGTGTGTGTGTGTGTGTGTGTGTGTGTGTGTGTGTGTGGTGTGTGTGTGTGTGTGTGTGTGTGTGTGTGTAGCCCATTCACTATCTCCATCCATCCATCCCTCACTCCCTCAAAATGGCTGGACCATCATTGTAAATACACCATTGTATATAAACACCTGTACTTTGTAGCTCCCCCTCCTCATTGTAGATTGTAAGCTCTCACGAGCAGGGCCGGCTTATATTGCTTTAATTATTGTATTGTTAACGTTGTTACTTATGACTTTTGTTCTGAAACTGTTAAACTGTAAAGTGCTGCGGAATCTGTTGGCGCTATATAAATAAAGATTATTATTATTATTATTATTATAGAGGCCCACTCAGTAGTGGTGAAGTGTGAACGGCGCAAATTGCGAGTTGATTGCGCCTGATGCAGCTGATACTCCATTACTGCTGGCTGCTGCTCACACAACCGCTCCAACATATGTAACGTGGAATTCCACCTGGTTGGTACGTCACATATGATGCGATGTTCAGGAAGGCAAAATCTGCGTTGCAGAGCTGCAATGCGCGATCTGACCATGCTGGAACGTCGCAAGTGAGCGCACTGTAGGCGGACCTTGTGCAGCAGTGCATCAATATCCGTATAGTCCCTCAAAAAACTCTGCACGACCAAGTTGAGCACATGTGCCAGACATGGTATGTGAGTGAGGTTGACAAGGCCCAGAGCTGCCACCAGATTTCGGCCATTGTCACACACTACCAAGCCTAGCTGGAGATTCGCTGTCAAAAACCACACGTCGCTCTCCTGCTTCATGGCATTCCAGAGCTCCTGCGCTGTGTGGCTTCGATTCCCCATGGAAATTAATTTCAGGACGACCTGTTGACGTTTGCCCACGGCAGTGCTCATATCGGTCGCAACAGCTAAGTGTTGTGTGGTGCATGTGTGGGGTGCACACATCACAGAAAGCAAAGCATCATAGAAGACAAGCATTCAGTAAACGGCAGTTATTCATGGCAGTTAATCAGGGCTGGAATAAGGTAGTCCACACTTTGCTATATTTTTAATCCTGAACAAAAAATTTTCATAAATATTATGTTTATCAAATACCCTTATTATTATTATTACAACCTCATGCATGTTTTGCAATATATTTTACATTTTATTTTAGGATATTTGTTTCTTGTTTTTTGTTATGTTTTTAATTATGTACATTAACTGTATCCTCCTGTGTTCCCTTGCCTTCCACAAACACCGCCCCATCCCCCCTTCATCACGACTCATACACATGAGCCCCTCCATACTTCCCTCTCCCATGTACAGTTCCCATGCACTCATCACCTTCCTGAGAAACCTCAGCCCATCTAGCCGAAACACATCACTGAAAAAACCAACTTACAACACCAACAACTACCTGCTCTTTATCTTCCTACTCCTATTGATTTCAGGGGACATCTCCCCCAACCCTGGTCCACCATCCCCCAACCTCAATCCCTACCCTACCTCATATCGAAACCATAATAATCTTATTAATATTAATTGCACTCCCTCATCTCCTTCGTTTAACTGTGCCCTCTGGAATCCACGGTCTGCATGCAACAAGCTAACTTTCCTGCACAACTACTTTCTGAACAACTCTCTTCATCTGTTGGCCCTGACTGAAACCTGGATTCAGGATTCTGACATGGTTTCCCCTCCTGCCATTTCCTATGGTGGCTTATAGTTCTCACATTCCCCGAGACCCTCAAACAGACATGGTGGTGGAGTCGGCATACTCCTGTCCCCACAATGCACTTTCCAGGTCATCCTCCCAATTCCATCACTCTCATTCCCTTCTTTTGAGGTCCACACCATCATGCTCTTTCGTCCCCTCTCCCTCAGAGTAGCGGTCATATATCGGACCCCAGGCCCAAAGTCATTCTATGTGTAAGTGTGTGTGTGTAGCCCATTCACTATCTCCATCCATCCCTCACTCCCTCAAAATGGCTGGACCATCATTGTAAATAGACCATTGTATATAAACACCTGTACTTTGTAGCTCCCCCACCTCATTGTAAATTGTAAGCTCTCAAGAGCAGGGGCGGCTTCTATTGCTTTAATTATTTTATTGTTAACGTTGTTACTTATTACTTGTGTTCTGAAACTGTTAAACTGTAAAGCGCAGCGGAATCTGTTTGCGCTATATAAATAAAGATTATTATTATTATTATTATTAAGCGTTCACTGGTCCATGTGGAGGTAGACCGTGACGGCTCCTGCAGCAATGTTTCTGAGGAACTGGAGTAGGAGGAGGAGTCAATGTGTACAGACTTGATTCCTGCAATCCTTGGAGTTGGCTGAACACGTACAGCGCCACTCGCAAGATCTGTACCCGGCTACACAACATTGATCCAATGGGCAGTGAGGGAAAGGTATCGTCCCTGGCCATGGGTACTGGTCCACGCAGCGGTGGTCAGGTGGACATTGCTACTGACGAAGTTTAGTAGCGCATGTTTAATTTTTCACGCAACATGCTTTTTCAGACCAGGGACGGCTTGCCTGCTGAAATAAAATCGGCTTGGCACATTGTATTGTGGGACTGCCAATGCCATTAAGTTACGGAAACTGTCAGTCTCCACCAGCCTGAATGACAGCATTTCAAGGGACAGGAGTTTTGCAATGCCAGCATTCAGAGCCTGTGCTCGTGGATGGTTTGCCGAGTATGGCCGTCTTTTATCCCATGCCTGTGGTACCGATGGCTGTTTTGTGGCCTGGGTGTGTGAGGATGACAGGGAACTTGCTGCTGTGGGTGGAATAACACTTTGTTTCTGGACAACATTGACCGAGGTTCTTCCATGGCGATCCTGTGAGAAAGTCGAACTAGCTGTGTGTCAGCTGGAGGAAGAGGCTCCGACACGACCTGAAGATGTAGTTGCTGCTGTAGGTTGGCCTACATCTCCAGTGTGTCTTTGTAACTCAACTACGTGCTTTGTACCCACATGTTTGCACATATTTCCCACCTCTTCCGACAAGCCTACAACCTGCAATGATCATCAGTCTACTGAACCACCACACGATCAGCTCTTCCCTCTCCTAGTGTATCCTCAACCACCCCTGTAGATTGTGAGCCCTCGCGGGCTGGGTCCTCTCTCCTTCTGTACTTGTGTGTGCCTTGTATTGCTCATGTTTACTGTAATTGTCTATATTTGCCCCTCTTCACATGTAAAGCGCCATGGAATAAATGGCGCTATTAAAATCTATAATAATAATAATATTACTGGTATTGACGTTACTGACACTTTTACCTGTTTTTACTTTTAGATTACACAGCTTGCATTTCACATAGCAAATATCATCTGCAAGTGTGTCAAAAAAGGACCATGCAGTGCAAGTCCTGGGAGCGCCCGTTTTGACTTTTGGAAGAGAACTGCTCCGAACAGGTTCCAAACTGGAGGCTACAGTCAACCGAGTCTGCAGCCTAACTCTCCCTCCTGTTTGTACCGTTGGGGCAATCTCTTCCTCAGAGCTGCTCCCACCACCTTCCTGTTCCTCACGCCATGTTGGGACTTGGACCTCATCATCTCCACTACCCTCTTCCAAAACCTGCTGCTGTTGGGTGGTCTGGCCAGCACCATGCTCAACAGAAACTGGCACCTGAGTCTCATCATCATCAGATGCGTTCTGCGGTGTGCTGAGCATCGGCACTGGCTCACCCGCCTCTTCAGATTCTGAGAGACACAGCTGTTGCGCATCACTGCATACTCCCTCTTCTTCACATTCCAGAATGCTGCTTGGCTGGGCCCCTGTTTGCAAGCCAACAGATTCTGAGAACAGAAGCAGAGACTCAGCTGGATCCTGTACAGAACTGTCTGACTGCCTGGGCAATTTGGCAGGCGGTGAAGAGACAGATGGTTGCTCAACAGTGCTGTGTTCCTGAGAGGAGGTGGAAGCAATTGAAGTCGATGCATTGGCTACCATCCAAGCAACAACGGCTTCAATTTGTTCTTCCCGCAGCAGGGGGGTACGCCGACCTCCTACTAAAGTGCACATAAAGGAACGCTCGGAAGTGCTGTTAGCACAGTCAACACTTGCTCCTGTGTTACTGGGGTTCAGTAATGTCAGCTGTTCCCCTGCTGTGTGTACGCCAAAAAGTCATGCTGCCTCCACCCTGTCCTCCTCTCATCCCTGGGCTCCAACACCGCCAGTTGTTGCTCGGAAGTAATTGGCACGGGTACTGACTCCTGCCCAGCCTGGTTACAGCACGACAGCTGTTTACTGGCAGTGTCAACGTTAATTAGCCTCCAATAAGTTGTCCTGTCGTGTTGCATTCGGGTTAGCCGACTCTATGGTGCCTGCAGTTTAGGTGATTCCTATGTGTGCTGTGGGATATCTAAATAAAGTCTGTTTCCGTTGTGACAATAGGACAAGCACCCACTGTAGGACTGTGTGATTCGTTAACTGCGGCCAGCTTGCGGCCTGTCAACTTACATTTTCATGGGTGCCTTATGGTACCCGTCCGGGTTCCAGTACCGTCAGCTGGTTCTCCGCAGTGCCATTGGCCTCGGTGCCTCCATGTCGGTATCCGAGTTCCAGCAACGTCTGCTGGTCCTTGGTAGTGCTTTTGAGCACAGGTACCTCCTGCTTAGTAACCGTGTCCCAGTAACGTCAGCTGGTCCTCGGTTGTGCCATTGGCTCTTTTCCTTCTGCTGCCCCTCCAGGTTCCAGCACAGTCAGCTGGTCCTCGTTACTTGCATTGGCTCTTGTACCTTCTGCTACCCATCCGGGTTTCAGTACCGTCAACTGGTTCTCCGCAGTGCCTTTGGCCTCGGTGCCTCCAGTTCGGTATCCGAGTTCCAGCAACGTCTGCTGGTCCTTGGTAGTGCTTTTGAGCACAGGTACCTCCTGCTTAGTAACCGTGTCCCAGTAACGTCAGCTGGTCCCCGGTTGTGCCATTGGCTCTTTTCCTTCTGCTGCCCCTCCGGGTTCCAGTACAGTCAGCTGGTCCTCGTTACTTGCATTGGCTCTTGTACCTTCTGCTACCCATCCGGGTTCCAGTACCGTCAACTGGTTCTCCGCAGTGCCTTTGGCCTCGGTGCCTCCAGTTCGGTATCCGAGTTCCAGCAACGTCTGCTGGTCCTTGGTAGTGCTTTTGAGCACAGGTACCTCCTGCTTAGTAACCGTGTCCCAGTAACGTCAACTGGTCCTCGGTTGTGCCATTGGCTCTTTTCCTTCTGCTGCCCGTCCGGGTTCCAGCACAGTCAGCTGGTCCTCGTTACTTCCATTGTCTCTTGTACCATCTGATACCCGTCCGGGTTCCAGTAACATCAGCTGGTTCTCGGAAGTTAGACAACCGTAAAGACCACCCCGAAGAAGATGACAACCCCAAGGACAACGAGCATCAAGCCAACCAGCCTGAACACCATCACAAAGAGGAAATAAAAGATTACCCAGAAGAAGATCACCAACAGGACAAAGAAGGTTAAGACAAACTACAAGATACAGAACAAGAGACAGAAGAACAATAAGCAGAAGATCAAAAAGCAGAAGAACATGAAAAATAAGACCAAAATGAAGAGCAAAATATATGCTGTAAATTATAAGCAGAAGAAGACTAAGCAGTGTATGGGGGTGAGTCCGTTCCTCCTCGTGGTGCCCCTGGAAAATGCCTGCTACTGCAGGCTAAACTGAACACGGACAAATACTGTTGTAATTTAAATCTTTTGTGACAGCAAGAACGGAAGGAAGAAAAATTCATACTTTTACAGATTACAAGTACAGGAATCTCTGTCACAAATAAGAATATGATGAAGAAGATGAAGAGGAAGAAGATGAAGAAGTAGAATATGAAGAAGAATAATAGTTTAATAAGAACAATATGAGTAATGTTAACAAAAAGATGAATAACAAGAAGTTTAAGAAGAAGATAAAGAAGGTGAAGATGAAGAATAATTAGATGACAAAGATGATGCTGCTGAAGATTATGAAGGTGAAAGTGTGGCAAAAGTTAAAAAGGTCAAGAGCATGGAAGTTGTGAAACATACATATTTGCCAAAATAGAAAAAAGGTTAACAACATTGTCAATTTCGTCGTCAATCCGAACGTCTTTAAAAAAAAAATTATTAATGCTATTCCATTGGTTGGGTTAAACATCTATGCCTTTAATGTCTCCTCAACCTCCCCCAATACATTCTACATTACTCTTTGTTGTTTTCCTTCATGTACAATTATCCAACAAGCCAAGAATGTTTTTTTTTTAATTACGATATTTTGTTCCCATAGACTTACATTGGATTTCCGGTATCGGTATCGGGTATCACCGATATTTTGTGGATATCGTCGATACCATTCCGATCCGATATTTTTGGATATCGGAAAGTATCGCTCAACTCTACTGACTACTTTACATTGTATCAGTGTCATATCATCAGTGTTGTCCCATGAAAAGATATAATAAAATATTTACAAAAATGTGAGGGGTGCACTCACTTTTGTGATATACTGTATATACATCCATACACTGTAGAATATTTGCAAGGAATCGCCATCATGCATATTTATTAAGAGAAGCATATGTGTACTATACAGTAGATAGGTAGTTTCAGCAGGGAGGTATACATTGACCATAGATAATGGTAGTGTAAATTAATGTTTCTTTTGTACGTTTCCTTTGAGTAAGGCCGGCGTCACACACAACGACAAAAAATCGGTCCGTTTTAGACGGTCGATTGTCGGATCAAAATGCAAACATCACACATCCTTCTGGCATCCGATTTTCCTTCAAAGATGCGATTTAGTCGCATGTGTGTGTACCTTGTAACATCCGATTTTCATCCGACTTGCGAGATTTTCTCGCAGGCTTACAAAACTGACATATAATGGATCCAAAAGAATAGTATTTCAATCACAAAAAAAAGAATAGATATATACACATAGAACACATATATATATATATACATGTCATTGTGACATATATATACATATATTTATAGTTCCTAGACTTCTACATACTGTTATAGCCGCTAATTCAATTGCCGGCTTTTGTGAAATCACAGAAGCCGACATGAAATGATACATTGTTTCCACACAGTTAACCATGTCATTTCCTGTATTTTGATATTTGTTTAGAACTTACAATTACATGAGTGTATTTGTGCAAAATTTCAGACATGTAGGGGTTAATTAAAGGTGTAATTTCGTTGAAAAAAAATGGTGGGCTCCCGCTGTATTTTCTCCACCAGACAGACAAAGCAAGCGAGTGGGGGCAGATAATAACAGCCTAGGGAGGGTACATTTTTTGTGCCCCCCCTGGCTACTAATATCTGCCCCCAGACACCCCAGAAAGGGCAAATCTATAATTAAATTCGCCCTTTCTGGCACTTTGCCCGTCTATTCCCATTGCCCTGTAGCGGTGGCGAATGGGTTAATAATCTCACCTTAATGTCACCTTAGTATTGAAAGGTGACCTTAAGGCAGGTTAATAATTGAGAGCTGTGGCAAGCATTTTTATTGGTATATGGTCTTCCATCCTGGTATGTGCTGCCCCCCTCCTATCCTGGTATGCATGACACCCCTCATCCCTATCCTGGTATATATGGTCCCCTCACCCCCCACCCAATCCTGGTATGCATGGTACCCCCTCTTCCCTATCCTGGTATGCATGATACCCCCTCATCCCTATCGTAGGATGTATGGTACCCCCTCATCCCGCAATCCTGGTATACATGGCACCTCTTACCTCCCAATTGTGGTATGCATGGTCCCCTCATCCCCAATCCTGGTATGCATGGTACCCCTCATCCCCTAATCCTTGTATGCATAGCCCCCTTACCCCCAGTCCTGGTATGCATGGTCCTCTCACCCCCCTATCCTAGTATGCATGGTCCTCTCACCCCCCTATCCTTGTATGCATGATCCTCTCACCCCCCCTTTTCTGGTACTCATGGTCTCCTCACCCCCCTTTTCTGGTACGCATGGTTCTCTCACTCCCTTATCCTGGTATGCATGATCCCCTCACCCCCCCAATCCTTGTATGCATGTCCTATCACCCCCCTTTCCTGGTATGCATGGTCCCCTCACCCCCAAATCCTGGTATGCATGGTCCTCTCACCCCCTTTCCTGATATGCATGCTACCCCTCACCCCCCTATCCTGATATGCATGTGTGTAGCCCAGCTGCGCTTGGAGCCACATTTACCCAGGAGGATGCACCAAAGGTAAACACACACACCTGATATTCATTCACAGCTCCACCAATCCCGAGAAACCACCAGAGGGAGCCCTTGAAGAGTATGTATATATATATAAGGGTAGTGGAGAGACTGCAGTCAGAACTCCTCAGACGAGCTGAGAGGGAGTTGTTAGTTTTACCTCAGATGAGCTGAGAGGGAGAGTTACCTCAGAACGTTGAAAGACTGTTAATTCCCTTGGAAAGTGGAAAGTTAGCTCAAAGAAGTGTGCATAGATCAGTTAGACGGAAGGTCCTGATAGCTGCTTCAGACTGAGCGTTAGAAGGAAAAGAAGGAAAGGGAACAGCAGTTACTGAAAGACTGAAGACTACAGCTTGAGCTTAGTTCACTGTGTGGAGGCCAGTAATAGTGGAGGAAGATAGCCACTTCAGCCTGGTCAGAACTGAGTCAACTGAGTGTAGTTTCAGTGAGCAAGCATGCCGACGCTTTGAGAGCGGTGAAGAGAAAGGAGAATCAGCTATCTACTGCTAGTGTGCTTATGTTAAGGGTCGGAGTAGGACGAAAGGCGAGTGGAAGGGAAAAGAGAGTGACGAGGTTGAAACAGCATTGATCGCTTACCTCTACTCTGAACAATCGGACACCGGGTCCGAGCTTGCTAGCATCTACACGACTAGTGGGAGATACCGGAGACCCTGTGGGACTTCAAGTCGCAGGGGCCCAGCAGTGCTGATACGTAACCGAGGTCAGGAAGACGGGGTCTAGCAGGACGCTGCATACAGAGACACTGTTCTATCCACGAGAAGGCCTCACCACAAAGTCAGCCGGGCGTATATGAGAAGACAGAGTTAGACTTCGTTTAATACAGGTCAGAAACTCACACATACAGGAGTACGGAGGCCCTACACCTACTCAGTGGGATTACTGGACGTGCATCCTCCACCCTGCCAGCTTCCCGGGACGTGACTGCAACTACCATCAGTAAAGGTACAGAAAGAGACTTTCGTGTGTGTGTGTCTGCCTTATTGCTCCTGCAACCCTACACCGCCATATACCCTGAGGGATCCAGTCTTGCCTGTGGAAGACTTAACACCTTGCTGCCCAGTAACAACCCCTCAGCGGATCTACCCTGCAGCGCTGGTCACCCTGACCAGCTACCACAGGTGGCGTCACGAACAAACTGTAAATACTTTATTCCCCTGTAAATATCCCACATTTGAGGTGAGCCCCAGAGCCACAGACCGAGCTGTGCTACCCGTGACATCCCCCATTGAAGTGAACGGGCTCGGTGCCGAGTAACATAGTAACATAGTAACATAGTTATTAAGGTTGAAGGAAGACTTTAAGTCCATCTAGTTCAACCCATATCCTATCCTAACCTGCCCTAACATGTTGATCCAGAGGAAGGCAAAAAAAACCCAAGTGGCAAACAGTAAGCTTCACATTGGGGAAAAAAATTCCTTCCCGACTCCACATACGGCAATCAAACTAGCTCCCTGGATCAACGCTGTATCTAGGAAACTAGTGAATATAGCCTGTAATATTATACTTTTCAAGAAAGGCATCCAGTCCCCTCTTAAATTTTAGTAAGGAATCACTCATTACAACATTAGACGGCAGAGAGTTCCATAGTCTCACTGCTCTTACAGTAAAGAATCTGCATCTGTGATTATGGCTAAACCTTGGCTGCTGCTAAGGGCGACTCACATGGTCCCCTCACCCCCTATCCTGGTATGCATGCTATCTCTCACCCCCCTATCCTGATATGTATGGTCCCCTTCATCCTTATTAAACTGCACACACACCAAAAAACATTTATACTCACCTTTCTTCCTGTCAGTATTCCGGGTTTTCTAGGTAACTTTGTCAATGATTTTGCCCTTTGTTAAAATGGAGTTTGCTGTTTTCTGTGCCCTACTTCCTGTTCGTTTGTTTAAAACCCGGCTCAGGTGCTGGCTTCACTGCTGGAATATTCTGCTTCCGTTTCCCTGCAACCCAGCTGCTTTGTTCCTCACAGATCTTTTGTGTATTTACCAGGAAAGTGCATAACCAGGTTATCTTCAGGTGTTTCTCAGCCACAGCAGTTTCTACCCATGGCTCTGGACATTCTCTGCATACATAAGTTGCACATACTGTGTTATCACTAAACTGTTGACTTGGGAATTTAACCCTTGGTTCACTCCATCTGATAAGAACTGTGTTCTGAACTGTTGCTGTTTAACCCTTCGTGCATTACCTCTGGTGAGAGCTGTTGGAACTGTTACTGGAACCTTACTGACATATGAACTTGTTGTTGGACTTCACTGAATTAAGCCACAACTGAGATTAACTTGTTCCTGGACCTCCCTGTGTTTTCTGCATACCTGGATCTGACTCTTCACACACCAGCAGTGTGTAAATCCAGCCACTTACCTGTGCATCAGACTTACCTTGTGGTCACATTTGTGTGAGGACTCCGTCGTAAGAACTTTACCACCCTCGCTATAGAGGTTCAAAGACTTATATCCGGATTCATATAACTGGACTTGTGTATATATATATGGACTCATTGCATGTCACTACGGTTGTTTGAATATTGTTTTTGGGTGTTTTGCTGTTTCACAAATACATTATTTGCATTCAAAGAAACCCGTCTCTGATTGTTCATTGCCCCACGCTATCAGAATCCTCGAGTTCCTACAATAGTATTACAGGATATTCCAGCCTAAAAAGAGGATTCTGCTGGGGCAATGACGGAGACACGGGCAGACAAATTGTTCACCATAGTTAACTCCTTGCAGCAGGAGGTGGCGGCTGCACACAATCAGATTAGAGACTTGGAGTCTCGGGTTAACCACAATGCACAGGGGTTTGGTCAGGCTCTCCAAGATCTACGTTCTAGGTTAGGAGTCCTGGAGGCCTTACCTACTGAGCCTACCTCATCCACCAGTATGCCCAAATTGCCTCCATTCCGTTTTAATGGTGACCGAAGTCAATTCCGTGGGTTTGTTAATCAATGTATATTATTTTTTGATGTACATGCCTCCTACTACCGGTCTGATAGATCTAAGGTTCTATGTATTATTATGTTGTTGACATCACGTGCACTGGCTTGGGCAAATCCTATGGTTGAAAGTCATGATACCCGTCTAAATAATTTGGACAATTTTCTGGCAGCCATGGCGCAAATGTTCGACGATCCCAACCGCCGTGCTACCGCTGAATCTGCCTTGCTTTCCTTACGCCAGGGGAAACGGTCAGTCATAGAATATGTTACTGAATTTAAAAGGTTAGTGGTGGACACCCAGTGGGAAAACAATGCTTTATTCCCAATCTTTAGAAAAGGTTTGTCAAATGCAATCAAGGATGAGCTAGCTCGTTCAGAGTCTCCACAGGAGTTTGAATTGTTTATACAGCACTGTGTACGTATTGATATCCGTTTAACTGAACGCAGACAAGAAAAATGGGCCGCTGTAAATCGCATTACTAATTACTCTCTTCCGTCCAGGGAAACCACAGGCAAAAACCCGCGAGAGGCTGAGGAGGTGCCTATGCAGGTGGACTCACTGCAGAGACGTGAGAATAATGAACGCCGCGAACACCGTCTCCGTGAGCGCTTATGTTTCTATTGTGGTCAATCGGACCATTTCCTCATCAATTGTCCTAAATGTCCTAGGCGACCCAATAAGGTGTTGGCGGTAGTAGGGGATTATGATAACACAGACGCTGAGTCTGAAGTTTCGGAAACCAGTCTACATCTAGATGCGGTTTTTCCCCCAATACTGATGCCGACTTCCCCTAAAGATCAAGGGGAGAAATATTCACATGTTCTCTTCCTATACAGATTCAGTGGGAGGAACAGTGGATATCAAGTTCTGCCATGATAGACTCTGGAGCAGGTGGGAATTTCATGGATTCTTCTTTTGCAGAGGAACATGGTATAAAGACACAACTAAGAGCTTCACCAATCACTATGGAAACGGTGGATGGTTCCCCATTAGTTTCTGGACCAGTAGATCGGGAGACAGTGCCTCTGGAGTGTAAGATGGAACCAGACCATCAAGAAACACTTTCATTCATGTTAATATCTTCTCCTCATTTTCCTGTAATTTTAGGAATTCCCTGGTTACGGTCACAAAATCCAATCATCAATTGGGAAACCAAGGAGATAACCTTTCTCCCGAAGTGCAGTTCTACCATCAGTCCAACTGTGGCGGCTCCAGTTACCCAGAACTTGGAAGAGGTGATACAGGTACCTACTCTCCTCTGATTTATCAGGAATTCTCAGACATTTGTGATAAAAGGAAGGCAGATCAACTTCCCCCACATAGACCGTATGACTGCCCCATAGAATTGCTTCCTGGAGCAGCGATTCCTTTCGGCCATGTTTACCCGTTGGCTGCTCCGGAATTAAATCTTTACGAGAGTATATAGATGAGAATTTAGCCAAGGGGTTTATCCGACCATCTTCTTCACCAGCGGGAGCTCCAATATTCTTTGTAAAGAAGAAGGATGGTACTCTAAGACCCTGCATTGACTACCGGAGTTAAATAAGGTAACCATTCGTAACAGGTACCCGTTGCCCCTAATTCCAGAATTGTTGGAAAGAGTTCGCCAGGCCAAAGTATTTACCAAATTAGATCTTCGTGGGGCATATAATTTACTCCGTATACGGCCCGGAGACGAATGGAAGACAGCTTTTAGATGCCGGTATGGACATTTTGAATATTTGGTGATGCCATTCGGACTCTGTAACGCTCCTGCTGCTTTTCAACATTTAGCCAACGACATTTTCAGGGATTTATTGGACCAATATGTGGTAATTTACCTTGATGACATCTTAATCTTTTCTGACTCCTTACAGGAACATCAGGAACATGTCAAGACCGTACTTAGACGTTTGAGAGATAATCATTTGTACATCAAACTCGAAAAGTGTGAGTTCCATTGTTCTGAAATTCAATTTTTAGGCTATGTTATCTCGCCTCAGGGATTGAATATGGAGTCCAGCAAGATCCAGGCAATCTTGGACTGCCAGTACCAGGAAACATTAAGGAGGTACAACGATTCATTGGCTTTGCTAACTTTTATAGACGGTTTATCCGAATTTTTCAGAAATTGTCCGTCCCATCACTCTCCTCACCAAGAAGGGGAAGAAGTTTGAATGGTCTTCGCAAGCTCAGGAAGCCTTTGATCGCCTGAAGGGTTGTTTTACCACGGCTCCAATATTGATGCATCCGGATCCTGCACAGCCTTTTATCGTGGAGGTGGACGCGTCTGACTGTGCATTGGGAGCTATCCTCTCACAACGTACCGGAGACAAAGGTTTGCTGCACCCGTGTGCCTTCTTCTCTCGTAGGTTATCTTCTGCAGAACTGAACTATGATGTGGCAGATAAGGAACTTTTGGCAATTATTTCTGCCTTTAAGGAATGGAGACACCATTTGCAGGGGGCAACTCAGCAGGTAGTAGTACTCACGGATCATCGCAATTTGGAATTCCTTAAGTCTGCCAGGTGTCTTTCTCCTCGCAAGCTAGGTGGAGTTTGTTCTTGAACCAGTTTAATTTTATTATTTCGTACCGCCCAGGTTCACGTAATGGAAAGCTGACGCATTATCCCGAATCCATACCGTGGATTCCGTGCCTGGACCCCGTCGAAGACCATCTTGTCGGAGGCCAATTTCGTTGGAGTGCTCCGGAACCGGGACTTGTGGCAGAGATCAAGCTGGCCTATGACGGTGACGTATTTCTTGCAGCTCCACCTGACAATGTGAATCTTGTCCTTCGGAATGGTGTGTGGCTTAGAGATCGATGTATTTATGTCCCAGAGGCTGTAAGACTTCGAGTTCTCAAATTGGTCCACGACTCTAAATTGGCTGGTCATAGGGGGGTACAGAAGACGCAGGAATTGTTAACTCGTTTTTTTTGGTGGCCTACCTGCTTGAAGGATGTGAATGACTATGTCCGCTCTTGTGAAGTTTGTGCCCGTACAAGGTTCCTCGCGTTTCACCTACTGGTCTTCTTAAACCGCTACCTGTACCGTCTCGCCCTTGGGGGTCTATTTCGATGGACTTATTGTGGAGTTACCCACCTCTGGTGGTAAAAAATACTATTTTGGTGGTAGTAGATCGTTTAACGAAAGCTGCTCATTTCATTCCGTGTGCTGGTCTTCCCTCAGCTACAGAGACAGTAGATCTAGTTATCCAGAACATTTTCCGGCTGCATGGGGTACCAGATGACATCATTTCTGACCGGGAATACAATTTACCTCTAGATTTTGGAAAGGATTTTGTTCTGCGCTCCACATTAATGTTTGCTTGTCTTCTGCATACCATCCTCAGACCAACGGGCAGACCGAACGGACAAATCAAACCTTGAGCAATATCTACGCTGTTACGTCAGTCATTTGCAGGACGATTGGCTGAAGCTACTTCCTCTAGCGGAATTTTCGTACAACAACTCCCAAAGCAGTTCCACGAAGGTAACGCCTTTTTTGCCAAACCTGGTTCATCTCCACCTATTTATGCTGTCTCACCCCTACGATTTCAGGTTAGCCAGCTGGTTGAAAGACAAGTTGACCGGGTGCACCGGTAAACAAATGAATTTTCAAGTCACCATCCCTGGAACCACAGAGACAGGTAGTATATAATAAGGGTAGGCGATAGATTCAGAACCCCAGACCTAGGGATTTTAAAGTTTAAGATGACTGAGGTTGGTTTCCTCAGAATTAAAATGTTATTCCTTGCAAAATGGAGAGCTCAAAAATGGGTGCATTAAGATCAGTTGCGGAAGGTTGATCTGTTAGACCTGTCGTTAGAAGAAAAGAAGGATTAAGGAACACAGTTACGAAAGTTCCTGATTAACACTTGAGCTTAGTCTCACTGTACCAGTATAGGGAGAAAGTACCTCCCCTGTCAACTGAGTCTGGTTGATTCAGTGAGCAAGCATGCCGACAGCTTTGAATGAGACGTGATAGAAAAGGGAATCAGTATCTATGTAGATGGCATGTTAGGGTCGGAAGACGAAAGTCATGGGAAACAGTAAGAGTAAACAATGCGTCCTCTCTGAACAATCGGACACGGTCCATTGCTAGCATCTACCGACTAGTGGAGTACGGAACCCGTGAGGACGTTCATAGGGGAGCGGGATAGTAACCGGGTCAGGTAAGACGGGGTTGCAGGTAACTTGTCAAGAATTTCTATCCCTTGTAGGTTAAAAGAGTAGCGGGTTTAGTGCAGTTAGTTCGTTTTAGTAAAACCACACATCAGGGTACTGGCCTACACTACTCAGATAGGATTACTGGCGTCATTCCTCCACCACTGCCATTGTTCCCAGGACTGTGTGAATTACCACAGGAAAGTAGCAGAAAGCAGTTTTTTGGTCGCTTATCTCTCAACCACAGCCATATTACCCATGGGGACCAGTCTTGCTTAAAATTCACAACCTGTGCTACCACTAAAACTGTGGACTTGGGAATTACACCCTGACCACTCCAATCGTAAGAACAAACTGTATTACTATATTGCCTGTTTAAACCCCTTCGGTGCTGACCCAGAGCAGAGAGCTGTTGGACACCTAGTTACTGGAGACTAACTGAAACATATGAACTAGTTTTGTTGAGAATGACTTAAGCCACTGAGTTAACTTCTATCCTAACCTCCCTAGACATGTTGCATCCAGGGAAGCATATAAAACCACAGTGGCAAACAGCACGTTCACTTGGGGAAAAATTCCTTGATCCACATATTGTGCCTGGGATCACGTGTAAGAAACTTGAACTGCTAATATTGATGTTTCAAGAGGACTTTTAATATTCAGTTAAAATCACTTTATACAAATAAGGAATTCATGTCATGTCTTTTACGAGTTGTTGTGATTATGCTCTTTGGTGTGTAGCGTTGTCCCACCACATCCTGGTATTGCATTCAAAACCCTACTCTGATTGTCATGGTCCCCTCACCTTATTAAACTGCACCACACAAAATTTATACACTTCCCTTGTGCTCCAGCGCTGTCCCGTTCTGCCGGAGGCCGGGGGAGGAGTGTGGCGCTGGAGTACGTGCATGCCCATACTATGTGCATGCCCATACCGTGCTGTCCGGCGCCATATTGCTGAAGACACACTGCAAATGTGTCTTCAGTAAAATGGCGCCAGATAGCGCTATGCACATGCTCGATTCCGACGAGCACTCCTGTCCCGGTCTCTGGCGAGAAAAGAAGAGCCGTGACAACGCTCCTCCTGGTTAGGTAAGTATGGCGCGGAGATCGCGGTATGCATCCAGTGTCTATGCGTACCGCTGTCTCCGGCGCCATACACACTCCTCTTACCTGTAACTGCTGGATGCCGTCTTCTGTCTGGAGCCAGACTGCGCATGCGCGTCGCGCTTGCGCAGTCTATAAAGGATTCGGATAGAGTGACTCTCCCAGCGTAATAGATGTGCTACTTCCATCCTGTGCCCCTATTGCGTAATGTGCTGCTTTCGTCCTGCGGTCCCGTCCTGGTATGTGCTGCTGCCATCTTGTGATGTGATGCTTCCATAAAATAGAACCTGAGTCAGCGTGTGCGTATCTCACAATATCTGACGTCATTTTGTTGAAGACACTGCGTCTAGGAATTTGCATGCACAGTGTCTTCACTAAAATGGCATCGTAGTGCAGTATGCACGCGTTCTGACTCAGGCACCACACTGCACAGGCGTCACCCATTTTGGCTTTGAACAGAAAGACACATTCACTGTTATATATAACATTTTTAAATTTATTAAACTATTAGCTAAAGAAAAAAATTATTGTTAAAAAAATTCTCTGTAAACAATATTTTTGGTGTAAACTCTGGTCTTCCTTTAAGTTGCTTTGTTGATCAGTAGCGAAAACTTTGATTTTGACTTGCCGGAAGGATTTTGTCCTTGAAAAGGCGACATAAAGTTCACCATGGCTGAAGGCTGGAGATGGCAAATATATGCCAACAGAATCTAGTGTTTGCCCTTGACTTTTGTTGATGGTCATAGCATAACCAAGTTTTAAGGGAAACTGTTTTCGTTTTAAAGTAAAAGGAAGATTAGGATCGCTTGGTGCCAGAATAACTCTGGGAATGAATACCCTTGTACCTTTAAATGATTCGGTGAGGATTTCACAGTCAATGACTTTTGACATCATTTGCTTCACAACCATTCTGGTGCCATTGCAAAGACCTTTTGTTGAGTTAAGGTTTCTTAATAGCATGACTACTGCTCCAACTTTCAAATTTAATCTATGAGGAGGCATACCACCAGGCATTAAGCTGTTTAAGAACTCCATTGGATAGTTTGCTGCTTCCTCAGCATTTGCAGTATCTTGCTGAATGGAATCAATACTGGTGTAGCATTTCAATTCAGACTGAATTAGTTTAAGAACATTTTCATTCAGTTCATGTGAATGTTTGTTTGTTGGAGTTAGGATTGCACGGTTTTTAATGCTTTTATCTTCTGGTTGTATGACTTGAGGAAAGACAGCGTCAACAATACATCCATTTTCAATGCAGACAGAAGGAATTTCAAAAATACCTTCCTCTAGTTTTGGTTCTTGAAGTTTTCCATCTCCAAGGTTTAAAAGCCATAGGGAAAAGCCTTGATGTTCTTCGGGGACATTGTCCTCATTGGTACGCATGTTTTGATCCAATTTGAGGACTTCAATATTCCTCCAACAATTGCTGTTTTTCATGCATGCTGAAATTATTTCGGTTCTGCTGCCATGTGGTACAACAGGAAGGATTTGTCGAAAATCTCCATCAAAAAGGAACACCGCACCTCCGAACGGTTTTTTGGATGGGACTTTTGGATTTTCAGCCATGAGTTCTTTGTATAATGTGTCAACTGCATTTACAGCATGAGCTGGAGCCATAGAAGCTTCGTCCCAGATTATGAGTTTGGCACTTTTCAACTCATTGGTAGTATTGCAGCCATGACAAATATTGCACGTTCGGCCTCCCTCCAGCAAAGTGGCAGCAATGCCTGTAAATGTACATGGCAAGACTAATTCATTTTTTCTCCGAACGTAATGCATGATTGTATTATACAGGAATGTTTTGCCACTTCCACCAGGTCCATCAATAAAAAATAGGCGTTTTTCCAAGTTGGGATTCTCAAAAGCTTCTGTGATTTTTTCGAAAGCTTTTAGCTGTTTTGGGTTTAACATTTTGAATTTCTTCTCATACAAATCCTTTTCCGCAACAGGGTCGTAATATTTGCTAGAATTGATTGGATCATCGTACTTGCCAACAGGAAGTTGTAGGCCAAAATCTTGTAATGACTTTTCATGTGTCCGTAACACAGGCTCAATTTCCTGTAATGTCATTTAGAGTGCCTTTTCTACATGAGGGAAATATTTGGTATAGTCTTCCATGAGATTTTTCTTGTGCCTTTGAAACAATGCTGCGGCATTAGACGGCTCACACATGATGCAAATAAATGCAAACAATTGTCTAAGTTGTATTGGCATTTGATAAGTGGCAGCTTCTGTTAGGCAAGTATCCCATTCAGAGTCATCATCAGTTAACCTTCTAGCAATACATGCTTTTGGAAAGTAGCAAAACAGTTTCCTTCAGTTGTTCTGAGATCCTCAAAAGACGTTGCGCCTCTAACATTGAGAAGGAGAATTCGGAGAAAGTATTTTTCTCTGTCTAATGGACTTACGTTAAACATTCTGCCAATTGTGGTTTTATGACCTTTGCTACGTGGTTTCCATGTAAAATTTTTATCATCCCATGTGTAATGTTCAGGGATTTCAATGTATAAATATCGTTGGGCGTTAGGATCTTCCCGATTCAGTTTAAACCAAGCAAGAAGTTTAGACTTGATGTTTTTCTGCTGCACAGCTTCAGCTTCTTTACCTGGTATGAAACATATTGTATGCTTGTCCTCAAGGTGGACATTTAATCTTTCCACATGATCAGTTTGATGGTGCATTTTATATTCCCTGAGTCTCCAGCATGCTTCAGGTGCACTTACATATCGAGTTTCTAAGTAATTTTTTACTTCATCCCATTCAACCATAGCTTCTTCTTCTGTGGCAGAAGTAACAAACTGGATATTTGCACAATCATGCCCTTTGTAAACGTATTTGAACAAATATTTTACACTTTGTATAGAACTGCAAATCTCAACGTTTATGTGGGCATTGTATTTTAAGGAAAGATAAGGATTGTAAGGCACAACCTATCTATTATCAATCTTGTTTCCACCAAGTGCAACAAAGTTGTTATCCCGGCGTTGGTATTTAGGGTATCCATTTACATTGCTGTTAGTTTCGGAACAGAAGTCTTTGGGAAAGCCTTTGGTACAGTTCCCATTGTCCATACATGGTGCATTTGGATTAAGTTGGCCACATGGACCATGTATCATGCAAGATTTTATAATTTCATAAAGCTTGGGATGAGTGTTTTTGTGCGGGAGCTCTGCACAAACAATTTTGTCAATTCTTTCTTTATCCCAGGCTTTGTATTCTGGGGACATAAAACCAAGATGTGTCCGTGAGGGAGCCCTCTTTTTTGGAACTCAATTACATACACCATACCAATAGCATGTCCAAATCTGTGGTATGTGGTTAAGTCTCCAAGTAGCAATTTTAGTTTCATGTTAAATACTCGTGCTACTAAATCCGGCCTGTCGCATGGCTGCTGGCTGGGAAGTAAATTTTCTCTTATTTCCGTCCATTTTGGATTGCACGTTACTGTTACAAATAGGTCTGGTTTGCCATATTTCCTGACCATTGCCATGGCATCTTGGTAATTTTGTGCCATATTTCTTGGACTTCCTTGGAAAGTTGATGGCAGTATGACCAATGGTGGTTGGTTACGAATTGGTGCAGGACATCATATTCTTCAGCTCTTACAGTACTTTGATTTTTGCGTACCCAATTTAAATGGTTTGCTTCAGTTTTGCAATAGGCATCAACCATAAATTGGTGTGTCAGCTTTCCTGCATTAAGGAACTGGTTAAAAGTACCATCACGAATGGCAAAGTGGTATGAATACCATTGAAGTTGAGTCACATTTCCTCGACCAACTGTTTTTTTTAGTTCTGTAGTCCACCCAGAGTCACCATAAGGAAAAAGCAAAGGGTAGCACATTGGGTCACAGAGTCTACTCAGGATAGATATATTTTGTAAAGTGCCACTTTTGGGATGAATGGTAATGTCACGGTTTTCTGGGGGGCACCATCTGCCCTGTGGAAAATAGCAGCAATTTCCCCTCTGGCAGTTGGAGCATTGATTCTGCCAGGGTGCATCGTATTTACTTTTTCTATATTCAATAGGCATTCGGTTGTCTAGATTTGCTTTTAGCATTTCTTCTTGTTCAAATTGCAACATATTTTTGTATTGTCTGGAGAAAGGATTGATGTCTTCGAGAATTTTTTGTAGATTTTCCATAACATTACGAATGCATCCACTGTTGGCTGGATTTTGCATTCTTTCATTCAAGGCTTGAGCCGAATCCAGAATATATAACTGGGCGAATGTTGGCGATTCACCTTGGTTAGGGAGCAGCGCAGATGTTGCATGGTAAATTTGCCCATGGATTCTGTAGCAGAAATGACCGATCGCCTGTTAATTGATTGGTCAATTTGTGCACCCATTGATGCAAAAGCTTTGCACTATTGTATGATCTTATGTTTTCCATAAAATTCTTGGAGTTTGGTTCCAATCTCTTCATGCAATTAGTAATATAGGGATTAATTCGTACGTCTTCCAGTATGATGGTTCCATTATGACAACAGTTTGTTGTAATTTCATTTTGGAAATGGTTAGCATTACAAAATGAGCATTTGTTGTTCTTTGGGCCAAGATAGCACGCTTCAATGTTGTCTTCATTGAAGTTTTCAGCAAGCAAAGCAGTGTTGCGACAGCTTACGTTCTTACCCCAGCGGGCAGGTTGTTTAGCACGGGCTACTCTTTTTGTCTCAGCATTGGCTTTGCGATGCTGCTGAAGCTCACCTTCTGTCATACTCTCTTGGGCAGACCTATGCCTTTCAGCGTCAGCTTTGTGCATCTGTTGACGCTTTTCTTGTGTGAGATTATGATGGGCAGCCCTTCTTCTGACAGTGTCTTCACGCTGCAATTTAAGGTGCTGTTTTTTACCTCTACTTCTACGAACCTTTTGAGCTTCTGCCTTTTTTTTTTCTTTTTGCCTCAGTTTCCTCCTGAGAGAGAACTTGCTTGCGTTTGGGAGTCATTGTTATGAATTTACGGAAAGAATAAGGTTTTAAAGTTTACCAAATGTTTTTTTTTTCAGTCAGACACCGGAGGCCCTGTATGGCGCAGAATATATGTGCCCAAATTTTTATTTTTCTGTCACACACCGGAGGCACGGTATGGCGCAGAATATATGTGACCAATTTTTTTTTTCTGACACCAGAGGCCCTGTATAGCGCAGAATATGTGTGCCCAATTTTTTATTTTTCTGACACCATAGTTACTGTATGGCGCAGAATATATGTGACCAATTTTTTATTTTTCTGTCAGACACCGGAGGCACGGTATGGCGCAGAATATATGTGACCAATTTTTTTTTTCTGACACCAGAGGCCCTGTATGGCGCAGAATATATGTGCCCAATTTTTTATTTTTCTGACACCATAGTTACTGTATGGCGCAGAATATATGTGACCAATTTTTTATTTTTCTGTCAGACACCGGAGGCACTGTATGGCGCAGATTATATGTGGGCAATTTTTTATTTTTCTGACACCGGAGGCACTGGATGGCGCAGAATATATGTGGCCAACTTTTTATTTTTCTGACACCGGAGGCACTGTATGGCGCAGAATATATGTGGCCAACTTTTTATTTTTCAGACACCGGAGGCACTGGATGGCGCAGAATATATGTGGCCAATTTTTTATTTTTCTGACACCGGAGACACTGTATGGCGCAGAATATATTGCCATTTTTTTTTCGACACCGAGGCATGGATGGCAGAATATATGTGGCAATTTTATTTTCTGACCCGTAGGCACTGGATGGCACAGAATATATGCCCAATTTTTTTTCTGTGAGACACAGGAGGCCCTGTGTGGCGTGGAATTTATCTGTATATATCATACCGCTTTTTTTTCTGACAGGACTCCAGGGGCACTGTGTGGCGCAGTTCTGTTTTTTTTTTTTTTAACTGGGGGCGATTTGTGGGCATCACTTACATATTCAAATGCAGGAGTGATGTAAGCAGAGGGGGCAGTGGTTTTAAAATGGCGGTGACGCGTAGGCAACAGTTACATTCACTGTGCGCCTGCGCACACCGTGTCATTCTCATACAGACACTCAAGGCCCTGAGTCTCGCCTTGATGTGCAGGAGAGGGCGGGATTGTATCTGCGCCTGCACAGTTCTCGCTTTGCAGCGCCATTTTCATGAACACACTGCAGTGTGTCTTCAAGAAAATGGTGCCGGAAAGCACGGACTGGGCATGCACCGATGACGGCGATATTGGCGCCTGCGCAGTCCTCGCTTTCCGGCGCCATTTTCTTGAAGACACACTGCAGTGTCTTTCACAATATGGCACCGGGAAGCACGCACAGGGCATGCGCCGATTCCGGAGCAACAACCCGCCCTCTCCTGACATCCATCCCAGCAAGACAACGCGGCGCCGGCACACCGGATCAGTAAGTTATGCCGGAGATCGCGGTATGCGTTAAGTGCTTACGCATACCGCAATCTCCTGGGCCACCCTCCTCATCCCCGGGTGCGTCACTCTGTCCAGACTGCGCAGTCGTGTCGCGCTTGCGCAGTCTATTAAGGTTTCAGACAGAGTGACGCTCCCAGCATTATATCATAGATATTGCTATGTCTATAAAATGTAAAAAAGATTTAGCATCAATATTCCATTGCACAGTCCATAATCATAGCTATTTAATGGTTTATGAAAATCAGAAAACCATGAGAAAAAAAAGGCAAAAGCTAGCTGTCAATACAATGTATCTGATCACGTTATCATGATTTATTACCTTTTTAAAATAGTGTTAACCCCTTTACAAACTTTGACGTATTGTTATGTCAAAGGTCATGTCTCTGCCTTTGATGTGGTCTCAAACGCCGAGCCCACATCTTTTCCCCCACACATAATGACTAATTTAATCAGACATTATATGCTCTACACATGGTTTTTAACCAGTTAAATCTCTCTCTCAATCACTGACAGCGGGATTTAACACAAGCTGACCAGAAGCTGGTCATTCATCCTGCCCATCTGGGCTCCTCTCATGCGATCGAGGGATGCTGATGGGTTGTCATCACAGCTGGGTGTCTGCTGATGACTTCCAGAGCTTGCCATTATGATCCTCCTAAAAACGTCGGCCTGTGGCGAGAGTTCACAGGATATTGTGACTTCTGCTATATATAAATCACAGTAAACCAGAAAACACCACATACCAGTATAATGTATAATCAAAACTCAATTACAGAAAACTGGGAGTGGACATGGAATGTATAGACACATCAGTTGACTATAGAGAAACAGCCCACATAGTGGAAAAAAGATGTACTAGTCCATATATATAAGCAAAAATATTTATTTATTGATACAAAACGACAACAAGTTAAATGTGGCAAGAGACTAAACAACACCCGGGGTGAATGTACGCCCGGCACACAAAGTTAAAATACGATAAGGGGCACACCACCCCCACGAACCCTCAATACAAAGAATATATTTATTGCAAAATTACAAAAGCCCATGAATGGATATAGGTGAAATACCAAGAATAATAGGTTTCAAAAAATCGCAGACTTTGCCTCAGCACCGTGGGGCTCAATCCCACACATAATTACCGGGCCATTGTGCAAAGTAACAACTAGGGCGCCGATACCAGCTGCAAGAGGAAACCCTATCATGTGAGAAATGCCAACATAAGTGCAATGCATGCTGATGCACTGCTATGTATAGTACAAGAGATCAGACAATTGCATCTACAAGTCTTTTCATCAAAAGTAAAAAAAAAGTTTTTAAAAAACACAAAAGTTCAAATCACACCCCTTTTGCCCCATTAGAAATAAAACAATTTAAAAAATGCACATATTTGGTATTGCTTTGATTGTAAAAGTGTGATCTATCAAAATATAAAATAAATTAATCCGATCGGTATACGGCTTGATGAGAAAAAAAATCCAGAATTACTTTTTTTTGGCCGCCCAACATTGCAATGAAATGCAATATGAGGCGATCAAAACATCACATCTGCACCAAAATGGTATAAATAAAAATGTCAGCTCAGGGCGCAAAAATGAAGCCCTCACCCAGCCCCAGATCCCGAAAAATGAAAACGCTACAGGTGTCGGAAAATGGCAATAGGAGCAAAAAAAATTTTATTACAATTTTCCGATTTTTTTTTTTACCGCTTAATTAAAAAAAAAACCTATACATGTTTGGCATCTGCGTGTTCGTACTGACCTGGAGAATCATATTGCCATGTTAGTTTTACCATATAGTGAACATGGTAAATAAATAAAAAACTATTTTGGAATTGCACTCTTTTCCAGTTTCAATGCACTTGGAATTTTTTGCCTGCTTTCCAGTGCATCACATGATAAAATGAATGGTTTCATTCAAAATTTACAATTCGGCCCACAATAGAGAGGCCCTCATGTGGGTATGAGGACAGAAAAAGAAAAAAGTTATGGATATCGGCATAAGGGGAGGAAAAAAGGTAAGTGCAATAATGGAAAATGACAAGGTCATGAAGAGGTTAAACATACTGTCTCAGTTATTCCCATCACAAACAGTCTCATATAGCAGCTTTATAAAAAAAAAAACAAAGTTATAAAATAAACAGCAAAGTTTAATTTTATGCTGTTAACCCCTTAAAAACCGCTGATACGCCTTTTAACAGCGGCAGTTAAGAGTACTTATTTCTCAGCGCCGCTTTTTAACAGTGCTGATAAATAAGGTTATGGCACCCCCCAGAATCAAGACCCCAGAGAACATAATTTGGGCGTGTTTTTACCGTTCCCAGTTTTGTGATTGACATTATTCAGCGAATAACGGCAACTGCAAAAAAAAAAAATCCGGTTTCCCATTTATTTATTTCTCCTCTGATATGATCTAGCTCATCAGAATAGTGAGAAATGGGGTCCCCCAAATCCCCATGGTACCTCTGATGTCCCCGGTACCACCAGCTCTGTCTCCGGCTCTCGGCGTCCTCTTCCAGGAAGCAAATGGAGGGCGCATGTGCAGTGTGCCCGCCGAGATCTGCAGGCCGGCACCCAGCAGCAATAGATTTTTCCTATTGGTTCATTTTGATCACTGTGATAGACCCTATCACAGTGATTAAAATAAAAAAAATAGTAAATCAAACCCGCCTTTATCACCCCTTTAGTTAGGTTTAAAATAACAAAATTAAAAAATGTGTAAATGTGTTTATTTCCATTTCTCCATTAGGGTTAGGGTTGGGGCTAGGGTTAGGGTTGGGGTTAGAGCTAAGGTTAAAGTTGGGGCTAGAGATAAAGTTTGGGCTAGAGCTGGAGTAAGGGTTGGGCTAGGGTTAGGGTTGGGGCTATTGTTATAGCTAAGGTTAGGATTAGGCTAGGTTTGGGCTAGGGTTAGGGTTGGGGAAAGGTTAGGCTTGAGGCTAGGGTTAGGATTGGGGTTAGGGTTGTTTTGGGGTTAGGGTTGTGGTGTTGGGGTTAGGGTGGTGTTGGGGTTAGGGTTGTGGTTATGGTTGGGATTACTGTTAGGATTGGGATTTGGGTTAGGGGTGTGTTGGGGTTAGGGTTGTGGTTAGGGTTATCTTTAGGGTTGGGATTAGGGTTAAGGGTGTGTTGGGGTTAGGGTTGTGTTAGGGTTGGAGTTAGAATTGGGGGGGTTCCACTGCTTAGGTACATCAAGGGGTCTCCAAACGTGACATGAAGCCCACTATTGATTCCAGCCAATTTTGCGTTCAAAAAGTCAAACGGTGCTCACTCCTTTCTGAGCCCTGCCATGCGCCCAAATGGTGGTTTTCCCCCACATACTGGGTATTGACATATTCAGGAGAAATTGCACAACAAATTTTGTGGTCCATTTTCTCCTGATACCCTCGTTAAAATAAAAAAGTTTGGTTCCAAACTAAATTTTTTGTGAAAAAAGTAAAATGTTATTTTTTTCCGTCCACACTGCTTTAGTTTACTTTTGGGTATTTTCTGTTATATTGACCCCCCCAACCCACTTCAAATGTGAGGTGGTCCCTAAAAAATGGATTTGTAAATTTTGTTTGAAAAATGAGAAATCACCTGTCAACTTTAAACCCTTATAACGTCCTAAAAAAATTATGTTTCCAAAATTGTGCTGATGTAAAGTTGACATTTGGGAAATGTTATTTATTAACTATTTTGTGTGACACCACTCTTTGATTTAAGGGTACAAAAATTAAAAGTTTGAAAATTTAAAGATTTTCTAAATTTTTGCCAAATTTCCACTTTTTTCATAAATAAACGCAAGTTAAATCAAAGAAATATTACCACTAACATGAAGTGCAATATGTCACAAAAACATTCTCAGAATCAGTGGGATACCTTGAAGCATTCCAGAGCTATAACTTCATAAAGTGACACTGGTCAGAATTATAAAAATTGGCTTGGTCATTAAGTACCAAATTGTCTCTGTCACTAAGGGGTTAAGGTTCATTCCCATCTCTTCCTTTCATAGCCGCAATGGCAAAAAAAACTGCTTAAGCAGTGGCTTGCAAAAGTATTTACGCCTTGGCATTTTTTATGTTTTGCTACCTCAGAACCTGGAATTTCGCTGTTGTTTTTAGGGTTGGCATCAGTTCATGTAAAGAAAATACCAAAAACTGTGAACATTTGGTTTTCTTTTTATTGTGAAGCAAACAACAAATAGGACAAAATAACAAAAACTTCAATATGCATAACTATTAACCCCAGTAAAGTCTAAAGTCATTACTTTGTAGAGTCTCCTTTTGCAGTAATTACAGCTGCAAGCTGCTTTGGACAAGTCTCTATGAGCTTTCCACATCATGCCACTAGGATTTTTGCACATTCCTCAAGGTAAAACTGCTCCAGCTTCTTCAAGTTAGATGATTTTCTCTGGTGAACAGCAATCTTCAAGTGTGACCACAGATTCTCAATGAATTAAGGTCTGTGCTTTGACTAGGTTACTCCAAAACATTTACACGTTTCCTCTTAAACCACTTAAGTGTTGCTTTTGCAGTATTCTTTGGGTCATTTTCTTGTTGGAAGTTGAACCTCCATCCCAGTCTCAAATCACTGACAGACTAAACCAGGATTTGCTCAAGAATATCCCTGTATTTTGCACCATCCATCTTCCCCTCAACTTGGACCATTTTACCTGTCCCTGCTACCGAAAAACATCCCCATATCATGATGCTTACACCACCATGTTTCACTGCATGGATGATGTTCTTGGGGTGATGAGTTGTGTTGGTTTGGACCAGGCATGGCATTTACCTTGGTGGCCAAAAAGTTCAATCCTGGTCTCATCTGACCATAGCCCCTCCCTCCATACATTTCAGGAGTTTGCCACATGTCTTTTGTCAAACTCAAAACAAGCCTTACAATTTTTATGTGTAAGTAAAGACTTTTTTATTGTCCACCTTTCCATAAAGGCCACCTCTATGTAGTGTATGGCTTATTGTGGTTATAACTTATATGGACAGATATTTCAGTCTCTGCTTGGGAACTCTGCAGCTCCTTCAGGGTTACATTTGGTCTCTGTGATGCCTATCTGATTAAAGCCCTCCTTGTCTGGGCTGAGTTTTGGTGAGCAACCCTTTTCTGACAGGTTTGTTGTGGTACCATGTTATTTCCTTTTGATGATAATGGATTTGATGGTACTCTGGGAGATCATCAGAGACTTTTATGTTTTTTCTATAACCCAATCCTGACTTGTACAACTTTGTCTCTGACTTGTTTGGAGATCTCCTTGGTCTTCATCATGTTGTTTGGTTAGTGGTGCCTCTTGCCTAATGGTGTTTCTCACTTTATTTCACCAACTTAGACTATTTAGTGCTGATGCATCGCACACAAATTGGATTACAAAAATATTTTAAAAAATGATATAAATGTGGTATCGCTGTAATCGTGCTGACATGAAGAAGAAAGATGCCTTATCAATTTTACCACGCTCGAAACAGCATAAAAAAGCAATCAAAAACTTCATGTGACTGAAAATGGTATAAATAAAAATGTCAACTCATCCTGCAAAAAAAAGCCCTCACATGACTTTGTTGGCAGAAATATAGAAAAATTATAGCTCTCAAAAATGGTGAGGTGAACAGTTTTTTTTGCAAAAAAAAGCATCTTTTAGTATGTGATAGCAACCAAACATAAAAAATGATATAAATGTGGTATCGCTGTAATAGCACTAACCTGAAGAATAAAAGTAATCTTATCACTTATACAGCACGAGAAACGGCATAAAAAAACAACAATTCTTGACCTACTATTGCTTTGTTTATTCTGCCTCCCAAAGATTGCAGTAAGACTCGGCTCAGATTTATCCTGCGCTCTATACTGAGCACTTACACCGGGTTTTCCGTGTAAATCTCTGAAATGCGTGATTCCAACTCTTCTGATTGCAAAAACACCTGAGATCACACGATCTCTACCACCTAAATCAGATCTCTGGTGTAACAAAACTAAGCCGCAGCCACTGAAAAAACAGGAAAAAGCAAATTAACAAATAACAGTGGCTTCAGATAAGCTGAGAGGAGCACAGGCCCCCAGAAGGGGACCAGGCTGACCTCCACAGAAGTGCAGGGAACTATGCAAAAAGCAAGCACAAAAATAAAAGCAGAAAATATCTTATCTGAAAGCAGAAGATGCAGGCAAGACTCAGCAAACTTCCAAATGAACCAGGAACCACAATTGAGACAAGAACAATTGATCACCGGCGACCATCATGGGAGGGAACCTCCCTTATATCAGTCCAGTCCGTGATCCAAGATTGCCATTCCTCGCTGTGAGGTTCAGTACTGTCTGCAACCACCAGAGGGAGCCTCTGCTCAGAAACCATCTCCAGCACATTCATAACAGCTGTGCCTGCAATGCCCTCTCATGGCCTCCATACGCCTCCAGGCGCATCCTGGGGGAAAAATACAGTGACCCCTACCTGTAAAACCAGTCACTGCCTCACAGAGAGTACAGGACTTACAAAATCTACTCTATAAGAATCATTTCCACATTTGAAGGAGTTGGAATTAATACACGAATACTGATGAGACTATCATCATCGTATACCACATATCAGCTTCTTCACCACACATTGTTATTGTGGAAAATTAGTATAGCAAGTGTGACTCAATGCTCCAAAGCTGTGGGGCAATCCTGCGACTCATTGGGTGGAGTGGATGGTTCATCGAATGAGTGTTGATGGATGTGTTCGTAGCATTACATTTTCAGGAACCTTACATAAATTTGACCAGAAACTAACTGCAAATGTGTCCTCAACATCTTTTTTAGCATTGTGGCTAAGATATTGAAATACATGACAGTTAATATCAGCTTCTATAGTACTCCATTTCTTTTTTGCTTGCTGGAAGTGGAGAGTGCGATGTTGAGGAAACTTGACCAACAGGTGCGGTACTATACCTCAGTATCAGACTTTTCATTTTCTACTGGTATCTATTCTTCAACAGTGACAGGATTACCATGGAAGTTAAAAAGATGTTTTTCTGTCTTCCCTCTGGCAGATTGGTTTCCGATATAAATAAATTACAGTTGAAAAAAACTGAATACACACTAGAGATGATTTAATTTTTTTAAACTTTTCCAGGTTTGGTTAATTTTTCCCAAAACTTTGATTTGCAGTGAACCACATGTACTCTAATTGCCCTGAAAAAATGTGTATAATACTTTGAAGTTTCTCAGAACTGTGTAAAGTGCCAAATAGAGTCACAGTCCAGGTGTGCTGTCTCATGTAGGGAGCATTATACTCACATGTAGGCCACAGGACTCCACTGTCTTCAGTTCTCCTTATTGAGGAACAGCCGCACACAGACTACAGGACACCAGGATTGTTCCAACACATAAAAGTTTACTGGACAGTTCAAGCACATCAGATTGTAACACACAGTATAGGGCACAGCACCCTCAATTTCCTGTTCCTTAATAAAGTACATTTCCAGCTTTTCTTTTCGTTCTGCTCAGACTATCCCTATGCTTAAAGTTCCTGTCAGCCTCAGGGATTCCCAGTCCAGTTCTGCAGTATTGCTGAGATCAATTACCTTTCCCACACACAGTTCCACATTCATCTTTTTCTGTACAGAAGCGATTGAGGTACTCTCTATAGCACCTGTATCAAGCCTTGAGCTGCGGACATTGCAGGAATGTCCACAGGGAATTTTATGAGGCCTCATACAGCCCAGAACAATATGTACTCCTTGTGCTATCAGCCCACTGCACCTTGAACTTGACCTTGAACTTGACCTTGTCACACTACTCAATGAACCCTAATACTATAGGGTATGCCACACTAAACAATATCGCTAACGGGATCGCTAAAAAACGTCACTATTTAGCGATCCCGTTAGCGATATTGTTCAGTGCGGCAGCTTCCAGCGACGAGCTTCCTGCTGTGATCTCGCTCGTCGCTGGAATCGCTCCGGACCCTATTTTCTCGTCGGCGCTCCCGCTGGGTAAGTATCTAATCGCTGTGTGGCACCTTTTCTTAGCGATTTAGCGGTACTTTTGTACCGCTAAAGTCGTTAAGAAGATCGCTAACGGCGATAGCGTCGTTAACTATATCGTTAAATGTGGCTGCATTTAGCGATATAGAAACAATCCCGCTAGCGATCTCATTAGTATGCAACGCTAACGAGATCGCTAGCGGGATAGCTTAGTGTGGCAGTACCTTATCTCTCATTACTATCAGAAAGCAGTCTGGCACTATGCACTCGGCCTTTGCGCTAGTCCTAAACATTAACTGCATTAGTCTCTGGAGACTGTAATTGGCAGATCTCCATTACAAAACACTATGTATCTTATAACAGTATGCACTATCCATGGAACACTTACAATGCCTATCACACTCTATCTTATGTCCTAAATCTTAATCTATATCTTACCATTTACAGTCCTATTCTGTACTCTACCAACCCTAGGCCTTACCATTACATTATTTATATACATTGAACATGACACATCATATACCAAAAAACACATGATACCATTCACATTATAAAATACACATGTTGCGATTGGTGTATTAAGGAACAGGAACACGACAGTACAGTCCACACCCTTACAACTGTATCCAACCTCTTTCCATCCTTAACGACCGCCAATATGCCTTTTAAACGCCTGTAGTTAAGGGTACTTAAACCACAGCGCCATGAATTCATTCAGTGAAGGTACATTTTGATCACTGTGATAAACCCTATCACAGTGATCAAAATAAAAAAATAGTAAATAAACCCCCCCTTTTATCACCCCTTTAGTTAGGGAAATATAATAAAATAAAGAAAACATATTTATTTTCATTTTTCCATTAGGGTTAGGGTTATAATTAGGGTTAGGGTTGGAGTTAGGGTTAGAATTAGGGTTAGAATTAGGGTTAGGCTTACAATTAGGGTTAGGGTTAGAATTAGGGTTGGAATTAGGGGTAGGGTTGGAATTAGGGTTGGGATTAGGTTTAGGATTAGGGTTGGGATTAGGGTTAGGGTTGGGATTAGGGTTAGGGGTGTGTTGGGGTTAGGGTTGGAGCTAGAATTGAGGGGTTTCCACTATTTAGGCACATCAGGGGTCTCCAAACACGACATGGCATTCAAAAAGTCAAATGGTGCTCCCTCCCTTCCGAGCCCTTCCTTGTGCAAACAGTGGTTTACCCCTACATATGGGGTATCAGCGTACTCAGGACAAATTGCACACCAATTTTGGGGTTCTAATTTCTCCTGTTACCCTTGGGAAAATAAAAAATAGGGGGCTAAAAAATCATTTTTGAGTAAAAAAATGTTTTTTTTATTTTCAATGATCTGCAATAATACACTTGTAAGGTTCTTTGTACATGTTCTTGAAACTCAGTTTTTCCGTCAGCCATGTTGCTTTCTGTCTTGCTGCAGCTATCTTGCCCTCAGTCAATATGGAGTTTCCAGCTTTCATGTTCCCGCCCTGATTCTCTACCTCTTGCTTCTTATGCAGCCACAGCTGAGCAATCAGTGCTTCAGAATCTAGTCTGCAGTGAACCTGTGACCTGACTCCTGGAAGCCTAGGACTTTGTACTCCAGCTATTCCTACTGAGGAACTCTGGAACTCTTGTGTGGACTCTGGAACCCTGCTCTTTGGAAGATCCACGTTTGCATGGACTTACGGTAACAGAGAAGAAGATCCTGAACCTGTCGTGGAGAGTGATTGCTGAGCTTAAGTTACTCTGGCCTGCTGTGTCTCCTGCTTCTGTATCTGCAAACTGTGTGACTATTTTTGCCAACTTGTATGAAGTAATACAAGTCCTTCTATATCAAACCTGTGTCTCATGTATTTTCATCGCACCCAAGCACAAGACGCTATATGAACTGTACTACATACATTACAAGATTCTGAAGCCAAACGTTAGTGTCTGCTGGGTCTGGGAAGGCTGTGTCTGCTGTAACTGTGGATATCAGATGTCCGGTTGTACTTTCTGTGATGACAGTGGTTGTGACTAGTGTTGAGCATTCCGATACCGCAAGTATCGGGTATCGGCCGATATTCGCGTTATCGGAATTCCGATACTTAATTCCGATACTTTTTCCATATCGTATACCGGAATCGGAAGTTCCCATAATTCTTTGAGAGGCAATGTGATTTTAGTCAGCCAATGAGGAATCCTACGAAGTGTGGGCACATCCTGTAATGATGCGGTCATCTTAACTAATGGCATGGCTGTGATTGGCTGCTGAAATGATGTCAGAATGCACTATAAAAGGCGCCGCAGCCATTTTAGCGTCACTGTGCTGTGAACTCAGTTAGGGACAGAACGCTGCTGTGCTGACTCTGAGGGACAGTTAGATATTGCGATTTTGTGTACTACTGTGCTTGAGGCAGGCTAGTTTACCAACCGCTGTGTAAAGCTTCATTTTGCCAGTGTTGTTTTAACAGCTCTGTGCAAGGTGTGTGTGTGACAGTGCAGGTGACGCTGCAGTTTGCTCTGCATCCACCGCTGTTTGTAGGCATCTGCACGTGTCACTTTTTTTTTTTTTTTTTTTATTTTATTTAGTGGAATTGGTGCAGCTCCATTATATTAGAAATAAATCTAATCTATTAGTGTGACGCGCTTCCATCCGTATACAATACATTGGTTGCAAACACTATAGAAGTACAGAAAGGAGCTTTTCACAGATTGTGGACAGTTGTGTTTCAGTGTTCACTTCAGTCTGTGTTTTTTACTTTTTTGAGTGCAGATCACGCTCCAGTTACATGTTCAAGCACTGCTGCTTGTACTCTGCTGAGCGTGTCTCAGTGGCTCATCCTTTTCATTTATCTCCAATTGGTTCTGCTACATTCCATTTAAAATAAATCTAATCTATTAGTGTGACGCGCTTCCATCCGTATACAATACATTGGTTGCAAACACTATAGAAGTACAGAAAGGAGCTTTTCACAGATTGTGGACAGTTGTGTTTCAGTGTTCACTTCAGTCTGTGTTTTTTACTTTTTTTAGTGCAGATCACGCTCCAGTTACATGTTCAAGCACTGCTGCTTGTACTCTGCTGAGCGTGTCTCAGTGGCTCATCCTTTTCATTTATCTCCAATTGGTTCTGCTACATTCCATTTAAAATAAATCTAATCTATTAGTGTGACGCGCTTCCATCCGTATACAATACATTGGTTGCAAACACTATAGAAGTACAGAAAGGAGCTTTTCACAGATTGTGGACAGTTGTGTTTCAGTGTTCACTTCAGTCTGTGTTTTTTACTTTTTTTAGTGCAGATCACGCTCCAGTTACATGTTCAAGCACTGCTGCTTGTACTCTGCTGAGCGTGTCTCAGTGGCTCATCCTTTTCATTTATCTCCAATTGGTTCTGCTACATTCCATTTAAAATAAATCTAATCTATTAGTGTGACGCGCTTCCATCCGTATACAATACATTGGTTGCAAAACACTATAGAAGTACAGAAAGGAGCTTTTCACAGATTGTGGACAGTTGTGTTTCAGTGTTCACTTCAGTCTGTGTTTTTTACTTTTTTTAGTGCAGATCACGCTCCAGTTACATGTTCAAGCACTGCTGCTTGTACTCTGCTGAGCATGTCTCAGTGGCTCATCCTTTTCATTTATCTCCAATTGGTTCTGCTACATTCCATTTAAAATAAATCTAATCTATTAGTGTGACGCGCTTCCATCCGTATACAATACATTGGTTGCAAACACTATAGAAGTACAGAAAGGAGCTTTTCACAGATTGTGGACAGTTGTGTTTCAGTGTTCACTTCAGTCTGTGTTTTTTACTTTTTTTAGTGCAGATCACGCTCCAGTTACATGTTCAAGCACTGCTGCTTGTACTCTGCTGAGCGTGTCTCAGTGGCTCATCCTTTTCATTTATCTCCAATTGGTTCTGCTACATTCCATTTAAAATAAATCTAATCTATTAGTGTGACGCGCTTCCATCCGTATACAATACATTGGTTGCAAACAATATAGAAGTACACAAACGGGCCTTTCACAGCTACTGAACATGGGTTTTTAATTTTTAACTAAAATATGTATTTTTTCAAATGACACAAATATAAGTAATGTTGAAGAGGAATAGTCCTACATCCATTTTTTGCACAATATTACAGGTGTACATCATGTCCCTTAATCAACAATGTATTATTATATTTACTTGTATGCTTTTATTTAAAAGCCAAGAACACAGAAGGATAACCTTCGCACTGCAGCTGTTGTCAAAGTTCAACCCACATTATGCACTTCCAACATTGCAGCATTTGAGGCATGATGTGAGTTGGATTGGTCAAAGTTATGGAGTGAGAAGGTTCACCATCAGTACCCTATAGCATAAGTATGCTTTTGTGTTAGCATTTGTGTTAGACATGTGGATATCTGCCATAATATGTCACAATTATTTAGTTACAGATTTGTTACCAACACTAATCATTGAATGGTTTTAAATTTGACGTTTCACTTGTTTACAGCTTAGAAATAAGGGTGTAGCCTGATATCTATGTGTAGCACTAGCCACTTTAACATGTCATGTTTTTTTAAACATGTGTAGCTAGGTAGCAGTAATTTTTGCCGGACACACAGCAGGGGAACAGCAGGCGTTACTGAACCCCACTATCACTATAGCTTGTGTATTGGTCTGTGGACACGACACTTCTGAGCAGCAACTGGCAGTGTTGTAGCCCAGTATAGCTCAGGTGGTAGAAAGATGAACATAACAGGAGACATGGAAAACGTTGTCAACCAGTTAGTTAATCTGAAACCGGACAGGCAAATTCAGGCGAGATCCATGCCTAGTTCATTTTCAGAAAAGTAAGCCGTTCTACATTATCGTAGGATAGTCGCATGCAACAGTCTGTTAGTACACCACCTGCAGCAGTAAAGACGCGCTCCGATAATACACTGCCAGCAGATCAAGCCAGCACCTCCAATGCATACTGGCTAAGCTCTGGCCATGTATCCAGCTTAGAGACACAAAACTTGAATGGGGAACAGCCATCTGGGAGTACACTGAGAGGGCAAGACATGTAGTCTGTCACCATCTTACGGAAATGTTGCCTCCTGCTGACTGGAGCCGTCTCGGATGGTGTAGACATTGGTGGCGCTGCCACAAAACTTCGACACATTTGGAACATACTGTTCTTGCCCTGTGCAGAGGCGCTGCTTGTGCTCCCTCTTGTTGCAGAGCTGTCTCCACTGCCTCGACGCACAGAGCTGCTTTGTAAATCAGTAGCAGCAGCAGTGCTCTCGGCTGGAATGGAGAACATTATGGATTGCACCAGTGTGTCTTGGTACTTCCGCATTTTACGCTCCCGGTTCAACGGTGTGATGAGGCTTTGTAAGTTGTCCCGGTTAGCGAGGGTCTAGGAGGGTGTACACCCAATAATCAGACGTGGTGTGAATGTGTTCGATGCGGCGGTCGTTTCTCAGCCACTGCAGCATGAAATCAACCATGTGCTGCAGACTCCCAACTGGCCAAGAAACGTTGTCCCCTGCAAGAGGCGTCATCTCCGCCTGCTGTGCATCACCCCACCCTTGGTCTACATACTGACTAGAGCATTGTCTACCTCCCTCTGGAGCGATGTCTTCCTCCTCCATTGACTCCTCCTCATCCTCCTCACAAAGTCCTTCAAATACATATAAATTTACAAAATTTAAAACTCAAAATTTAAAAACTTTGTATCATAATTCTGTAACATCAGTTTATGGAAACACAATAGCATTACAAAAGGATAGACAAAAAATGTACATTATGTGCTTTGTAAATACATTAAAAGTTTGTAATGGTTATGAAAATATAGACAGCGACTCTGGAGGTTCAATTGTTGATACAGCATGGTACTTTGAAAGTCCTCCAGCCCTTTGTGAGGAACCACGTTGCGCTGACTGTCCAGAAGGTGATGGAATTTGTGACTCCTCATCCTCCACCTCTTCCAAAACCTCATGCCTTAGTGCTTGCAGTGTTTTTTGAAGCAGGCAGATAAGGGGGACAGTCAGGCTGACTAGTGCATCATCTGCACTCGCCATCCGCGTTGACTCATCAAACGCACGCAAAACGTGGCAGATATCCTTCATAGAGTTATTCGCCACTCATTACACTGGCAGTGGCTGCCCATTCATTATAAGATCCAATTCTAATTACTGGTTCTCACCAACATAGCTCTCCACAGCGCAGCACCCCCCTACATCTCCTCCCTTATTTATATTTATCGGCCTAACCGACTGCTGCACTCTGCAAACGACCTTCGACTAACCTCTG
>JARQOD010000006.1:250395827-250512884 GCA_033576555.1 Oophaga sylvatica
CACAACTCTATATTCCTGTACAGGTTATGTAATGGAAGAGTGCGAGCTGGCTAAAAGGGGAGAGGTGGGGGTGGGCTGAGTTTGTAATGGGGGGTTGTTAATGGGAAAATCAAAATGATTGTATCTCTGCAATTTGAATACTGTGATGTTTATCTTAATAAAAATCTATTTGAGTTAAAAAAAAAGATATTATGAAAAGATTGAAAAAGTGTAAGCAGTGTCAAGTGGGAAAAGCCCACTAGTAGCACTGACTCTGGGGGACCACTGTTCAGTAAATGCAAATTTTACATTACCCTCATTCACAAATTTGCTTTTGCTTCTATGTAATAATAAACTATGTAGTTTGCTAAATGAATGAGGAGATGCTGCTTTTGTCTGCACATAGTGAATCAAGTGTATTGTATAAACTGTTGCTCATATCTCGAGGGGTGGAGGCCCACTCTGGCACAGGGGCCCACAAGGAGATTATCCTGTTTCCCTGTGGGCCGGTCCGAGCCTCTGAGCAAGTGTGGAAGGAAAACTTATCAATGTGTATAAAATAAAGTAGTTGTAAAGAAAAGTTAAAGGGAACTTGTCCTGTAAAATAACGCTATTAAAATGCAGAAAAATGGTTAATCTGCAGGTTAATAGCGTTCTGACACTGTGCGGTTCGACACTCAGAGTCCCGCTGTCTGGAGGAAATTAAGGCAAACCTATTGTTAGTAAAGTTGATGCTACCAAATACTTGTAGCCACAAATTCCAGTTCTGGAAATTACTTCCGATAATTGTGTTGCCTTAGGAGTAACCTATTCAAGAAAACTTTAATCATTATATTTGTAAGATATTTTTCTTTCCAAAAAGGAGATGGTAAAGAATGTATAAAATCATAATTGCTGTAAGGGGTTTTCCGTTTTTGACATGGCTCAAAGTTAAGGCTAATTGAAAGCAGTTAAATTCACATATGTTTACACGTAAAATCTAATTGATCATCAATTTTTTCAAAACCTGCTCTTTTGGCAGTAAAAGAGCTGAAGACAAAAAGGCAAAAAGCAAGTTTTGCTGCTTTTTTACTGCATTTTTCAGATTCAAAAGCTCAGCTTTGCACCCACCATGCGAAAATCAACATTGCAAGGTGCTAGGCCATCAATGCAAGACGTACGTGACACCATAAAAATTCTTTGTAAAAAAAAAAGGGCAATTTGATTACATTTTTAGTGGAAAAAAGATTTTTATGTCTGAAAAATAGTGACTATTCTGAATATAAAAAGTTAATGAGGGGAGAGTTGAATTGGTGAGGCATATTTTACCTAAAACATTGGTAGTGCATTGAGTTGGTCAGGTATTGTACAATTTCACACATTGGTTGAGCATTGAGATGGTTGGGCTTTCTTTACTTTTTAACACATAAAGGTGCCTCTCACAAAATTAGAATATCATCAAAAAATTAATTTATTTAACTTCTTCAATACAAAAAGTGAAACTCATATTATATAGAGTCATTACAACCAGAATGATCTGTTTCAAGTGTTTATTTCTGTTTATGTTGATGATTACGGCTTACAGCCAAAAGACATTATCTCAGTAAATTAAAATACTTTATAACACCAGGTTGAAAAATGATTTTAAAATCCGAAATATTGGCCTACTGAAATGTATGTTCAGTAAATGTACTCAATACTTGGTCGGGGCTCCTTTTGCATCAATTACTGCATCAATGTGGCGTGGCATGGAGGCGATCAGCCTGTGGAATTGCTGAGGTGTTATGGAAGCCTAGATTGCTTTGATAGCAGCTTTCAGCTCGTCTGCATTGTTGGGTCTGGTGTCTCTCAACTTCCTCTTGACAATACCTGATAGATTCTCTATGGGGTTAAGGTCAGGTGAGTTTGCTGGCCAATCAAGCACAGTGATACTGTTATTTTTAAACCAGGTATTGGTACTTTTGGCAGTGTGGACAGGTGCCAAGTCCTGCTGGAGTATGAAATTTCCATCTCCAAAAAGCTTATCGGCAGAGGGAAGCATGAAGTGCTCTAAAATTTCCAGGTAGAAGGCTGTGCTGACTTTGGTCTTGATAAAACACAGTGGACCAACAACGGCAGATAACATGGCTCCCCAAACCATCACTGATTGTGGAAACTTCACACTCGACCCCAAGCAGCTTGGATTGTGTGCCTCTCCGCTTTTCCTCCAAACTCAGGGACCTTGATTTCCAAATGAAATGCAAAATTTACTTTCCTTGTGGAGTGTGTCAATGTCTTCCTTCTGGACATCTGTAAAGTCAGCAGTCTTCCCCATGATTGTGGAGCCTACAGTCATGGCCAAAAGTTTTGAGAATGACACAAATATTAATTTTTACAAAGTCTACTGCTTCACTTTTTCTCATGGCAATTTGCATATACTCCAGAATGTTATAAAGAGTGATCAGCTTAACAGCAATTACTTGCAAAATCAATATTTGGCTAGAAAATGAACTTTATCCCCCAAAACACATTTCAACATCATTACAGCCCTGCCTTAAAAGGACAAGCTAACCTCTTTTCAGTGATTGCTCCATTAACACAGATGTGGGTGTTGATGAGGACATGGCTGGAGATAAATCTGTCATGATTAAGTAAGAATGACACCACTGGACACTTTAAAAGGAGGCTGGTGCTTGGCATCATTGTTTCTCTTCTGTTAACCATGGTTATCTCTAAAGAAACACGTGCAGTCATCATTGCAAGCACAAAAATGGCCTAACAGGGAGAGTATCGCAGCTAGAAAGATTGCACCTCAGTCAACAATCTATCGCATCATCAAGAACTTCAAGGAGAGAGGTTGCATTGTTGCCAAAAAGGCTTCAGGGCGCCCAAGAAAGACCAGCAAGCACCAGGACCGTCTCTTAAAAGTGGTTCAGCTGCGGGATCGGGCTACCAGCAGTGCAGAGCTTGCTCAGGAATGGCAGCAGGCAGGTGTGAGTGCATCTGCACGCACTGTGAGGGGAGACTCTTGGAGCAAGGCCTGGTCTCAAGGAGGGTAGCAAAGAAGCCACTTCTCTCCAGAAAAAACATCATGGACAGACTGATATTCTGCAAAAGGTACAGGCAGTGGACTGCTGAGGACTGGGGTAAAGTTATTTTCTCTGATGAATCCCCTTTTCGACTGTTTGGGACATCAGGAAAACGCCTCATTCGGAGAAGACAAGGTGAGCGCTACCACCAGTCTTGTCTCATGCCAACTGTTAAGCATCCTGAAACCATTCATGTGTGGGGTTGCTTCTTAGCCAAGGGAATCGGCTCTCTCACAGTCTTGCCTAAAAACACAGCCATGAATAACGAATGGTACCAGAATGTCCTCCAAGAGCAACATCTCCCAACCCTCCAAGAGCAGTTTGGCGATCAACAATGCCTTTTCCAGCATGATGGAGCACCTTGCCATAAAGCAAAGGTGATAACTAAATGGCTCAGGGAACAAAACATAGAGATTTTGGGTCCATAGCCTAGAAACTCCCCAGATCTTAATCCCATTGAGAACTTGTGGTCAATCATCAAGAGACGGGTGGACAAACAAAAACCTAAAAATTCTGACAAAATGAAAGCATTGATTGCGCAAGAATGGACTGCTATCAGTCAGGATTTGGTCCAGAAGTTGATTGAGAGCATGCCAGGGAGAATTGCAGAGGTCCTGAAGAAGAAGGGTCAACACTGCAAATATTGACTTGCTGCATTAACTCATTCTAACTGTCAATATAAGCTTTTGTTACTCATATGTTTGCAATTATTATATTTCTGTCTGTGATAAAAACATCTGTCAAACACACATAAAAACCAGAGGGCAGCAGATCATGTGAAAATATAATATTTGTGTCATTCTCAAAACTTTTGGCCATGACTGTACTAAAACAGACTAAGGGACCTTTCTAAATGCTTAGGAAGCCATTGCAGGTGTCTTTTGCTAATTTTTCTGATTTACTGAGCTAATGACTTTTGGGTTTTCATTGGCTGTAAGCCACAATCATCAACATTAACAGAAATAAACATTTGAAATAGATCACTCTGTAATGACTCTACATAACATAAGAATTTCACTTTATATATTGAAGAACTGAAATAAATTAACTTTTTGATGATATTCTAATTATGTGAGAAGCATCTGTATCACTAATTTAATTAAACTGTACTAATATTAACAACCGTGCTCAGTTTTAAAAAAGCAGTAGTTTTCCAATTCAGTCAAGAAAAAAACAAGCATGTGCATGAGATTTCTGAAATCTCTTAGCTTTTGCTGGTACTCTAAAATGCAGCTTTTAATTTTCATAACAAAACCCATAAAAAATGCAGCAAAAACTAGGGTTGAGCGATAATTTCCGATATCAAGAAGTATCGGATCGGAATGGGTATCGCCGATACCCAAAAAGTATCGGCGACACCCGATTCCGATACCGGAAATCCAATGCAAGTCTATGGGACAGAAATATCGTAACGAAAAAAAAACCCTTTCTTTCCTTGTAAACACTAAATATACACACATAGAACACATATATATATATATATATATATATATATATACTGTCATTGTGACATATATATATATATATACATATATTTATAGTTTATACACTTCTACATAGTAAATAGCCTCTGATTCAATTGCCGGGTAATGCCTGCTTTTGTGAAAATACAGAAGCACCCGACATGAAATGACACATGGTTTACATAGAGTTAACCATGTATTTTCATGTAGTTTGATATCTGATTTTCACAAACAATTACATGAGTGTATGTGTGCAAAATTTCACACCTGTAGGGGTTAATTAAAGGTGTAAATTTGTTGTAAAAAAACGGACTTTTTTGCTACGAATTTACACCTTTAATTAACCCCTACAGGTGTGAAATTTTGCACACATACACTCATGTAATTGTTAGTGAAAACAATATATCAAACAACTTGAAATGACATGGTTAACTCTATGTAAACCATGTGTCATTTCATGTCGGGTTCTGCATTTTCACAAAAGCCAGCAATTGAATTAGCGGCTATTATACTATGTAGAAATGTATGAACTATAAATATAAATATATATATATATATATATATGTGACACAAATTCAATGACATGTATATATATATGAGGTGTAAAATTGTTGAAAAAAATGCGTGGGCTCCCGCCCTATTTTCTCAACCAGACAGACAAAGCCAGCGAGTGGGGGCAGATAATAATAGCCCAGAGAGGGACCATTATTTTTGCCCCCCCCGGCTACTAACATCTGCCCCAGACACCCCAGAAAAGGCAAATCTATAATAAGATTCGCCCTTTCTGGCACTTTGCCCGTCTATTCCCATTGCCCTGTAGCGGTGGCGAATGGGTTAATAAGGGGTTAAAGTCACCTTGCTATTGAAAGGTGACCTTAAGCCAGGTTAAGAATTGAGAGCTGTCAATTAGACAACTATCAATTATTAATCCTATTGCATGAAATAAAAATAAAACACACACACTTTAATTAAAAATCATTTTAATGAAATAAAGACACATGTTTTTGACCATCTTTTATTTTACTGCAAAAACCATTTCCTGTAATAAAAATAAAATAAAAAAGCAAAATTATTCTTACCTATCCCATGCACAGTCAGGTTCCATGGTGTAATCCATCAGAAAGGGTTAATGTTTATTGCAGGGACCGCAGCTAATGCTGCAGCCTCAAGATAAACCCCCGAATGAATCTGCTCCTCTCCTGGCTGACAGGAGAGGAAGTGGAAAGCTTAATTGATTGCTTTCCACTTTCACTTCAGGTCAGCCAGGGACACCATCAGTGACGTCAGAGGGAACTGATTAACAAAAATAGGGGATCCCCTCGAAAAAAAAATGGCTTGGGGTCCCCCCTATTTTTGTTAACCAGCCAGATGAAGCAGACTGCTGAGGCCTGGATTTTCAGGCTGTTAAGGAGCCAAGATCCATGAACCTTGCCAGCCTGATAATACCAGGCCACAGCAGTCTGCTTATCTTGGCTGGTTAACAAAAATAGGGGATCCCCTCGAAAAAAAATGGCGTGGGGTCCCCCCTATTTTTGTTAACCAGCCAGATGAAGCAGACTGCTGAGGCCTGGATTTTCAGGCTGTTAAGGAGCCAAGATCCATGAACCTTGCCAGCCTGATAATACCAGGCCACAGCAGTCTGCTTATCTTGGCTGGTTAACAAAAGTAGGGATCCCCTCGAAAAAAAATGGCGTGGGGTCCCCCCTATTTTTGTTAACCAGCCAGATGAAGCAGACTGCTGAGGCCTGGTTTTTCAGGCTGGTAAGGATCCAATATCCATGGACCTTGCAAGCCTGATAATACCAGGCCACAGCAGTCTGCTTAGCTTGGCTGGTTAACAAAAATAGGGGATCCCCTCGAAAAAAAAATGGCGTGGGGATCCCCCTTATTTTTGTTAACCAGCCAAGTAAAATGCAGACTGCTGCGGCCTGGTATTAAAAGACTGTCAAGGCCCATGAATTTTGGCCCACAACAGCCTAAAAATACCAGGCATCAGCAGCCCCACATTTGGCGCATCAAAAGATGTGCCAATTGTGGCACTTTACCCGGCTCTTCCCACTTGCCCTGTAGCGGTGGCAAGTGGGGTAATAAGGGGTTAATGTCACCGTTGATTGCACGGTGACAATAAGCCCGGTTAATAATGGAGAGGCCGATCCATTATTAATCCCAAAGTTTTTAAATGTTTTAAAAAAAGACACAGCAAGAAAAAAGTCTTTTAATGAAATAAAAGAGACAACACAGTTTTCATTAATTTTATTACACTCTCATTCCTGCGACGCCATCGATCTCCTGTAAAAAAAGAAAAAAACAAACCAACAGTATACCACCTGTCCGACGCAGTCCATAGTAACGAGTGTCCCACGACGATCCAGCTCTGCTACATCGGAATGCCAGGCAGAGCCTGATATCCCGACGCAGCACAGCTGCTTACCAGTTTCCCCGGCGGTGACGTCATCAGACTGCTTTACGGCCGCGATTACCCGGCAGCACGTGCAGTTATCGCGAGAAACTGCACGTGACCGCCAGGGAGAAGATGATGGCGGCCATCAAGCAGTCCAGGACGTGACCGCCGGAGATCTTCTGCCAGGTAAGTGCCGCTGACTCCTGACAGACCCGACCGACGGACACTGACCGTGACAGGAACATTCCGATTCCGGTATCCGATATGACGAAAATATCGGAACTCGGAATCGGAATTTCGATACAGCAAATATCGGCTGATACCCGATATTTGCAGTATCGGAATGCTCAACACTAGCAAAAACGCAAAAAATTAACAAAGCCAAAGGGGTTATACATAACTAAATATTTATAAACTGTTATGTTTCGGTAACTGAGGAGAAATAGCAAAAACGGTAATACACCAGAGAGGCTGGAACCTATTGGATTGCAGTAACCTGAACTAACCACACAAATAGAGGCAGTCGTGGAGTGTTCCTACGTTGATCCTAGATGCCTCGTCACAGCCTGAGAGATAACTACACCTAAAGGCAGAAAGATGAAAGCTATCTGCCCCGGAGCAGATCCTGTTATGAATGTGCTAGAGATGGTTTCTGAGCAGAGGCTCCCTCTGGTGGTTACAGACAGTACTGAACCTCTCTGGAGGAATGGCAATCTGGGATCGCTGACTGGTCTGATATAAGGGAGGTTCCTCCCATGATGGTTGCCGGTGATCAATTGTTCTTGTCTCAGTTGTGGTTCCTGGTTCATTTGGAAGTTTGCTGAGTCTTGCCTGCATCTTCTGCTTTCAGATAAGATATTTTCTGCTTTTATTTTTGTGCTTGCTTTTTGCATAATTCTCTGCACTTTTGTGGATGTCAGCCAGGTCCCCTTCTGGGGCCTGTGCTCCTCTCAGTTTATCTGTAGCCACTGTTAGTTCTTTTGCTTTTTCCTGTTTTTTCAGCGGCTGCGGCTTAGTTTTGTTACACCAGAGTTCTGATTTAGGTGGTGGAGATCGTGTGATCTCAGGTGTTTTTGCAATCAGAAGAGTTGGTATTTTTTAGGTTTTTTTTTTATTGTACTTTTGGATTGTACTTTTCTGTCTAGACAGATTGGGCCCCAGCGTTTGCTCATTCTATTTTCTGTCTGTGTCCGCTCTTCTTCTTGTCTAACCACCATTACATGTTTGGGGGCTTCCTATTTTCTTTGGGGATCTGCTCCGGGGCAGATAGGTTTCCTCTTTCTGCCTTTAGGTGTAGTTATCTCTCAGGCTGTGACGAGGCGTCTAGGATCAACGGAGGAACGCTCCACGGCTACCTCTAGTTGTGTGGTTAGTTCAGGTTACTGCAATCTAATAGGTTCCAGCCTCTCTGGTGTATTGCTGTTTTTGTTTTTTCTCCTCAGCTACCTAAACATAACAGTATTCCCGGCCATACTGAAAATTATATGGTACTCACAGAAGGGAAAAATAGTGTGGAAAGAAAAAAAAAAAAGTTGTCAGAGTTGTCAGAGATTTTTTTTTTTTCCTGTTTGTGGCATTTTTTCCCTCTTTTTCTCTGGGTGCTGAGGAGGATTTTTTTTTCTCTCTCTCTCAATGGAGCTTGCACAGTTGTCTGGCCATGTGGATCAGCTTGCCACTGAGGTTCGGAGTATTGCTACCTATCTTGCTGGGTTGCCTGCTGTGGAACCTAAGATTCCCATGCCAGATTTGTTTTTGGGGGATCGGGCTAAATTTCTGAATTTCAAAAATAACTGTAAGTTGTTTTTTGCCTTAAAGCCTAAGTCCTCAGGTAACGCAGCACAGCAGGTTCAAATTGTCATCTCTTTCCTGCGCGTCGACCCTCAGGATTGGGCTTTTTCCCTGACACCTGGGGATCCTGTTTTCAATGATATTGATGTATTTTTTCTGGCTCTGGGGTTATTGTACGATGAACCTAATGTCACTGATCAAGCTGAAAAAACCTTGTTGGCATTAAATCAGGGTCTTAAAGACATTGAATTGTACTGTCAGAAATTCCGAAAGTGGGCAGTCCTGACCAAATGGAATGATGATGCTTTGGCAGCCCTTTTTCGGAAGGGGCTGTCCGAGAATGTAAAGGATGTTATGGTGGGATTCCCTGCTCCCTCTGGTCTCAATGATTCTATGTCATTGGCTATTCAAATTGACAGACGTTTGCGTGAGCGCAGAGGTATGCGTGGGATAGTGTTGCGTTGTGAGCCAACTTCTGAGCCCATGCAGTGTGATGCAGTGACTTCTGGGGCACAGCGTCATGAGTTTCGAAAGCGCAATGGGTTATGTTTCTACTGTGGTGATGCCTCTCATGCTATTTCAGTCTGCCCTAAGCGGGAAGACATTTTGCACGCTCAGTTGTCTTGGGTAGTGTTCAGACTAAATTTCTGTTGACTATTACCCTGTTTTGTTCCCTGTCCACATTTTCTGCTAAGGCTTTTGTTGATTTAGGAGCAGCTATTAACCTGATGGATTTTGACTTTGCCAAACGTTGTGGGTTTCCCATGATACGCCTGTGGAAGTCTATTTCCCTACTGGGCATTGATTCCACCCCTTTGGCGGAGAATAAACCCTAGTTTTCTACTCGTGATAATGAGAGTTGAACCAGATCATCAGGAGAGTTGCAAATTTCTGGTGCTGCATAATCTGCATGACATTATTGTACTAGGTTTCCCTTGGTTACAGTCTCATAATCCTGTTTTGGATTGGAAATCTGTTATGATTTGGTAGCTGAGGAGAGAAGGCAAAAACGGCAATACACCAGAGAGGTTGGAATCTACTGGATTGCAGTACCCTGACTAACCACCACAACTAAAGGCAGCCGTGGAGCGTTCCTACATTGGTCCTAGACGCCTCGTCACAGCCTGAGAGGTTAACTACACCTAAAGATAGAAAGAGGAAAGCTATCTGCCCCGGAGCAGATCCCCAAAGAACATAGGAAGCCCCCAAACATGTAATGGCGGTTAGACAAGAGGAAATACAGACACAGACAGAAAATAGTAAGAGCAAACGTTGGGGCCCAATCTGCCTAGAAAGAAAAAGTATAGGAAGGACACTTACTGCAATCCAAAAAACCCTAAAAAATACCAACTCTACTAATTGCAAAAACACCTGAGATCACACAACCTCTACCACCTAAATTAGTTCTCTGGTGTAACAAAACTAAGCCGCAGCCACTGAAAAAACTGGAAAAGGCAAATGAACAAATAACAGTCGCTCAGATAAACTGAGAGGAGCACAAGCCCCCGGAGGGGACCCGGCTGACCTCCACAGAAGTGCAGGAAACAATGCAAAAAGCAAGCACAAAAAAAAAACAGAAAATATCTTATCTGAGAGCAGGAGAAGAGGCAAGACTCAGCAAGCTTCCAAGTGAACCAGGAACCACAGTTGAGACAAGAACAATTGATCACCGGCAACAGATGAAATGTCTGAGCTCCCAGGGTCGATATTCCACCTGTGGTACACACACAGAGAGGAGGTACGACAAGCGTAGGGAGATAACCGAGAGCAGTCCTGTGTTCTTTCAGCTGAAGTACCCTCAGCTGACCCCCAAGAGTTACATGAGCCAGAAGTAAAGAAGTCTCTTTTATACCCAAGGCAGGTGATCTATTTTTAGATTTACCCAGTGTCCTTCAGTTTATCCTCACAGCCTTCCCTATCTACCTTTGAAGTGAAGAAACTGGTTAAAAAATACAATACACAATTAGCATATCAGCTCACAGTAAACACAGATAAACACACACTATGTACAAGTCACTATTAAGCCCCCGTCTCACACAGCGATCTCGCTAGCGAGATCGCTGCTGAGTCACTAGTTTTGTGATGCAGCAGCGATCTCCCCAGTGATATCGCTGTGTGTGACATTCAGAGACGATCAGCCCCCCTGCTGGGTATCGCTGATCGTCGCTGAATGTCCTGGACATTTTTTTGATCGCTGGTCTCCCGCTGACAGACACGCATCGCTGCGTGTGACAGGCGGGACACCAGCGATCCGCTGGTAACCAAGGTACACAGCGGGTTTCCAGGTGCGGGGCTGTGCCTAGAAACCCGCTGTGTACCTTGGATACCAGCGCCCTGATGCAGGGAGCTGGTAACCAAGGTACACAGCGGGTTTCCAGGCACCGCGTAGCGCCTGTAAACCCGATGTGTACCTTGGTTACCAGCTCCCTGCATCAGGGCGCTGGTATCCAACGTACACTGCGGGTAACTAAGCGATGTTACCCACAGTGCCGCTGTGCTGATCGCTGCCTGAGCTGCCTGTTTGGCAGCTCAGCAGCGATCATGTAGCGATACACCAGCGATCCTGATCGTTGTCGGGATCGCTGGTGTATCACTATGTGAGACCCAGGCTTTACAGACTAAAGCCCCCGTCACACACAGCAATCTCGCTAGCGAGATTTCTGCTGAGTCACTAGTTTTGTGACGCAACAGCGATCTCCCCAGCGATATCGCCGTGTGTGACATTTAGCGACCATCAGCCCCCCTGCTGGGTAGCTCAGGCAGCGATCATGTAGCCACACACCAGCGATCCTGATCGTTGTTGGGATCGCTGGTGTGTCGCTATGTGTGACGGGGCCCTTACATAGTATGTTAAATGGTATGCAAGTTTGCCTTCTTGACTCACCAGACATAAACACTTGAATCCACAAGCCAATATACAAATAAAAAGTAAATTCTTCTGGGTTTAAAAAACATGTTTGTTTGGGAAATTAAGATATAATCTGGTTTCTTCACAGGCCCCTTTAAGAAAGAGCAAGTGTGTGCATGTGCTCTAAGCACAGTGCCTGGAGACCTGCTAGGAGTGCATGCACCCCAGGCAGCAGCAGACCCGGAAGGAGTATGCTGCTGTGTCTGCAGGGAGAGAGGGACTGCAGTCAGAGATGCCGGTGCTACAGTACCCCCCTTACGCCCTCACTTTTTCAAGCCTGTCAGAAATTTCTCCAGGAGGAGAGGGGCATGGATGTACTCCCTGTGCTCGCAGGACCTCTCCTCAGGACCAAACCCCTTCCAATCCACAAGAAAGAAAGTCTTTCCTCTTACCTTCTTGGTGGCTAAAATGTTCTCTACGTCGAAAACATGCTCAGCGCTGACAGGAGTCGGAGTGGCACCAGGAACCTTGAAGAAAGAACTGAGGACAACAGGTTTGAGAAGAGACACATGGGAGGAATTGGGGATTTCGCAAGGAGGCCGGGAGTTTGAGTTTGTAGGCTACTAGATTAATCCGTTTCAACACCTCGAAAGGACAAATGAAGTGAGGACCCAATTTATAGGATGGTATCTTGAGGCAGATATACTTAGATGATATCCAGACCTTATCCCCAGATGAAACAGAGGTGAATCCAGACGTCTCTTATCCACGTGTCTTTTCATCCGTTTGGAGGATTTCACCAAAGACGCTTTGGTGTCCTCCCAGATCTCAGAAAAGTTCCAGAGGAGGGAATCAGCAGCAGGAATATATCGGAGGTGACAGCCACAGGGAACAGCACTTTGGGGTGCTGACCGTAGACCACAAAAAATGGAGATTTAGCTGAAGACTCGCTCACGTTGTTACCGTAAGAGAATTCGGCCCAAGGCTGGAGCTCAGCCCAGTGTGATGAGCATTTACAAAATGCCGGAGAAAATTAGTCAGGATCTGATTGACTCGTTCCACATGGCCATTGGACTGAGGATGGTAAGAAGATGAAAATCCAAAGTAACATCCAGTAGCTTATAGATGGCCCTCCAGAAATGAGAGGTAAACTGGACACCTCTATCGGAGACTATGTGAAGCGGTAGACCATGGATACGAAAAATCTGAAGAATGAATTCTTTTGCCAGTACTGGCGCAGATGGAAGGCCAAAAAGCGGGATGAAAAGAGCCATGTTGGAAAAAACGATCCACAACTACCCAGATGACAGTACATCCAGCCGACACTGGCAGATCCGTGATGAAATCCATGGAGATATGCTGCCAGGGAGCAGACGGCAGAGGCAATGGAAGCAACCGACCGGTCGGAAGCTGTTTGGGGGTCTTATTTCAGGCACACAAAGGACAAGCAGAGACGAAATTTGCAATATCCTAGCGCAGAGTCGGCCACCAAGAGTATCGAGAGATAAGGAGAGTTTTCTTCTGTCTGGCATAGCCCACCACCTTAGAAGAATGTCCCCAGAGAAGAACCCGCTTCCTGTCAGGTTCAGCCACATAAGGCTTACCGGCGGTTAGACGAGATAAGTCTAGCAGAGCAACTGTGATTATTTTGGAGGGCTCGATGATATTTTTAAGCTCATCCTCTTGATCGGAGGCCTGGAAGGACCTAGAGAGCGAGTTAGCCTTAATGTTCTTATCAGCTGGTTGAAAGTTGAGTGTGAAGTTGAAGCCAGCGAAGAACAAAGACCACCTGGCTTGACATGGGTTAAGCCGCTGAGCAGACTGCAGATAAGTCAGATTCTTGTTGTCTGTGTAGATTACCAGAGGGTGCAACGCTCCTTCCAGCATGTACTGCCATTCCTCCAGAGCCAGCTTGATCACGAGTTCTCTATTGCCAATACAGTAATTACTTTCTGGTGCTGAGAAGAGTTTAGAGAAAAAGCAACAGGACACCCTGCGATTGGTTGAAGACTTCTGAGTTAGGAGGGCTCCGGCCCCTGTGGAAGATGCATCCATCTCCAGGAAGAACTGCTTGTTATGGTTTGGGCGATGCAGCACTGGAGCCTAGGAAAATGCCTGCTTGAGGGATACCAAGTCGTCTTCTGCTTCAAGAGTCCATTCCCTAGGATTGGCTCCTTTGCGGGTCATGGCAGAAATAGGAGCAGTCATGGAGGAAAAATATGAAATAAATTGGCGATTATAATTGCAAACCCGAGAAACCGCTGGATAGCCTTAAGACCGTCTGGATGGGGCCACTTCATGACAGCGGATACCTTCTTGGGATCCATCTTCAAACCGGTCTCAGAAGCAATGTATCCCAGAAATGGAAGGGAGGATTGTTCGAAGACGCACTTTTCAAATTTGGCGCAGAGACGGTTAGTTCTTAACCTTAGTAGAACCTGGTGAACATCCCTCCTGTGTGTTGGAGACATATCCTTGCAATGGGAGGAGATGCAAAACTTGCATTCATATAGAGACCAACGACAAGATCCAAATCCCCAACACACAGCAAAACTATAAGATCCCCGGGACATTCACATGTTCCTCTTCCAATGTGGTGTATTTAATTCTATGCAATATATGTACTGTGGGTGGCCTCTATGTTGGAGAAACAGGACAGAAACTGAGAGCAAGGATGAGGTCTCATTGTCATACGATAACAGACAAAAAAAACATCTACCTGTGGCCAAACATTTCTGTGGTCCAGGACACAACATAGACAATATGAAAGTTGTCATTTTGAAAGGCAATTTCCAATAAAAAAAATCGCAGGGTTTGGGAATACAAATTCATTACCATCTTTGATTCTGTTCACACAGGACTCAATTTGTCAGGAGGATTTATGTCCCACTACCAAATCTGAGAAACTTCCTCCAAAAACAATGAAGGCAACACCAGCATATGGGGTCCATAAAACTTTCACACCACTTATCTAATCTTACCTAATTAAGGATTCTCTCTTAAAGGTACTGCCACACTACACAATCCCGCTAGCGATCTCGTTAGCGTCGCATACTAATGAGATCGCTAGTGGGATTATTTGTATATCGCTGAGTGCGGCTTAATTTAGCGATATCGTTAAGGACGCTATCGCGGTTAGCGATCTCCTTAACGACTTTAGCGGTACAAAAGTACCGCTAAATCGCTAAGAAAAGGTGCCACACTCAGCGATAATACTTACCCAGCGGGAGCGCCGATGATGAAATAGGGTCCGGAGCGATTCCAGCGACGAGCGAGATCACAGCAGGAAGCTCGTCGCTGGCAGATGCCGCACACTACAACATCGCTAACGGGATCGCTAAATAGTGACGTTTTTTAGCGATCCCGTTAGCGATGTTGTTTAGTGTGGCATACCCTTTAAGCTCAGTGTTTGTTTATTTAAATGTCCATGTATCACACCATGGCTGTGCTCTTCACTGTATATAATTGGGTTTCTTCAAATATTTTGTTATATCTGCCTGATGAAGAGATGTAAGCAGTCTCGAAAGCTTGCTTTGTAACATCATTCACTATATGTTGTTAGCCATTAAAAGGTATCATACCCACAAGAATCCTATTTTGTTTCTCCCACTGAGAGCACTCTATATCTTTTTTTCTACTGGCTAACACGGTACCAAACCAATTTTTTTCAACAGATCAGGAGAGAATACCAAGATGTTGTCCAGGTATACTACCACACACGTATAGAGCAGGTCACGGAAGATGTTGTTCACCAGTTCTTGGAAGACAGCTGGGGCATTACAGAGTCCAAACGGCATAGCGCGATACTAGTAATGGCCATCATGGGTGTTGAACGCCGTCTTCCACTCGTTTCCCTGGCAAATTTGAACCAGTTTGTATGCACCTCCTAGGTCAAGCTTTGTGAAGACTCTGGAACCCTTCAGGCAATCAAACAGCTCTGAGATCAAATGTAGGGGGGTACTTATTTTTTACCGTGCTATGGTTAAGGCCCCTGCAGTCAATGCAGAGTCGCAGAGAGCCATCCTTCTTCACAAAGAAAAACCCAGCTCCAACTGGAGATTAGGATTTCTGGATAAATCCCCTTGCAAGGTTCTCTTCTATATACTTGGACACAGCACGAGTCTCAACCTGGGACAGGGGGTAGATTCGGCCTCATGGAGGTGAGGTGCTTGGCAGGAGGTCAATCGGGCAGTCATACGGCCTATGAGGTGGCAAGGTCTCAGCCTACTTGTCGAAGACGGCCGCATATGTCCAATATGCCGCAGACAGACCAGGCAAATTAGCAGAAGTAGGAGACCAGACAGGACAAATGGGAGCAAGGCACATTTCGTGACATCCCCACCTGAAGCTCCACGTGCTCCATGATGAACGGGATGGTCTCGGGAAGAGGCTTTTCATCCACTGAAGAAATCACCAATGGATCCAGAAGACGTAGGATCGGAATCTTATACCGCTCAACCACAGCCTGTTGAAAAAAGTTACCCACAGAGCCGGAGTCCAGGTGGGCCAATTCAACAAAAAACCCTTTGCTGCAGGAGACAGTCAGGGTCAGCAAAGGTGAGGTAGAAGTCTTGCCTAGGGTAGCGTCTCCTACCGACCGGGTCAGCAAAGGTGAGGTAGAAGTCTTGCCCAGGGTAGCGTCTCCTACCGACCCTAGGCCCTGGCATTTCCTGGTCTCTCGGGGCAGGAACAAATAAGGTGTTTGGAGCTGCTGCATTGGAAGCATGTCCCTTCGGCCCGACGAACCTCTTGGCGGCACTTGTATACCCTCACCTGGTCAATCTACATAGGTTCAACCGGAGAAGTTGCAGAAGGAACTTGCTTAATGATCGCTTGTTGAAAGGTGGGAGTCAGGCATACAGATCTTCTCTTGCAGTTCACCTCTTCAGTCCGTTCCTGGAACCTAATGCCAATTCAGTTTGCGAGAGACATAAGGTTATCCAGAGAGGTATCTCCTGGCCAGCCAGTTCGTCCTTGATTCGCCTGGAGAGGCCTTTCCAGAAGGTTGCCACAAGAGCCTCATTGCTCCAAGTAAGTTTTGAAGACAAGGTACGAAAAGGGACCGCATACATGGACAGGTTACCTTGGCGTAACTGGAGCAGAGAAGAGGCTGCAGAAGAAACGCTACCAGGCTCGTTGAAGACCTTACAAAAGGCTTCCAAGAAGGACTGTAGGTTCAACACTAATGGATCCCCTCTTTCCCACAAAGGCTTGAGCCATGCTAGGGCCTCACCAGATAGATGTGACATGATGAAGGCCTCTTTGGCTCGGTCTGAGGTGAACTTATGAGCCAGGAGTTTGAAGTGCAGCGTGCACTGATTAATGAACCCTTGACACAGGGTAGGATCTCTGCCAAAGCGTAGAGAAGCTGACAAACAAGGTTTGGAACCTGGTACATAACTGGCTGCCTGGTGGGTCACCATGGTGGTAACTGCCGCCTGAGAGGAAATGGATTAAGACGGGTATTAACAGACCGTAGATAGGATAGAATCCTGCTGATCCTTCTGGCGGGAGACCTCCTGGTATAGATCCAAGATGGAAGATGCCTTGGAGCCAGCGGATTCTATGGCCTGTGCAAACTGTAACGGGATGGGTGGTGGAACCCCTAAGCCAAAGCCCAAGGAAGACCTGGAGGTGTGTGACTAGGAGCTTCACCCAATCTGACCACGGATATGCAGCAGCTAACGACATCAAGGTCCGTGGAGAGACAAGGGAGGTGATCTAGGTGCTACTCCAGGACTGGCCTTGGGTAGATAGCAGCTGACCCCTAGGAACGGGTAGCTGGGATAGCCCAGGGGAATGTCCAACAGATGCAGGCAGGCAGAGAAGTTGACAGGAACCGCAGGTGCAGACAGGACAGTCTGACTGAGAGATGAGCACTGGTGGATGCAGTTGGCTCGGCTGACGTTGAGGTGAACACTGGCGGGTGTAGCTAGCATGGCTGCCGTTGAGGTGAACACTTGCGGGTGCAGCTGGCTCGGTTGCCATTGAGGTGAACACTGGCGGGTGCAGCTGGTTTGGTTGTCGTTGAGGTGAACACTGGCAGTTGCAGCTGGCTCTGTTGTTGTTGAGGTGAACACTGGTGGGTGCAGCTGGCTCGGCTGCCGTTGAGGTGAGCATTGGCAGGTGCAGATGGCTCAACTGCCGTTGAGGAGATATCATGAACACCGCACTGCACTTGCTCACTGAGCCAGTACGCGTGTCCTGAATAAGACAGACTGCACTCAAAGATACCTGTGGAGCGAGGCAGTCGTGGTGAAGATGCGTGCTTCAGACTAAAAGGACCCGAAGCACGTGACTGCCAAGGGGCGGCGCCGGCCACAGGTCTCTAAGAGAAAGCAGTAACAGACAGAGAATGCTTCAGGCCAGAGGACCTTAAGCACGTGACTGCTGATGGGCGTGGCCTAAGCTCCAGAGAGCTATGAGCAGAAGGAAAACTCCTAGAAGGGTAACTACGGGACAGAGTTACCAAGGGGCATAGACAAAACAGATAGTCAGGATAGATAGGTCATACACAGAGGGAGCAACACAGTACAAGAGGAGCAGGCAGAGAATAACCAGAACGTAGCCAAGGGATCAGAAAACCAGAACGGGCAAATACACAGTACCAAAACAGTAGACAAACTCACAACGAAGAGATGGACCAGGTCAAAACCAAACAAGCAACAAGATCAGGCACAAGGCACAGGCACACAGGAGGTCAACTAACTCAGCCGAGGGCAGGAGTATAACTGACACCAGACCTAGGTCAATTGGCAACTAAATAGCCGCCTTCTGCCAGAGAGAGGCTGAAACCATTAACCCCAGTCTGGCCAGGACGGGACAAAGACCAAACCCCGTCCTGGGTCATGACAGTACCCCCTTCTCAACGGGGGGCCACCGGACCCCCGGGTTTCTCAGGACACCTGGCATGAAAGGCCCGGACCAACTGATCCGCATGAACAGATCGGGCAGGAACCCACGACCGGTCTTCTGGACCGTAGCCTTTCCAATGTATCAGATACTGAAGAGCACGACGGACAAACCTAGAGTCAAGAATTCGTTCCATCTCGTACTCAGACTGCCCGTCTACCAAAACCGGTGGTGGGGAAGACAACGGTCCTTCCCTACAGGACCCCACAGGTTTCAAAAGGGCCCTATGGAAAACGTTGGGAATCCGTAGAGACGGAGGGAGACGCAACCGAAATGCCACCGGGTTAACTGCTTCCGTAATTTTGATAAGGACCAATAAATTTAGGTCCAAGTTTCGCAGAGGGGACCTTGAGCCTTTTATTCCTAGTAGATAACCATACCTTATCCCCAACCTGGAACACCGGCCCCACAGACCTTTTTTTGTCAGCAAAAAACTTATATTTAGACTGAGCCTTCGTAATGTTCCTTTGGACCTCCTGCCATAACTCCCCCAACCGCTGCATTGTCCCATCCGCCCCAGGACACCCAGAGTCCAAACGGGAGAACTCCCCAAAATGTGGATGAAACCCATAATTGCAGAAAAAGGGAGATGTGCCCGTAGACTGGTTAATGCGGTTGTTAAACGCAAACTCAGCCAAAGGTAACGCAGTACACCAATCATCCTGTCGGGCTGAGGTCAGGCAACGCAGGATTTGCTCTAGAGACTGATTGGTCCGCTCAGTCTGCCCATTAGTCTCTGGTAGGGTTGAGCGATACTTTCCGATATCAAGAAGTATCGGATCGGAATGGGTATCGCCGATACCCCAAAAGTATCGGCGATACCCGATTCCGATACCGGAAATCCAATGCAAGTCTATGGGACAGAAATATCGTAACTAAAAAAACCTCTTTCTTTCCTTGTAAACACTAAATATACACACATAGAATACATATATATATTATATATACATGTCATTGTGACATATATATACATATATTTATAGTTTACTTCAGTAGTATACACAAAAGGAAACAATGCGTTGCTCAAAAAAACATTTTTTAGTCAATTTTTTATTAATTTCAAGCGGTGCAAGCTCATAGAAAAAAGGAGGTTGTCTCACAAACTTTCATGAATCAAGGTATGTATACAACGTTTCGGCATGCAGTGCCTTTTTCAAGTTGTACCTTTATAACTTTAACGTGAAATAATGCACCAGAATGGCTGCAAACGGCAAGTACGGTGATAGTTATAGTTTATACACTTCTACATAGTAAAATAGCCTCTGATTCAATTGCCGGGTAATGCCGGCTTTTGTGAAAATACAGAAGCACCCGACATGAAATGACACTTGGTTTACATAGAGTTAACCATGTATTTTCATGTAGTTTGATATCTGATTTGCACAAACAATTACATGAGTGTATGTGTGCAAAATTTCACACCTGTAGGGGTTAATTAAAGGTGTAAATTCGTTGTAAAAAAACTGACTTTTTTGCTACGAATTTACACCTTTAATTAACCCCTACAGGTATGAAATTTTGCACACATACACACATGTAATTGTTAGTGAAAACAATATATCAAACAACTTGAAATGACATGGTTAACTCTATGTAAACCATGTGTCATTTCATGTCGGGTTCTGCATTTTCACAAAAGCCGGCAATTGAATTAGCGGCTATTATACTATGTAGAAGTGTATGAACTATAAATATATATATATATATATATATATTATATATATATGTGTCACAAATTCAATGACATGTATATATATATGAGGTGTAAAATTGTTGAAAAAAAACGCGTGGGCTCCCGCCCTATTTTCGCAACCAGACAGACAAAGCCAGCGAGTGGGGGCAGATAATAATAGCCCAGAGAGGGACCATTATTTTTGCCCCCCCCCCCTGGCTACTAACATCTGCCCCCAGACACCCCAGAAAAGACAAATCTATAATTAGATTCGCCCTTTCTGACACTTTGCCCGTCTATTCCCATTGCCCTGTAGCGGTGGCGAATGGGTTAATAAGGGGTTAAAGCCACCTTGCTATTGAAAGGTGACCTTAAGCCAGGTTAATAATTGAGAGCTGTCAATTAGACAACTATCAATTATTAATCCTATTGCATGAAATAAAAATAAAACACACACACTTTAGTTAAAAATCATTTTAATGAAATAAAGACACATGTTTTTGACCATCTTTTATTTTACTGCAAAAAAACATTTCCTGTAATAAAAATAAAATAAAAAAGCAAAATTATTCTTACCTATCCCATGCACAGTCAGGTCCCACGGTGTAATCCTTCAGAAAGGGTTAATGTTTACTGCAGGGACCGCAGCTAATGCTGCAGCCTCACAGTAACCCCCCGAATGAATGAGCTCCTCTCCTGGCTGACAGGAGAGGAAGTGGAAAGCTTAATTGATTGCTTTCCACTTTCACTTCAGGTCAGCCAGGGACACCATCAGTGACGTCAGAGGGAACTGATTAACAAAAATAGGGGTTCCCTTCGAAAAAAAAATGGCGTGGGGTCCCCCCTATTTTTGTTAACCAGCCTGATGAAGCAGACTGCTGAGGCATGGTATTTAAGGCTGTTAAGGAGCCAATATCCATGGACCTTGCCAGCAGCATCGGACTGGAGTACCTTGGGCCCACCAGAGAAAAATTATTCTTGGGGCTCACCATCATACTTCCCAACCTTTGAAGAAGGGAAAGAAGGACAAAGGCTGTGGCACGCTGTGCCTGCTGCAGCAAATTTTAGGCCATGCCACGTTGCACCACAAACTGTCCAGGAGTTGGTGGATGCTTTAGTCCAGGTGTGGGAGGAGATCCCTCAGGAGACCACCCGTCACGCTCATCAGGAGCATGCCCAAAAGTTGTAGGGAGGTCATACAGCATATCTCCCAACTTTTGAAGACAGGAAAGAGGGTTAAAGGCTGCGGCGCGCATAGCGCGGCGCCGCAAATTTTAGGCCACGCCCTGACCACACCCATTTCACAACTAATCACACCATATCCTCGCCCCAACCGTACCCATTTAGCACTGCTGATCACACTGACTGGTAATGAGGGCACAGTGGCTGGCATTATGGGCACAGTGGTTGGTACTGAGGAAAAGAAAGAAAGAGCAGCGAGAGAGAAAGAAAGGAGAGAGAGAAAGAACAAACAGAGAAAGAAAGAGGGGAAAGAAAGAAAAGAGAGAGAGAAAGAAAGAACAGAGAGAGAAAAGAACAGAGAGCGAGAAAGAAAGAACAGAGAAAAGGAGAACAGAGAGAGAAAGAAAGAACAGAGAGCGAGAAAGACTAGAAAGAGAAAGAAAGACTAGAGAGAGAGCCAGAGGCGTAGCTAGGGTTTTGGTTTAGTGAGGGCGAAACTTCTGAGTGGGCCCCTAACCAGAGAACCTCAGGAAATGACCGCGCTGTTGCCAAAAATAATCTATATATAAAAAGACCAATATAGATATCACCGCCATATGGTCTGTGGTAAATAATACCAGTCCTACAGAACATATAATAGATTACAGCACAGGTATAGATAATGACTTACCGCTGATGTTCTTTCTAATGGAATTGTTCACTTTTCATGTCTTTTCCATCTGGCCCAGACCGTCATGACGACTTCTCCAGCCAGGACTCGACTGCAGAGATTACAACAAAGACACATTTCACTTCTCATATTTTTAGCACTGTCACGGTCACCAATTGGACTATTCTCAACCTGCACAAACTCCTCATCCTGCTGATACCCCAATACTGAGCCGCTGCTGCCATATGTGTCCCTATTTCTGCACCTGATACCCCAATACTGAGCCGCTGCTGCCGTATGTGCCCCTATTACTGCACCTGATACCCCAATACTGAGCTGCTGCTGCCGTATGTGTCCCTATTACTGCACCTGCTGTGTGGTTCTGTGTGACCTCTAAATTCTAGAGCACCCCTCTAGAATATAGTAATGCCGGGTGCAAGTGCCCTAGAAAACAGTGCCCACATTTTGTCCCCTAGACTGTAATAATGCAATAATGCCCTGTGTGCCCCTTTGACAGTCACAGTAACCCGAGTTCCCCTATAACAAAAAGTGTCCACTTTACATTTAATAATGTCCCAAGTCTCCCCCTGTACATCTCCCCTATACACAGAATAATGCCCCTCACAGGATATATACTGACCCCTTAATGTCCCCAAACTATTTAATGGGTCCAACACTGTATGATGGCCCCTAGATAGCATCCATACAGCATAATACACCAGATAGTCCTCAATATAGTATAATGCACCCCCATAGGCAGCCTCTATATTATAATAAACCCCCATAGGCAGAGTCTATAATATAATGCACCACCATAGGCAGCCGCTATATTATAATGCACCCCCATAGGCAGCCTCTGTAGTATAATGCATCCCCATAGGGAGTCTCTGTAGTATAATGCACCCCCATATGGAGCCTCTGTAGTATAATGCAGCCCCCATATACAGCCTCTGTAGTATAATGCAGCCCCATATACAGCCTCTGTAGTATAATGCACCCCCCATATACAGCCTCTGTAGTATAATGCACCCCCATTAAAAAAAAAAAAAATACTCACCTCTCGGCTCCTGTGCTGCTCACTGTTCTCCCTCTCAGAGTCTGACAGCGGGCGCCGGCAGGTGACGTCATTGCGCCCGCTGTCAGACGCTGAGAGGGGGATTATGGGAGAGAAGGAGCGCTCGCTCCTTCTCTCTCTATGCGGTCAGCTGTATCGGCTGGATGCCGATACAGCTGACCCTCCGATGATGGGTGGGGGGCCCACTGCTGGCACCGGGCCCCCCACCGCCTGTTCAGGCCCCATAGCGGCCGGGCAGCAGAGCAGGGAGAGCGATTCTCCCTGCTCTGCCGCAGAATGTAACTGTATCGGCGTGCTGTGCACGCCGATACAGTTACTGTAGCGTAGCTCCGGATGGGCCCCCTCAGAGAGCTGGGCCCGGGGCCACCGCCCCCTCTGCCCCGCGACCTATCCTTTCAAATCAGGGCCCACCACGCAGGAGCTGGGGCCCACCGGAGGTTTCTCCGGTGTCCCGGTGGCTCAGTCCGACCCTGCTTGCCAGCCTGATAATACCAGGCCACAGCAGTCTGCTTATCTTGGCTGGTTAACAAAAATAGGGTATCCCCTCGAAAAAAAATTGGCGTGGGGTCCCCCCTATTTTTGTTAACCAGCCAGATGAAGCAGACTGCTGAGGCCTGGATTTTCAGGCTGTTAAGGAGCCAAGATCCATGAACCTTGCCAGCCTGATAATACCAGGCCACAGCAGTCTGCATATCTTGGCTGGTTAACAAAAATAGGGGATCCCCCTCGAAAAAAATTGGTGTGGGGTCCCCCCTATTTTTGTTAACCAGCCAGATGAAGCAGACTGCTGAGGCCTGGATTTTCAGGCTGGTAAGGATCCAATATCCATGGACCTTGCAAGCCTGATAATACCAGGCCACGGCCTGGTATTAAAAGACTGTCAAGGCCCATGGATTTTGGCCCTCAACAGCCTGATAATACCAGGCTACAGCAGCCCCACATTTGGCGCATCAAAAGATGTGCCAATTGTGGCGCTTTACCCGGCTCTTCCCACTTGCCCTGTAGCGGTGGCAAGAGGGGGAATAAGGGGTTAATGTCACCGTTGATTGCACGGTGACAATAAGCCCGGTTAATAATGGAGAGGCGTCAATAAGACACTGATCCATTATTAATCCCAAAGTTTTTAAATGTTTAAAAAAAAGACACAGCAAGAAAAAAGTATTTTAATGAAATAAAAGAGACAACACAGTTTTCATTTCTTTTATTACTCTCTCATTCCTGCGACGCCATCGATCTGTAAAAAAAGAAAAAAAACAAACCAACAGTATACCACCTGTCCGACGCAGTCCATAGTAACGAGGGTCCCACGACGATCCAGCTCTGCTACATCGGAATGCCAGGCAGAGCCTAACATCCCGACGCAGCACAGCTGATTACCTGCTTCCCCGGCGGTGACGTCATCGGACTGCTTTACGGCCGCGATTACCCGGCAGTCACTGCAGTTATCGCGAGAAACTGCATGTGACCGCCAGGGAGAAGATGATGGCGGCCATCAAGCAGTCCAGGACGTGACCGCCGGAGATCTTCTGCCGGGTAAGTGCCGCTGACTCCTGACAGACCCGACCGACGGACACTGACCGTGACAGGACAATTACGATTCCGGTATCCGATATCACGAAAATATCGGTACTCGGAATCGGAATTCCGATACAGCGAATATCGGCCGATACCCGATATTTGCAGTATCGGAATGCTCAACACTAGTCTCTGGATGATAAGCGGATGAAAAAGACAGACCAATACCCAACCTCTTACAAAATGCCCTCCAAAATCTGGAAACAAATTGTACCCCCCTATCAGACACCACATTCAAGGGTACCCCATGCAACCGCACATGCTCAACAAACAATCTGGACAACGTTTCCGCATTAGGTAAAGCCGCCAAGGGTACAAAATGTGCCTGTTTACTAAACCTGTCCACCACTACCCAAATGACGGTGTTACCCCTGGAAGGAGGAAGGTTGGTGATAAGGTATGGTTATCTACTAGGAATATAAGGCTCAAGGTCCCCTCTGCGAAACTTGGACCTAAATTTATTGGTCCTTATGAAATTACAGAAGCAGTTAACCCGGTGGCATTTCGGTTGCGTCTCCCTCCGTCTCTACGGATTCCCAACGTTTTCCATAGGGCCCTTTTGAAACCTGTGGGGTCCTGTAGGGAAGGACCGTTGTCTTCCCCACCACCGGTTTTGGTAGACGGGCAGTCTGAGTACGAGGTGGAACGAATTCTTGACTCTAGGTTTGTCCTTCGTGCTCTTCAGTATCTGATACATTGGAAAGGCTACGGTCCAGAGGCCCGATCTGTTTATGCGGATCAGTTGGTCCGGGCCTTTCATGCCAGGTGTCCTGAGAAACCCGGGGTCCGGTGGCCCCCCGTTGAGAAGGGGGTACTGTCATGACCCAGGAGGGGGTTTGGTCTTTGCCCCGTCCTGGTCAGACTGGGGTTAATGGTTTCAGCCTCTCTCTGGCAGAAGGCGGCTATTTAGTTGCCAATTGACCTAGGTCTGGTGTCAGTTATAATATCATGAACACCGCACTGCACTTGCTCACTGAGCCAGTACGCGTGTCCTGAATAAGACAGACTGCACTCAAAGATACCTGTGGAGCGAGGCAGTCGTGGTGAAGATGCGTGCTTCAGACTAACAGGACCCGAAGCATGTGACTGCCAAGGGGCGGCGCCGGCCACAGGTCTCTCAGAGAAAGCAGTAATAGACAGAGAATGCTTCAGGCCAGAGGACCTTAAGCACGTGACTGCTGATGGGCGTGGCCTAAGCTCCAGAGAGCTATGAGCAGAAGGAAAACTCCTAGAAGGGTAACTACGGGACAGAGTTACCAAGGGGCATAGACAAAACGGATAGTCAGGATAGCTAGGTCATACACAGAGGGAGCAACGCAGTACAAGAGGAGCAGACAGAGAATAACCAGAACGTAGCCAAGGGATCAGAAAACCAGAACGGGCAAATACACAGTACCAAAACAGTAGACAAACTCACAATGAAGAGACGGACCGGGTCAAAACCAAACAAGCAACAAGATCAGGCACAAGGCACAGGCACACAGGAGGTCAACTAACTCAGCCGTGGGCAGGAGTATAACTGACACCAGACCTAGGTCAATTGGCAACTAAATAGCCGCCTTCTGCCAGAGAGAGGCTGAAACCATTAACCCCAGTCTGGCCAGGACGGGACAAAGACCAAACCCCGTCCTGGGTCATGACAGGAGAGCACTGGCAAGTGCAGCTGGCTCAGCTGTCGATGAAGAAAGCACTAGCGTGTGCAGCAGGCTAGGATACACATACATACTGGAACCTGAGAACTGACAAGCATGTTAGGCTCAAACTAACAACATTGCACAGGCACCTCCATGTTGGAGGAGGCGTTTTAAGTAGTAAGAGATCTCCAGCTATTGGCTGGGGACACTTTAGAGGAACACGTGCGGCCCCTTAAAGAAAGAGGAAGTGTGCGTGCGCGCGCTCTAAGCACAGTGCTTGGAGACCTGCAAGGAGTGCACGCACCCCAGGAAGAAGAAAACCCAAAAGGAGCAGAATGGGAGCCTCGGTGGTGAGTACGCTGGTGTCTCTGCAGAGGGAGATGGACAGCAGGCACAGATGCGGGCGCTACACACAGAAAATACCTGCTGATTGTATTGGGTATCAGACCCCCACCAATAAAACATCAATGACCTAGCCTATGGATAGGTCATCAGTAGAGAAACCTGGAAGGGACAAAAAGTACAATAGCGTCTTATCTGGGTAAATGTTAGGAAAGGATATACACTAATGTGCTCATCTGGTTAGGTTGTATGCACACAATTACTGAAAAAGATTGAGGCTATGTGCACACGTTGCGGAACTGCCATAGAAATTTCCGCGGCAATTCCGCACCTCCCTGCCGCGGGAAATACGCATATTATAGGTATGCGTATTCCCGCTAAAAACTAGCGGTTTGCAAGCGTAATTAGCTTGCAGAATGCTAGCGTTTTACAAGCGATCTGACAGGTTGGTCACACGAGTCAAACAAGTGTTTGACAAGTGTGACCAACTTTTTACTATTGATGCCGCCTATGTCGCATCAATAGTAAAAAGATCTAATGTTAAAAATAATTTAAAAAATAATAAATAATGATATTCTCACCTTCCGGCGGCCCCCGCAGCTTTCCCGCCTCTCAGCGACGCTCCCGGCCAATCCCGTTCCCAGGCGTCCTTTGCGACAATGACCCCAATGACGTAGCATCACACGAGACCGCTACGTCATCTGGGGTGATTCTCGCAATGCATTACTGGGAACGGGATTGGCCGGGAGCGTCGCTGAGAGGCGGGAAGGCTGCGGGGGCTGCCGGAAGGTGAGAATAGCACGATTTTTTATTTTAATTATTGTTTTTACATGGATATGGCACCCAGGGCCTGGAGGAGAGTCTCCTCTCCTCCAGACCCTGGGTACCATCCGCACATGAACCACTTACATTGCGCATGGTGGGCACAGCCACATGCGGAAAGTAAGCGGTTCAATGCATTCCTATGGCGGCGGAATCGCCGCAGTTCCGCAAAAAAAAATGAGCATGCTGCGGATTCTTCCGCGATGCGATTCCGCCGCGGAAAAATCCGCAGCATGTGCACAGCATTGCAGAATCCCATAGGCCATAATGAGTTGTATTGTGTAAGTGGTTTTGCCGCGGTTTCGCGGCGTTTCCGCTGCGAAAAACCGCTAGGAATCCGCAACGTGTGCACAGGCCCTTAAGCAGCTGCAGACCCACTAGGAGGGAATAAAAAAAACTGGAAGCAAATTTGTTAAAGGATGAAGACAAGACAAGAATCCAATTCCGGGGCTTATTGGTCAATGCGTTTTGAAGTTTCAAACGTCTTCAACAGGACAAACCTGTTATAGACATGAAATTCAAATTAAGGTGCGTTAAAAACTGATCTATGACCAGGACATTACATATAACCTGAAGGAAATTATTTGTATGTGACACGCTAGACATTAGTGCAAAACACTGTTATTAGTCAAATAGTCAGAAAAAGGCAGAAAAAACATCAAAACGAAGAGAAAATAAAAAATAGGAGTGAGTGATCTGAAGAAAATTACAATAAAAAGCTTTACTGAATATATTAAAAATTGAAACGACTCTGAATGTTCTGTTTTAATATAGAGAAGTGGGATTAATTACATAAGCAACTCATGAGTTGGGGCTGATACTCAGCAGGAACAACATACTAAATCCATAAATTAGAATAAAACTGTGTGTAAAAACAATGAGTTGATGTAGGAAAATGTGTGATAAAACCAGGGTTTTGTTGGGCAGAAAAAAGATGAAATGAAAAATGAGATAAAAAAAAGCAGTTAAAAGGGAACAGAACCAGTTTTCCCATGTTTGATTTGCAGTAAGAAGGTGTATTCTCATGAGCCACTGGTTTAGTGCAAAAACTAGCAGACAAAAATAAATGATATAAAATCAAATATAGGTGTATAAAATATATATTAATATAATTAATAAGTAGTGTATAACTTATAAAGGAAAGGTAAAATACAGTGGGTTCGAAAAGTATTCAGACCCCTTTAAATTTTTCACTCTTTGTTTCATTGCAGCCATTTGATAAATGCAAAAAAGTTTTTTTTCTCATTAATGTACACTCTGCACTCCATCTTGACTGATAAAAACCAGAAATGTAGAAATTTTTGCAAATTTATTAAAAACGAAAACTGAAATATCACATGGTCATAAGCATTCAGACCTTTTGCTCAGACACTCATATTTACGTCACATGCTGTCCATTTCCTTGTGATCCTCCTTGAGATGGTTCTACTCCTTCATTGGAGTCCAGCTGTGTTTAATTAAACTGTTAGGACTTGATTTGTAAAGGCTCACACCTGTCTATATAAGACCTCACAGCTAAGGCCGGCGTCACACTGGCGACAGAATCGGATGACTGCAATACAATGAAATATCGCATTGCAGTCTGCCCTATGTTAATCTATGGAGCAGCTCCCAATATCAGATTTTTTGTGGTCCGTTTTAAACGTCCGAGTGCAATCGCAGCATGCTGCGATTGTCACCGATTGTGGGTCGACTATCGCCAATGCAAGTCTATGGGAGCGATGAAAAATCGGATTACAAACGGACCGCACGTGTGACTTGCGATTAAATCGCATCGGTGTCCTTTAGAAAAGCCGGCAATTCATCCCCGGCTATACTGTAAAATCACACTGACAGCTTTAATAAAGAATAGAAAGAATAGATATACACACATAGAATACATATATATATATATATATATATATATATATATATATTGTAAGCTTTTCAGGGGATATAGCTCTGGGATCGCCGTCTGGGTAGACAGAGTGGCACGAAAACAGTTCATTCACCGCAGTACTGGTGCAACTGGCCGCAACCAGTTTTATTTAAAGTCCACAGCAAACAGATAAAAACAAATCATAAACAGAAGACCTGGGCTTGTCTAGCCACTTACTACACATGGATAGATTTCCCTATCTATCCGGGTCCCGACTCTAACAGCCGGGGCCAAAACAACACATATGTTCAGCATTTACCAGCATTTACCAGCATGGAGGTTCACAGAGTCTCCTCCTTGTGTCTGAAGGCACCTTCAACGTCCAGACTTGAGAGAGCTCCCCTCCTATTCAGCAGCGATCCGCATGGATTCTCACAGAGACTACTCCTGTGTCCGGGGTACATCGAGCACCCAGACTGAGACAGCTCAAACTCCTGGAGACACCTTCTGTGCCTGGACCCCTCCTGTGTCCAGACTAAGCGAGCTCTCTGACTGTGTTCGCAGACACCTACTTCTGGTCTCCTAATTAACACCTGAGTAGTTTCAGGCCTGAGCTGCAAGTGTGTAATGAATGTAAGGTGTAGTGACCTTTCTCTACCACTAGGTTTACAAAGCCATACATTTCCCTTATACCAGTCAGCACAGTATCTAGGTGAAATGTACACCCCATTCAACACCCATACTCTCACTGTCTCACAATATATATATATATATATATGTCATTGTGACATATATATATACATATATTTATAGTTCTTACACTTCTACATACTGTAATAGCCGCTAATTCAATTGCCGGCTTTTGTGAAATCACAGAAGCTGACATGAAATGATACATTGTTTAGACACAGTTAACCATCTCATTTCCTGTATTTTGATATATGGTTTGAACTTACAATTACATAAGTGTATGTGTGCCAAATTTCAGACATGTAGGGGTTAATTAAAGGTGTAAATTCGTTGAAAAAAAATGCGTGGGCTCCCGCTGTATTAACTCCACCAGACAGAGAAAGCAAGCGAGTGGGGGCAGATAATAATAGCCTAGGGAGGGTACATTTTTTTGTGCCCCCCCCGGCTACTAACATCTGCCCCCAGACACCCCAGAAAGGGCAAATCTATAATTAGATTTGCCCTTTCTGGCACTTTGCCCGTCTATTCCCATTGCCCTGTAGCGGTGGCGAATGGGTTAATAAGGGGTTACAGCCACCTAGCAATTGAAAGGTGACTGTAAGCCAGGTTAATAATTGAGAGCTGTCAATTAGACAACTATCAATTATTAATCCTATTGAAGTAAATAAAAAACACACACACTTTAAGAATAAATAATTTTAATGAAATAAAAACACATTTTTTTGACCATCTTTTATTTTACTCTTAATCCGTGCGAAGCCCTTGATCTCCTAAAATAAATATAAAATAATAAAACAACATTATTCTTACCTATCTGGCGATCTGTCACGTCCCACGATGTAATCCTTCACAAAGTGTTAACTAGCAATCAGCTAAGCAGCGCAAGTAATCCTGCGTGCTCAGCTGATAGCTCCTGAATGAATGGGCTTATCTCCTGCTGACAGGAGAGAATGTGATTAATGAATGAAGCTTAATTGATTGTATCCCACTTTCACCTTAGGTCAGGTCACTGAAGTGAAAGTGGCAATAAATCAATTAAGCTTCATTCATTCATCTCTTCCTCTCCTTTCGCTGGTAGAGGAAGTTATTCATTCAGGAGGTTATAGCTCAGAGACAGCATTATAGCTCTCTGCGAGCTGAAACCTGTTAACCCTTTCTGATGGATTACACCGTGGGACCTGACTGTACATCGGATTGGTAAGAATAATTTTGCTTTTTTATTTTAGTTTTATTACAGGAAATGGTTTTAGCAGGAAAATAAAATATGGTCAAAAACTGTGTGATTATTTCATTAAACTTTTTTATTAAACTGTGTGTTTGATTTTTCTTTCATACAATAGGATTAATAATTGATAGTTGTCTAATTGACAGCTCTCAATTATTAACCTGGCTTACAGTCACCTTTCAATTGCAAGGTGGCTGTAACCCCTTATTAACCCATTCGCCACCGCTACAGGGCAATGGGAATAGACGGGCAAAGTGCCAGAAAGGGCAAATCTAATTATAGATTTGCCCTTTCTGGGGTGTCTGGGGGCAGATGTTAGTAGCCGGGGGGGGCACAAAAAAAATGTACCCTCCCTAGGCTATTATTATCTGCCCCCCACTCGCTTGCTTTGTCTGTGTGGTGGAGAAAATACAGCGGGAGCCCACGCATTTTTTTTCAACGAATTTACACCTTTAATTAACCCCTACATGTCTGAAATTTGGCACACATACACTTATGTAATTGTAAGTTCAAACCATATATCAAAATACAGGAAATGACATGGTTAACTGTGTCTAAACAATGTATCATTTCATGTCGGCTTCTGTGATTTCACAAAAGCCGGCAATTGAATTAGCGGCTATTACAGTATGTAGAAGTGTAAGAACTATAAATATATGTATATATATATGTCACAATGACATGTATATATATATATATATATGTGTTCTATGTGTATATATCTATTCTTTCTTTTGTGATTTAAATACTATTCTTTTGGATCCATTATATGTCAGTTTTGCAAGCCTGCGAGAAATTCTCGCAAGTCGGATGAAAATCGGATGTTACAAGGTACACACACATGCGACTAAATCGCATCTTTGAAGGAAAATCGGATGCCAGGCGGATGTGTGATGTTTTCATTTTGGTACGATAATCGACCGACTAAAACGGTCCGATTTTTTGTAGTTGTGTCTGACCCCGGCCTAACAGTGCATGTCAGACCATGAGAATCATGAGGTCAAAGGAACTGGCCAAGGAGCTCAGAGATAGAATTGTGGCAAGGCACAGATCTGGCCAAGGTTACAAAAGAATTTCTGCAGTACTCAAGGTTCCTAAGAGCACAGTGGCCTCCATAATCCTTAAATGTAAGAAGTTTGGGACCACCAAAAGTCTTCCTAGACCTGGCCGTCCAGCCAATCTGAGCAATTGTGAGAGAAGAGTCTTGATGAGAGAGGTAAGGAAGAACCCGAAGATCACTGTGGCTGAGCTCCACAGATGCAGTAGGAGATGGGAGAAAGTTCCACAAAGTCAACTATCACTGCAGCCCTCCACCAGTTGGGCCTTTATGGCAGAGTGGTCTGACGTAGGCCTCTCCTCAGTGCAAGACATATAAAATCCCGCATAGAGTTTGCTAAAAAACACATGAAGGACTCCCAGACTATGAGAAATAAGATTCTCTGGTCTGATGAGATGAAGATAGAAATTTTTGGTGATAATGCTAAGTGGTATGCGTGGAGAAAACCAGGCACTGATCATCACCTGCCCAATACAATCCCAACAGTGAATCATGGCAGTGGCAGCATCATGCTATGGGGTGTTTTCAGGACAACTGGTTGCAATTAAAGGAAACATGAATGTGGCCAAGTACAGAGATATCTTGGATGAAAACCTCTTTCACAGTGCTCTGGACCTCAGACTTGGCTGTTTACCTTCCAACAAGACAGTGAAGCCAAGTACACAGCTAAAATAACAAAGGAATGGCTTCAGAACACCTCTGTGACCATTCTTGACTGGCCCAGCCAAAGCCCTGACCTAAACCCAACTGAGCATCTCTGGGGAGACCTGAAAATGGCTGTTCACCAACATTCACCATCCAACCTGACAGAACTGGAGTGGATATGCAAGGAAGAATGGCAGAGGATCTCCAAATCCAGGTATGAAAACCTTGTTGCATCATTCCCAAGAAGACTCATGGCTGTATTAGCTCAAATTGGTGCTTCTACTCAATACCGAGCAAAGGGTCTGAATATTTATGACCATGTGATATTTCAGTTTTTCTTTTTTAATAAATTTGCAAAAATTTCTACATTTCTGTTTTTTTTCAGTAAAGATGGGGCACAGAGTGTACATTAATTAGAAAAAAAATTAACTTCTTTGCATTTACCAAATGGCTGCAATGAAACAAGAGTGAAAAATTAAAGGGGTCTGAATACTTTACAAACATTAATATTTATTAAAATCTAGTGAAATATTTAATATCCTAAAAAAGGCTAAAAAAATATGTGTTGGTTTTGTATTAAACTGGTCTATAGATAATAAGAACAACACTAACATAGGAGCTGTGAGCTAGAGCATGCTGGGAGTGGAAATCTCCCGGTCAACTGAGTTCACTGCTTAGCGTGGGAAAAAAAGATAATTTATAAGATATGTTATCAAAATGAGATTGGTGGTGGTCAGATACTTGATACCCCCACCCATCAGCCAATATCTGTTTTGACAGCAGCTGGATGTAAACTTTTGATTTGAACACCACAGCTAAATACATTATTTAGTCACAGGTGTGTACCTTATTACACTTTATACATGGATTACATCTAGACGTGGGCATAGAAAATACCAGCTGATTGTATCAGGCATCAGAACCCCACCAATGTCATATCAATAGGATACATAAATGAAAAAACAGCCCCACTCAAAAAATTTTTTTTCAATGCAAGTGAAAGAATTTATTGAGGTCAACACAGAATAACGTGTTGGGGTAACGTTTCGACCCCGTGTCGGGTCTTTTTCAAACCTTAGGGTAAATCATGAAGAGGAGACAAGAAAGGCCACTGCGGGATATGTATACTTGGAGGGCTAGAGGCCATATATGTAGAAGTCCAGCAGGGAGAGGACCAGGTGGAAGTCCTAGGACATGCTGTTAGGTTGGAACTGAATGTGCCATCCACAGACATTTACCTTCCTGGCGCTCCCTTATAGCATCCTATTCCATTGCCAGCAGCTGCTTAATGATTGTAAGTCCCGGTGTGCAGAGCAGCGAGTATTCCGGCAGCTGCCCTTTGGCTTGCAAGCAGCGCATGACGTCCCTGCAGCATGAGGAGGGAGGATGCTGTGGAAGAAACATGGCCCAGCTCATCATAAACCTTGCAAAAGGCCTCTAAGAAAGTCTGGAGATTGGAGATAAAGGCATCCCCACTCCCATAAGAGGTTGAGCCAAGTGAGAGCCTCGCCACTAAGATGGGACGTAATAAATTGATGTGATAAATGCCACTTTGGCCTGGTCTGAAGAAAATTGATGTGCCAATAGCTCAAAGTGCAGCATGCACTGATTGAGGAAACAAAGGCATTATGTAGGATCACCATCAAATCGTGGTGGAGAAGACAGATGGGGTCCGGAACTAGGAACATAACTGGTAGAATGGGGTGTCTTAGCTGAAGTTGCCGCTGCTTGGACAGAAGTGGATGCGGACACTGTGGTCAGCGTGTCCAAGTGGGTGCTCACTGTCCATAGATTGGAAGTTACCTTGTTCTGCTGATCTTTCTAGCAGGAGATCACCTGGTACAGCTCTGAGAGTGGAGGAGATTGAGAGCCAGTGGGTTCCATGGACTGAGCAATCTGTAATGCACGTGGTAGTGAAACTAGTGTATCGTGGATCGAGGAGAGCCTGGAGTGACTAGCCGAACACCTGTGTGGAGACATGGGGGGCAGTGGGTGTTCTCATCCACTGGCCCGACTGTCTTTAGATAGACCACATGGACCAGGGCTCATTCCACTGAACGCCTGATCTCTTTTCCCGTGATCTTCCGGGCTGAGTAGAATACCACGGCTGCCACCAAATGTGGACACACAGGGAGTCAGTGGATGCTCTTGTCTGCTGGCCCTAAATCGCATGGACCAGGGGTCATCCCACTGAAAGCCCGCTCTCCTTTTATCGTGGGCATAATATTACTCAGACAACACATGGTGAGGGTAAAACAGTGTGGCATTAAATTATTGAACCACCAACAAACAATAACATATTGAACAGTCCCAGAAAAATACCCAAAATTGTGCAAATGATAGAGTCTCACCCTTCAGCTGCTACTTCAGGGTTTCCAGGCCTGACTACCCCCACCAGTGGCACCACCCTTTTTGCGGACACCCAGAGAGAAGAGGTGATGACAAGCTTGGGAAGCTGACCAAGACCAGTGAGGTATGTGGCCAGGTGACCCGACTTTCCCAACCTGGGTTCTCCAAACGACTTTGAGGGCTCAGTGATGGGTAGTGGAGCAGATCTGTATTCCCCAGGTGAAACCATTGTTCCTGGGCTACATCCATTAAGGACACAATGGTGACAGAAGAAAAGCCCTTTTATATCCCATAGCTCTGATTTCAGGGCATTGTCCCATAGGTTTGGAGAAAGGTGGGTGGCATTAACTCCTCATTGTTCAATTCGAATGCATATTTGTCCTTAAAGTTGTGCAGCCTAGTACACCGCAGGTGACTGATGCAATACATAATCAGCTGGCCTTCCACAAATTAACATACAAGGGTCAACGGACAGTCTCACTGAAACAATGGCTCATTTCCCTTGACTTACTGAACAGTACGACTGGCATAGTTAAGAATAATTCATCCCCGCACCAGTGGCCAGATTGAAGCTGTGTCATCACAAACTCCTTTAATAAATTAGAAGGTAAGTGAAGATTTTTTTTTATCTTGTTTCACTTTTTGGCAAAATAAAATGTTTGTGGACATATTAACTTTTTAGAGGAAAAACAATTCTGTAGATCTCTACAGTGACAACACAATGAGTAACACATATTACCTGATTAAGAAAATCCTCATAGTCCTCAAATATACAGGCCAACTCAGATCTCCCAATAGTCAGTGAACTCTATAGCGCTTTAAAGTACCCACAATAATAGATAATACAGGCATTGTATGAAAGGAAAGCACTGTATAGAATGTATAGCATTTTCTGGCAAAGTTTGAATTAATAGACAATGGGGGGGGGGTGAATTTTACCACTGCATGCCAACTTGTGAAATCAAAAATAATCACAAATATAATAGATAACATAGATGAGAAAGTTATTAATAACCGTTAAATAAATGCTTTAAAACATTTAAACATGTTAGACTTTTATTTATTGGGGTTAAGACCTCCATACACTTTAGATAAAAGTTGCTTGAACCTGTTGACTTTTGGCTAACCACTTAAAACACCATTCCAGCGGGTTTTCTCATTTTAGCGCTGGAGTGGTGCTACTAACATAAAATCCCTGCACCTAATATTATACTAACATCCACCATCTTCAGTTCTTGCCAGCGCTGCTCTGGTCCCGCTCCTGAATCTTGCAACTGCAACTTCTGACTGACCGGTCAGAGATGATGGTCACAAGCTCTCAATGCAAGTCTATGGGAGCATGAAGGAGGCTCCAATAGACTTGCACTGAACAGTGACCCCTGGCTCACCCAGCAAACACTGGAGTGACTTGGCAGGTCGCAAACGTCTGGAGACCTACTGGAGTAGCGCTTATAACAGCAGAAGATAACAGATGTTAAGTATAAAACTATGTGCAGGGACCAGGGGCGGACATATCATTGGTGCAACCTGTGCTGCTGCAAAGGGGCCCAAGAGATGAGGGGGCCCATTTATACCTCCAAAGCAGGTGCAATTTTGCATTTTTAGGAGATCTTGGGCTGCAAAGGGCCCATTTATTTTATTGTTCTTGTGCAGGGGCCCTTTTCTGCCTTTGTCCACAAGTGGCAGGGACATACATTAGTAGCACCTCTCCAGTGGTAAAATATAAAAAAAAAATCTGGAGTGGTTCTTTAATGTATATGGGGCTTCCAGAGTTTACTGCAAAAGATTCTGTTGGATGGACAAAGGATTGGGTGATTATCTCTTTATTATTCCACTGTCTGGATATACTTAATTAGGTTGAGCACCACAGCCATAGGGCACCTTTAATTACTCTCATGTGGCATATGGTCATTATCACTTGTGAAAGCCCAACACAGTGTTAGATTGCAAAAAAGTGGTTTGATAGCCATAAAGGCACTTGTCTATTATGGAGAGGGTCCCCCACTAAACAGATCTACTCCATTGAGCATAATAGGTGTCATATGATTATTCCATTCTCAGTGCTGATGATCTTCCCCAATTTGATTTTTTTTACTTATGCTGCAAAACATTTGTAAAGGCAATACATTTTTGATTGATAACATTTTAATACATAAAATATACTTTTAATGAAAACATTAAAAAAGATTTTTTTTTGTGTTTACTAAGTACCGTAAGTCCTTTCTACAGATACTTCAGTATCCCTATTCATGTTCCGTCCTGTAATTTGGCCTAAACTTATTTCTTTTGTAAAGGTTGCTTCTACCACTGAGTTCAAATTAAGCCGTCTTTTCTTTGAATCATCACTGCAAGACATATTACTTATTAAATCTATACAGGATTTTTTAATAAAATGCAGTGGTATAAAAAAGAATAGTAAAAAAAGATGGAAAATCAAATGAATAAATTAATATTGTAAAACCCTCACAGAAGACAAAGGGTCACTCCCTCTGTCTGGATAACAAAAGGTCCAATGCCCAGAGGAGACAAGGCTTGTTTACCATGAGAGCTATGCAAATAGTCTTCCTCAGGAGCTAGTCACAGCGGAAACCATCAATGGTTTTCAAAAAAGGCTTAGATGCTTTTTAGTAGAAAATAGCATAAATACTTATGTACAGGTGTAAATTTCTTGTTTGGAATGTTGATTCAGTGAATCAACACTTGTGATCAGCAAAAAGATTGAATTATGCACTATGAACGTACCTATAGCCCATTCCCTTAAAGGGAATTTGTCACCCATTTTTTGTGATATGATGTAAAGATATCATTCAGTTTAGTGTCACATAAGCATTATAGCAGTACTTTTGATACCCCATGACTTCCCACCTTTGATGCATAAATACAGTTTTTAGCTCTCCTGCGGTGTATGTAAATCTCCGTGGTCCGGTCCGATTTGCGGGGCTTATTCTCCTTCCCCCCCTCCTCGGCTTGCTGTACATATTGTGATCTGTGAATATCACAGATCCCGTAGAGTTGCCATGCGTGCGCATTCAAATAGCCTCCCGCGCGTGCGCAGTATGCTTTGCCCAAACTGCAATACTTCCGGGCCATAGAATGTAGTTGCGTATGCCGGCGCATGCGCAATAATGATTTTTTTTTTTTTTTTTAATAATTCTTTATTTAAAGACTCATAACGAAATCCAGGTTAACATAATAATTGGAATCAGACAAGTAGACGAATGCAAACAGTACAACTTAACACCCAACCAAGGCGATCGTCCACGAGTCATTATCATCTGGAGACCCGGAAGTAGAGGCCAATGACCTGACCCGAAGGGTCTTCCATTTTTTAACTTTTAACAAACAGTATAACAAAGAGGAGAAAGAGAGGAGAAGAAGAAGAGAAAAAAAAAAATTAAAGGGAAGAAACGAGGGGGTAAGGGGAAGGAGTGCCCACCAGGCTAAGCCCACCACCCAGCCTATAGTTTCAGTTAACTACAGAGGAGGGGTTTGCCTCAACCATTAGATCACAATACTCACTAGAACTTCGAAAGTCCATCCAGCCAAGCCAAGTAGCCCAAAACTTTGGATATCAGTCGTATATGGATGAGGTGAGGTCCTCCATATACATAATTTCATTGACTTTTGCAATCCACTGAGATATGGTGGGAGGAGCGGGACTCTTCCATCGCTCCGGGATGCAAGCCCTCGCTGCCATGATCAAAAATTTCAATAGAGAAGATTTATAGATCCGGAGAGGGATTTCATTATGCTAGAGTAGTATCAGAGCTGGAGTCAATTTTTCGGAATAGCCTGTAACCCGACAAATAATTTCCCACAACCGTTGTCCAAAATGATTGCAATACATCACATTGCCAGAAAATATGAAAAATTGTGCCCTCTGCTCTTCCACACCTCCAGCAATTGGGGTCAGTCTCCGGAAATATGGTGTGCAGCCTCGAAGGCACTCTGTACCACCTGGACAGAATCTTATAGCCAGCCTCCGGGAACCTAGAGCTAATCGACGCACAGTGTACAAGGGAAAAAATTCGAGTTCTCTGATCTTCCGTAAAAGTAATATTTAAATCTCTCTCCTGCTCAAGGAAAGAAGGGGGTGACCGGCTTCGGCGGTCCATCAACATAGAGTAGGTTTTAGCTAAGGTGTGTCTGATTGGGCCCGGGCTATTACATAAATGCTCAAATTGGGTTTTGGGTCGTCTAAATGAGCTTTTAGGGGAAGGCTGCTAAAAAAGTGGATGAGTTGCAAACACCTCCAACGGCCCAGGGGTATTGGATCCGTTTTGGCGGTAAGGTCATTCAGAGAAGGCCAGGAGGCTCCCTCACCCCAGTTTTCTACTCTGTCCATCCCTGAGTCCATCCACAGATGAAAAATGGGGTCAGAGCGGCTAGGGACAAATTTAGGATGACTCAACGCTGGAGTAAGCGGAGAAGCCTCTGGAGTAAATGTAGACGGACCAGTGCTGTATTGCAGTATTTTAAAGTGGGTCCAATTGTCGGAAGGGATTTGATTTGTTCTGGGGCCTAGAGTAAAACCCATGGAAGGATCTTCAATGGGGTCGGGCAAAAACTTTGTTCTATTTGAATCCAGGCCTTATTGTAGTGCAATAATGATTTTATGCATTTAAATGCGCACGCGCGGAAACTCTACGGGATATGTGATATTCACAGATCACAATATGTACAGCAAGCCGAAGAGGGGGTGTGAGGAGAATAAGCCCCGCCCATCGCACCGGACTGCGGAGATTTACATACTGTCAAGGGACAGTAAGAGGAATACAGGGTACGAGGAACCTGGGCCCCTGAACTGCCCCTAAGGCTAAGAAAGGTGCTCTGACTTTCATTAACTTGGAGGTACACTTGAAGGTAGTGAGGCCCAAGTCACTGACCTATCCCTGTCTCCTGTTTAGCCCTGAGCTAAACCACCAACCCCCTCCCCAGGAGGTGAGACAGGGAATAAAGGGAACCACACCAAAATAACCAAAGGAAAGGAAAGACGGACACTTAGGGGTTAAATCAACTAAACAACAGAAACTTAGCTTTCTCTGCTGCAATGCACCGCACAGCAGAGTAGGGCAACAGATAAGGGAAACAGCAGAAGTACCACTGCGCTCAGCAAGCTCCTGACTCCAGCTTGGTTGGTCTCCAAAAGCAGAAGTATCACCAACAGTCAGCTGACGCCTCAGGTGACCTTTTAAATGATAGTTGGAGTGGTCACCACCTTCCTCTGACAAGTCAGCAACAATGTAGTTACACCAGCGGCCACCGGGGAAAAGACTGACATTAACCTCCGATGCCTGAAAGGAAAAAGGTTTCAATATGCAAAGAGAGATCTGCCACAGATCCAAAAGTGGATCGGGACAGTACCCCCCTTTTAATGAGGGGCCTCTGGACCCTCAACATCGCACCTCATTAGAAAACAACCTACGATGAGGGCGCCTCGATCCACCAGGGTTCACCCCAGCAGTCACCTGACTTTCAGGTTTAGTGCAAATGCGGACTGATAGAAGTGGCAATAACGTATGCTCCAGAGGTGCCACAAATCTCCAGAGCACCAACCTGGGGAATGAGTAATGTACGGGCATTACTGGGGGTAACTCCAGCTGGTAAGTCCCTGGGCCGAGAATGGCCAACATCCGATATGGCCCGATCACCAGAGAACTCCAGACTCCAGCAGCACACTTCCACCGGATGTTTTTGGTGGACACCCATACATACTCGCTCACACACAGGTCCGGACCTGAAAGTTTTTTGCCACACACACGTTTGCCACAAGATGGTGAACTCTTTGAGGAACTGACAACAGAGGCGTCCCCCTGTGTCACCACACTCACACCATTCTCAGAGGAAACCACCACCCTCCCATGACCCCTCCTCCCAAGAGGGCTCCGATTCTCAGGGTTGGCTAGTGGTGAGGGTTGGGACTTGCCCCTGCTCCTTGGCAGCACCTCTGCTGCCCCCACTGGAGGAGAAGGGGATGGTTGCGGAAAGACGGCAGAGACAGTAGCCCCTGGGCAGCAGCCCTCACACGACTGGCCACAGCTGACTACTTCCCTGGAAAGCCAATCTATGACCGGGTTGTATTTTCTCAACCAAGGGAGGCCTAAAACGATGGGTACTGCCATACCCTCCAAGACGTAGCATGACAGGGACTCTTCATGACGAGTCCGTATACGCAGGTGTATATCATCTACGACCTGGGTCACACTCCCCTGGCTGAGTGGGACAGAGTCAATGGCCTGGACGCCTAGTGGTTTTGATAGCATCCTACACATCAGGCCATGGGTCTGGACAAAGTAAGCATCCACCAAATCGACTTCTGCTCCACTGTCCACAAGCACTGGTATTCCCTTAGTTACCCCGCCAATCACCACTCTTGCAGACAGGGTACACTGAGGGGAAGAAATGGAGGAACTATACACTCCCTGGTCGCCTGCCTCCACACGACCAGGGGGATGTGGCTTCTTGGATGGTACAGGTATTTTGGCGCGAGCTGGGCAGACCCCAATGAAATGACCAGTCTGCCCACAGTAAAAACATGCCCCCACGCCACGTCGAGCCGCAGACAACCCCGTTTGGGAACCAACTGCTCCCATCTGCATGGGTTTGTCCGGCTGCTCAGCTGTGTCCTCCCCCTAGCAAGAAGAACAGGGGGCAGTTTTGGTGTATACCTCTCCCTGAGGCGTCTATCCACCCGGATGGCAAGGGACATGGTGGCCTTCAATGACCTGGGGCGGCGTACTGAACCAGAGTATCCTGCAACCTTGGGGACAGACCCTGCACAAAATGACTCAAAGGGCAGGATCATTCCACTGTGTGTCAGTGGCCCATCTCCTGAACTCTGAACAGTACTCCTCAACCGGCCAGTCCCCCTGCTTCATTTTACGGAGTCGGGATTCCACCAGAGAGACGCCATAAGGATCTCCATACACCAGCGCCAGAGCCGCAAAAAACCCGTCCACCGACCGTAAAGATGGTGAATTGGTGAGCAGGGAGAAGGCCCAAGATTGGGGATCACCCTTAAGGGAGACAATAATCCCCACACGCTGTTCCTCACTCACTGATGAATGGGGGTGGAGCCTGAAGTACAATTTACAGGGCTCCTGAAAAAACAGAAATTTATCTCTCCTCCAGAAAACCTGTCAGGGAGAGATATCTTAGGTTCTGGTTGAACCTGCATTGAGCTGAAGCCCAGAACCCCACCAACTTCTGTAACTGCTGCACCACATGTCACGCTGTATAACAGATATATTTTATGACAGTAACATATATCTAGTGTGACAACATTCTATATTTCATATAATAGAAAATATCAACATGTTGTGAGACAGTGAAGGGGTGCGTACTGGACGGGGTGTATATCTCCCCCAGGTTTCTTAGCTGGGGCGCATAAAAAGTAGGTTGTCAGTGCGGTGTTCACTCCATTCCCATCTGGGACAGGTTTGCAGTTCAGCCCAGAGTGAACACAGCTGCTTAATTAGACAGCCATAAGTACCTGCTTGGAAGTTCAGAGGAGGCTCTCTCTCTCAGTCTGGATCTGACTTCAGACGCCATTGGAGCCTCATGTGAGCTGCACGCTGGTAACTACTGAACATATGTGTTGTTTTGGGAACAGACTATTAGAGTCTGTACCCGGATAGAAAGGGAAATCTATCTAAGTGTAATTAGTGGCTGGAGAAGCCCAGGCTTTATGTTTATGATTTGGTTTTGATTATGTTCTGTTTACCGTGGACTTTAATAAAACTGGTTGCGGACAGTTTTTAACAGAACTACTGTCTGTGAATGGTCTCTTTATGCCACTCCGTCTCCCCAAGACGGCGATTCCAGAGCTATATCCCCTGAAAAGCTTACAATTGGTGCTTGAATGCTGGGGCAGCACAATGGCTGAAGACTTTGAAAAAAAAAAGGTGTCTGCACCGCAAAACTGAACTTATTGTGGAGAAGACTGTGGAGTGTATATGTCTTGGGTGAAGGCTGTCAGCCAGCTCAAGATGTCCGGCAGTATGGAGGAGCTCGTTAAGCAGCTGGCCCAGAACCAGCAGGCCATGCAGCAGCAACATCAGCAGACCATGCAGCAACAACAGCAGGCCATGCAGCAACAACACCTAGAGGCCCAGCGGAGCCAGCAGCAACAGCAGGAAACCAACCGGTTATTACTGGAGCAGGTTGCAGCACTAAAAAAAACTCCTAGCACCTCGTCCCCGAATGAAGACGCCGGGTTACCGGCATTATCCGCTGTAAAGAAGGCGGTAAAACAGACTCTGCAGAAGATGACGCCTCATGACGATGTGGAGGCATATCTGGCTATATTTGAGAGACTGGCAGATAAGGAGAATCTGCCACAATCTGAATGGGCTATGGTGGTCGCGCCCTATCTGACTGGGGAACCCCAAAAAGCCTATTTTGACCTCAGCGAGCAGGACAGCAAAAACTATACTAAGTTGAAAGCGGAGATTCTTGCCCGCCTGGGTGTGACGAGGGCAGTCCGTGCCAGGAGAGTCCATAACTGGAGATACAGGCGAGACAAGCCTGCTCGCTCACAAATGTATGACTTGATTTCTTTGGTAAAGAAGTGGTTGGAACCTGACATCAGCACCCCTGCCCAAATGGTTGAAAAGGTGGTGCTGGACCGGTACATCTGGGCCCTTCCCCCTGAGGTCCAGCTCTGGGTCGGACAGGGAGACACCAAAGATGCCGATCAACTGGTCAGCCTGATAGAAAGGTATTTCGCCACCAAAGACTATCTACGTGACCAGCCGTCCGAGCGATCATCAGTTCGGAATACCCGGCCTCCGTCATCTCCCGGTAAGAGGGTTCCAGCTGTGGGGGCAAGGGGGGCTGTTGATAGTCCGGGTCAGCCCCGAGGGGACATGTATGAGCGAAAGGGTGATACTTACCTACCAGGAGACCCCAGGCCTAGGAAGGTCTCTCCGTCTGAACACCCTGACCTGAGACAGTGTTGGAGATGCCGTGAACAAGGTCATATTTCAGCCAATTGTCCACTAGTGGGGGAACCTATGGACTGTGACGCTGGACGGTCTCTCTCGTTCCTCGCCGAGCCCGTGTGCGTGGCCACCCTAGTCGAGGAGACTGGCCCACAGCTGTGTCAGGTCGTGATAAATGAGTGCCCAGTACAGGCCCTACTCGACTCAGGAAGTCGAGTGACTCTGATACATGCTAGTCTGGCTGATAGGGACTTCGTCACAGGTAGGCACCTAAGCGTGGTGTGCATACATGGAGACATCAAAGTCTACCCAGTAACCTCCTCAGACTTCGTCACAAAACTCGGGGAGATCTCATATGAAGTGGGGGTAGTGAAGAACCTGATGCATCCCGCCATATTGGGTCGTGACTTTCCCCTGTTTTGGGGTCTTTGGAAAAAAAATGTTTCTGCTGGACAGTGTGATGAAGCTCCTACTGAGGGTGCGCAGTCCCGAGGGGCGGAACACAATGCTAGTGGGCCGTTAAACTTATGTGATAATAATGATGATGATAATGATAATAATGGTGATGATGATGATCATGATAGTGATGATGACCATGATAATGATGATGACCATGATAATGATGATGATCATGATAATGATGATGACCATGATAATGATGCTGATGCTGATCGTAATCACGATAATGATATTGATAATGATGATGACTGTAAAAAAAAATGAATTTCCATTTCAGGTGATGTTGGGGGAGGGGGAGGATGTTTCTCTAGAACAGAATGTCCCTGACCTACCGGTGTCCCGTGGCAATTTTGGGAGTGAGCAATTGCAAGACCCCACTCTTAAACATGCCAGGGAGAATATAACTGTTCTGAATGAGATCCCACAAGAGCCCGGCTCTGATGAAAAATTTCCCCATTTTGCCATGAACAATGACCTGCTATATAGGGTCACTAAAGTAAAGGGAGAGGCCGTGAGTCAGCTCCTAGTACCTAAGCCATATAGAAGTATGGTGTTAGGTTTGTCCCATAACCACGTGCTGGGTGGGCACCTGGGGATGGACAAAACCCAGGAAAGAATTCTTCAGAGGTTTTACTGGCCCGGGGTTTATCGAGATGTGGAGGATTATTGCAAAACCTGCCCCTCGTGTCAGATAAATGCTCCGGTGTCTCACTTCCGGAGTCCATTAATCCCGCTGCCGGTTATAGAAATACCCTTTGAAAGGGTAGCAATGGACTTGGTAGGTCCTATTGTAAAATCAGCCAGGGGACACCAATACATCTTAGTAGTACTTGATTATGCAACCCGGTACCCCGAGGCGGTCCCTTTAAGAAATATGGCATCTAAAAATATTGCACGGGAACTCTTTCATATGTTTTCCAGGACAGGAATTCCTAAAGAGATCCTCACGGACCAAGGCACACCTTTTATGTCCAAAGTGATGAAGGAACTGTGTAAGTTGCTTAAAATCTCGCACATTCGGACATCTGTGTATCACCCCCAGACGGATGGGTTGGTTGAACGTTTTAATAAAACATTAAAACATATGTTAAAGAAAGCAGTAGAGAAAGATGGGCGGGACTGGGACTACCTGTTACCCTACTTATTGTTTTCGGTCAGAGAGGTTCCCCAGGCCTCTACGGGATTTTCTCCCTTTGAGTTGGTGTATGGTCGGCATCCGCGGGGCTTGCTGGACATAGCCAAGGAGGTTTGGGAAACTGAGACAACTCCATACAAGAGTGTTATAGAGCATATTGCCCAGATGCAAGAGAGGATGGCTAAAATTATGCCATTGGTGAAGAATCATCTGCAGAGAGCCCAAGAAGCTCAAAGCAGAGTTTATAATCGGTCAGCAAAAATTAGGTCTTTCAACCCCGGGGATCGAGTCCTAATTCTAATTCCCACGGTGGAAAGTAAGTTTTTGGCCAAGTGGCATGGTCCATACGAGATCGTACAAAAAGTGAGCGAGGTTACTTACAAAGTACACCAACCCGGGAGACGGAAACCCTACCAGGTGTATCATATCAATCTGATCAAGCCCTGGAGGGACAGAGAGTCGTTGTTGGCCTCGGGTGAAGTAGAGAAAGGGGTAAAACCATCTCTACCTCCTGTGACCATGGGAGAGACGTTGTCCGTGCACCAAAAACAGGAAGTGCGGGAGTTTCTGCAGAAAAATCAGAAAAGGTTTTCTGACTTGCCCGGCCGGACTTCTCTAATAAAACACCATGTCGAGACCGAGCCCGGTACTAAGGTCAAGATAAAACCGTACAGAATTCCAGAAGCCCGCAGAAAGATAGTCTCTACTGAAATTAAACGCATGTTAGACCTCGGGGTCATTGAGGAGGCCCAAAGCGAGTGGTGTAGCCCGATTGTACTCATCCCAAAACCTAATGGAACCTGGAGGTTCTGTAATGATTTCAGAAGGTTGAACGAGGTGTCAAAGTTTGACGCATACCCAATGCCACGGGTAGACGAGCTAATCGAGAGGTTAGGGGGTGCCCGTTATATTACAACCCTCGATCTGACAAAAGGGTACTGGCAGATACCCCTGTCGGAGGAAGCGAAAGAAAAAACGGCCTTTGCAACCCCGGAAGGTTTGTTTCAGTATCTGGTGATGCCCTTCGGGTTGCATGGAGCCCCAGCTACCTTTCAGCGGCTTATGGACCAGATACTGCGCCCGCATCGAGCCTATGCGGCTGCCTACCTGGATGATGTGGTAATTTTCAGTTCAGATTGGGAGAGCCACCTCACTAGGGTGCAAGCCGTCGTAGACTCGATAGCCGGAGCTGGACTGAACATAAACCCAGAGAAATGTGCAATTGGCCTCGAAGAGGCCAAATATCTGGGCTATGTTATTGGCAGGGGGCTGATCAAGCCACAAATTGATAAGGTAGAAGCAATTCGGAACTGGCCTGTACCCCTCACAAAACGACAGGTCAAAGCATTTCTGGGCATCACTGGGTACTATCACAGATTCGTACCAAATTATGCCTCCATTGCTGCCCCATTGACTGACCTGACAAAAGGGGGGAAGTCAAAAATGATAAATTGGAATCCGGAGGCAGAAAAAGCATTTCTGTCGTTAAAAATAGCTTTGTGTCAAAGACCAGTTCTGGTCACCCCTAATTTTAGAGAAGAGTTTTTGGTTCAAACTGATGCCTCTAATGTGGGGTTAGGGGCCGTGTTGTCACAGGTCGTGAAGGGTGAAGAACACCCAGTCCTGTATCTAAGTCGAAAAATGACACCGGCTGAACAAAATTATGCCATTGTGGAGCGAGAGTGCCTCGCAATCAAGTGGGCGCTGGACTCCCTGCGTTATTACCTCTTGGGTAGAAAATTTAAATTACAATCAGACCATGCTCCTCTGGCATGGATGAAGCAGAACAGGGAAAGGAATGCCAGGGTGACAAGGTGGTTCCTTTCACTTCAAGAGTTCAATTTCTCGGTGGAGCATAGACCTGGGAAGTTACAGGGTAATGCTGATGCCTTGTCCAGAGTTCACTGTCTCTTTGGAGTTTTGGACCAGCCCTCCGGTCTGGAGAAGAGGGGGGGGATATGTGAGACAGTGAAGGGTGCGTACTGGACGGGGTGTATATCTCCCCCAGGTTTCTTAGCTGGGGCGCATAAAAAGTAGGTTGTCAGTGCGGTGTTCACTCCATTCCCATCTGGGACAGGTTTGCAGTTCAGCCCAGAGTGAACACAGCTGCTTAATTAGACAGCCATAAGTACCTGCTTGGAAGTTCAGAGGAGGCTCTCTCTCTCAGTCTGGATCTGACTTCAGATGCCATTGGAGCCTCATGTGAGCTGCACGCTGGTAACTACTGAACATATGTGTTGTTTTGGGAACAGACTATTAGATTCTGTACCCGGATAGAAAGGGAAATCTATCTAAGTGTAATTAGTGGCTGGAGAAGCCCAGGCTTTATGTTTATGATTTGGTTTTGATTATGTTCTGTTTACCGTGGACTTTAATAAAACTGGATGCGGCCAGTTTTTAACAGAACTACTGTCTGTGAATGGTCTCTTTATGCCACTCCGTCTCCCCAAGACGGCGATCCCAGAGCTATATCCCCAGAAAAGCTTACAATGTATACATAGTATCTGCCAGCATTGTCTTACCTGACATCATATCCTATGTATTGTGGGTCTATGCTGTATACGTGTCACGCTGTCTCAGGATAGAGGTGGACCGGGGTCTATGCTGACCCTAAACTGGGGTCCTGACTAGTCCCTCTACCTGGAGGTACTGTTAATGGTACAGAGGTCCAGGCCGCCAGCGTAACCCTGTCTCCTGTAGATCCCTGACCACTGTAATCTAGTCCTGAGAAGGACCCTGATTACCACCACAAGGAATGGGCAGGTCACAGCTTACAAACAGTATAAGACAAACAAGACAGACAAGGGGTAAAGTAAATACTGCCTTGCATACAAAAACTTCAACTACAGAGGGAACACAAAAGGTTAAGGAGATAAACAATAAGCGAGGAGAGGATAAACCACAACAGGCACTCTTAGCTTAAGTCTTCTCAGAAACGATCCGCTCTGCTGGTCTGAATGAATGCTTTCACCGACAACTCCTTAAGCAGAATGGCAGGTATTTGAAGGAAGCTAATTAGTGCCTAATACACAGCAGCCGGGCGAGGCTGGACCCAGTCTAAGCACAGAGAAAGGTAGAATTAACTCCCTCACTGCCAACAGACAAAAGTACCAACAACTCAGCTGCGAGAAGTCAGAATGTGAAATCGCGACGATCTTCGTGGCGATACACCCGTGACAGTACCCCCCTTCTACGAGGGGCCTCCGGACCCTCAGGGCCAGGTTTATCAGGGTGAGTTGTGTGGAAGGCCCGAATTAATCGGTCTGCGTTAATATCAGACGCAGGAACCCATGTCCTCTCCTCAGGACCATACCCCTTCCAATGAACCAAGTACTGAAGGGACCGGCGATTCAGACCTGAGTCAATGATCTTCGACACCTGAAATTCCAAGTTACCATTGACCACCACTGGAGGAGGAGGTAGAGGTGACGGTATAACTGGCGCCACGTACCTCTTAAGCAACGATTTGTGGAACACATTGTGGATTTTAAACGTAGGAGGGAGGTCAAGACGGAATGCCACCGGATTAATTATCGAGCTAATCCTGTATGGCCCGATGAACCTGGGACCCAGTTTCCAGGAGGGAACCTTAAGTTTTATATTCTTGGTAGACAACCAAACCAGATCGTTCACACTTAGGTCCGGACCAGACACTCTCCTCCTATCAGCCATACGTTTGTATCGGTTCCCCATAGCACTCAGATTATTCAGCACTCCTCTCCACACTGAAGCAAGTGACGACGAAAATCGTTCCTCCTCAGGAACCCCAGAAGAGCCCCCCCCATTGAAAGTACAAAACTGGGGGTGAAAACCATATGCCCCAAAAAACGGGGACTTACCAGTGGACTCGCTTCGCCTATTGTTAAGAGCGAACTCTGCCAGAGGCAAGAAAGAAGCCCAGTCCTCCTGGTTCTCTGAGACAAAACACCGGAGATATGTCTCTAAGCTCTGATTCAGACGCTCTGTCTGACCATTGGTCTGCGGATGAAAAGCCGAAGAAAATGACAATTGCATCCCCCTACGTGAACAAAATGCCTTCCAGAATTTGGACACAAACTGAGACCCCCGATCCAACACCACATCGGAAGGCAACCCGTGAAGTCTCACAATCTCCCCAATGAACACCTGCGCCAGAGTTTTAGCATTAGGAAGAGCAGGAAGAGCAATAAAATGTGCCATCTTACTGAACCTGTCAACTACAACTAGTATGACAGTTTTACCTGAAGACGGAGGGAGGTCCGTAATGAAGTCCATAGACAGATGGGTCCATGGACGCTCCGGGATTTTCAAAGGTAAGAGGGCCCCAGACGGACGGGTATATGGGGTCTTAGAGCGCGCACAAACCCCACAGGACGCAACAAAAGTTACCACTTCTTTATTTAAGTTAGGCCACCAAAACCGGCGTGAAAGGAGATCCACAGTTGCTTTACTCCCTGGGTGTCCTGCCAAAGCAGAATTATGATGTGCCTCGATAACCTTTTGTCTTAACTGATCTGGAACAAACAGTTTCCCTGGAGGTCCTACAGGGGCGTCCCCCTGAGCCTCCAATACCTCCTCCTCAAGCTCAGAGCATACAGCCGACACCACAACTCCCTCCTGAAGGATAGGAACCGGGTCATCCGTCTTCCCGGCCCCCGGGAAACTACGAGATAAGGCATCCGCCTTTACATTTTTGTCACGGGTGTGTCGCGGCGAAGATCGTCGCGATTGCACACCCTGACTTCGCACAGCTGAGTTTCTGGTGCTGGGTGTTTTTCGGCACTGAGGGAGTTAATTCTTTCTCTCTCGGTGCTGGACTGACCAGCCTCGCCCAGCTGCAATTAATGTGTTGTTAATTAGCTTCCTTCATATACCTGCTAGTCTGCTGGGGAAGTTGTCGGTGAAAGCATTCATTCAGACCAGCAGAGCGGATCGTTTCTGAGAAGACTTAAGCTAAGAGTGCCTGTTGTGGTTTATCCTCTCCTCGCTTATTGTTTATCTCCTTAACCTTTTGTGTTCCTCTGTAGTGGAAGTTTTGTATGCAAGGCAGTATTTTCTTTACCCCTTGTCTGTCTCGTTTGTCTAAGACTGTGTGTAAGCTGTGACCTGCCCATTCCCTGTGGTGGTAATCAGGGTCCTTCTCAGGACTAGATTACAGTGGTCAGGGATCTACAGGAGACAGGGTTACGCTGGCGGCCTGGACCTCTGTACCATTAACAGTACCTCCAGGTAGAGGGACTAGTCAGGACCCCAGTTTAGGGTCAGCATAGACCCCGGTCCACCTCTATCCTGAGACAGCGTGACACGTATACAGTATAGACCCACAATACATAGGATATGATGTCAGGTAAGACAATGCTGGCAGATACTATGTATACATGTTGATATTTTCTATTATATGAAATATAGAATGTTGTCACATTAGATATATGTTACTATCATAGAATATATCTGTTATACATCGTGACATTTTCACCGACCACTCTAAAGATTCTCCTCAGCTACCATGGATCCAGTAGCCCAGTTAGCTCAGTAGTTGCAGAGTTTGTCCATGGAGCTGACGGACGTTAAGTCCAAGGTTTTGTACCCCCGGGAGCAAACCAGATCTGAACCTAAAGTAGCTCTCCCGGACAGGTTCACTGGTGGGCGGGACAAATTTTTTACCTTCCGGGAGGCATGTAAATTATATTTTCGGCTACGGCCTCGGTCTTTGGGGAGTGAAGATCAGAGGGTGGGAATTGTCACTCGCTCTTACAAGGGGACCCTCAATCCTGGGCGTTCTCTCTTCCTCCGGACTCCCCGGCTCTCCAGTCAGTAGATCGATTTTTTACAGCCCTGGGTCTGGTATATGATGACCCGGATCGGGTTTCCCTTGCTGAAACAAAATACGTAAGATACAGCAGGGAGATCGTCCGGCGGAGGAATTTTCTTCTGAGTTCCGTAGATGGGCCACAGATACTCAGTGGAATGACCCAGCTCTTAGGAGCCAGTTTTGTCAAGGATTATCTGACAAATTGAAAGATGTGTTGGCTCAGTATGATTCCCCCGTCACTGGAGGCCGCTATGGCCCTTGCTATTCGCATTGATAGACGGCTTCGGGAGAGGTGCGAGGTAACTCCGTCCCCTGTGATGACTCCACCTTCTACTATAGTCCCTTATATTGAGGTTCCCCTGGTTTGTTCTGAGGAGCCTATGCAGTTAGGAGGGACATCGTTTTGAGGGAGGGGATCGGCGGTGCGCCGCAAGACAGGAAAGTGTTTCTTCTGCGGGAGAAAGGGACATTTTGTTGGGGGGTGTCCATCCCGTACTTTGCTGAGCAAGGAGTCGCCGGAAAACTGTTGATCCCAGGTTGTGTGGTGGACGACAATCTGGGAGTATGTATTTCGTCCCCAAGTCCGTCTCAGTTTCTCGTACCAGCGGAGGTGGTGGTAGGTACGAGAACTGAGAGGATTTCTGTTCTTCTGGATAGTGGGGCCGCGGCTAATCTGGTGGACGCTCGGTTTGCCCAGGTGCAAGGTATGCAACTGAGTGTATTGGCCAAACCTATCCCTATATTCTCTACTGACGCCAGGCCCCTCGGTCAAGGTAGCTTTGTGCAAGCCGTGCATAACATAGACCTTCGAGTGGGGGCAATACATAAAGAACTATTGTCTTGTTATGTGTTGGAGGGTCTTCCCACTCCTATTGTGTTGGGACTTCCTTGGTTAACTAAACATAACCCAGTTATTAATTGGCAATCCAGAGAGATAAGCCAGTGGGGTGAATTTTGCAATAGTAACTGCATGAACACGGTCATCGGTGCGGTCGTGCCTAGAACCTTACCTCCCTTTCTGGAGGACTTTGATGATGTGTTTTCAGAGGAAGGGTGTCAAGAATTACCCCCTCATCGCGCGTATGACTGTGCTATAAAATTGCTTCCTGATGCTAAGTTACCTAAATCTAGGTTATATAACCTTTCTGGTCCTGAGAGGCAAGCTATGAAGGATTATATTTCGGAAAGTCTGGCCAAGGGGCATATTAGACCTTCATCTTCCCCAGTGGCCACGGGGTTCTTCTTTGTGAAGAAAAAAGATGGAGGCCTACGCCCTTGCCTGGATTTCCGTGAGCTTAATCGGATTACGGTCCGAGATCCGTATCCGCTCCCACTTATTCCTGATCTCTTCAATCAGATTGTGGGCGCCAAATGGTTCTCTAAGTTGGATCTCAGGGGGGCGTATAATCTGATTAGGATAAAGGAGGGGGATGAGTGGAAGACGGCGTTTAACACTCCGGAGGGACATTATGAGAACCTTGTCATGCCTTTCGGTCTGACTACTGCCCCGGCGGTGTTTCAACATTTTGTTAATGACATCTTTCGCCACCTAGTGGGACAGTTTGTTGTCATTTATCTAGATGACATCTTAATTTACTCGCCGGATCTTGTGTCTCATCAGGAGCATGTGAGACAGGTGTTGCAGATTTTGCGAGACAATAAACTGTACGCCAAATGGGAGAAGTGTGTATTCGCTGTACAAGAACTTCAGTTTTTAGGATTCCTGGTGTCAGCTTCCGGTTTCCGTATGGACCCTGGGAAAGTGAAGGCTGTGCTTGAATGGGATCGGCCAGAGGATCTTAAAGCACTGCAGCGTTTCCTAGGGTTTGCTAACTACTACCGGAAATTTATTCGTAATTTCTCATCTGTTGTCAAACCTCTCACTGACATGACAAAAAAAGGGACGGATTTTTCTAGGTGGTCTGACAAAGCTTGTCAAGCATTTTCCTCCTTGAAAAAATGTTTTGCTTCAGCACCCAAACTCATCCAACCTGATGCATCACAACCGTTCATTGTGGAGGTAGACGCATCTGACGTAGGAGTGGGTGCGGTATTATCTCAAGGTCCGTCCCCTGGTAAATGGCATCCGTGCGCTTTCTTCTCTAAAAAATTGTCGTCCGCCGAGAGGAATTATGATGTCGGCAATAGGGAACTCTTGGCCATTAAGTTGGCTTTTGAGGAGTGGCGTCACTTTTTGGAGGGGGCAGTCCACCCGGTCACCGTCATTACTGATCACAAGAACCTACTGTATTTAGAGTCTGCAAAACGTCTGAATTCCAGACAAGCTAGATGGTCGTTGTTTTTTACCAGGTTTAATTTTGTCGTCACATATCGTCCTGGGTCAAAAAATTTAAAGGCTGATGCCTTATCTCGTAGTTTCCCGGGGGCTGGGAAGACGGATGACCCGGTTCCTATCCTTCAGGAGGGAGTTGTGGTGTCGGCTGTATGCTCTGAGCTTGAGGAGGAGGTATTGGAGGCTCAGGGGGACGCCCCTGTAGGACCTCCAGGGAGACTGTTTGTTCCAGATCAGTTAAGACAAAAGGTTATCGAGGCACATCATAATTCTGCTTTGGCAGGACACCCAGGGAGTAAAGCAACTGTGGATCTCCTTTCACGCCGGTTTTGGTGGCCTAACTTAAATAAAGAGGTGGTAACTTTTGTCGCGTCCTGTGGGGTATGTGCGCGCTCTAAGACCCCACATACCTGTCCGTCTGGGGCCCTTTTACCGTTGAAAATCCCGGAGCGTCCATGGACCCATCTGTCTATGGACTTCATTACGGACCTCCCTCCGTCTTCAGGTAAAACTGTCATACTAGTTGTAGTTGACAGGTTCAGCAAAATGGCACATTTTATTGCTCTTCCTGCTCTTCCTAATGCTAAAACTCTGGCGCAGGTGTTCATTGGGGAGATTGTGAGACTTCACGGGTTGCCTTCCGATGTGGTGTCGGATCGGGGGTCTCAGTTTGTGTCCAAATTCTGGAGGGCATTTTGTTCTCGTCGGGGGATGCAGTTGTCATTTTCTTCGGCTTTTCATCCGCAGACCAATGGTCAGACAGAGCGTCTGAATCAGAGCTTAGAGACAGATCTCCGGTGTTTTGTCTCAGAGAACCAAGAGGACTGGTCTTCTTTCTTGCCTCTGGCAGAGTTCGCTCTTAACAATAGGCGGAGCGAGTCCACTGATAAGTCCCCGTTTTTTGGGGCATATGGTTTTCACCCCCAGTTTTGTACTTTCAATGGGGGGGGCTCTTCTGGGGTTCCTGAGGAGGAACGATTTTCGTCGTCACTTGCTTCAGTGTGGAGAGGAGTGCTTAATAATCTGAGCACTATGGGGAACCGATACAAACGTATGGCTGATAGGAGGAGAGTGTCTGGTCCGGACCTAAGTGTGAACGATCTGGTATGGTTGTCTACCAAGAATATAAAACTTAAGGTTCCCTCCTGGAAACTCGGTCCCAGATTCATCGGGCCATACAGGATCAGTTCGATAATTAATCCGGTGGCTTTCCGTCTTGACCTCCCTCCTACGTTTAAAATCCACAATGTGTTCCACAAATCGTTGCTTAAGAGGTACGTGGCGCCGGTGATACCTTCACCTTTACCTCCTCCTCCTGTGGTGGTCAATGGTAACTTGGAGTTTCAGGTGTCGAAGATCATTGACTCACGTCTGAATCGCCGGTCTCTTCAGTACCTTGTTCATTGGAGGGGGTATGGTCCTGAGGAGAGGATGTGGGTTTCTGCGTCGGATATTAACGCAGACCGATTGGTTCGGGCCTTCCACACTACTCACCCAGATAAACCAGGCCCTGAGGGTCCAGAGGCCCCTCGTAGAAGGGGGGTACTGTCACGGGTGTGTCGCGGCGAAGATCGTCGCGATTGCACACCCTGACTTCGCACAGCTGAGTTTCTGGTGCTGGGTGTTTTTCGGCACTGAGGAGTTAATTCTTTCTCTCTCAGTGCTGGACTGACCAGCCTCGCCCAGCTGCAATTAATGTGTTGTTAATTAGCTTCCTTCATTTACCTGCTAGTCTGCTGGGGAAGTTGTCGGTGAAAGCATTCATTCAGACCAGCAGAGCGGATCGTTTCTGAGAAGACTTAAGCTACGAGTGCCTGTTGTGGTTTATCCTCTCCTCGCTTATTGTTTATCTCCTTAACCTTTTGTGTTCCTCTGTAGTGGAAGTTTTGTATGCAAGGCAGTATTTTCTTTACCCCTTGTCTGTCTCGTTTGTCTAAGACTGTGTGTAAGCTGTGACCTGCCCATTCCCTGTGGTGGTAATCAGGGTCCTTCTCAGGACTAGATTACAGTGGTCAGGGATCTACAGGAGACAGGGTTACGCTGGCGGCCTGGACCTCTGTACCATTAACAGTACCTCCAGGTAGAGGGACTAGTCAGGACCCCAGTTTAGGGTCAGCATAGACCCCGGTCCACCTCTATCCTGAGACAGCGTGACACGTATACAGTATAGACCCACAATACATAGGATATGATGTCAGGTAAGACAATGCTGGCAGATACTATGTATACTTTGTTGATATTTTCTATTATATGAAATATAGAATGTTGTCACATTAGATATATGTTACTATCATAGAATATGTCTGTTATACATCGTGACAATTTTTTGACCCAGGACGATATGTGACAACAAAATTAAACCTGGTAAAAAACAACGACCATCTAGCTTGTCTGGAATTCAGACGTTTAGCAGACTCTAAATACAGCAGGTTCTTGTGATCAGTAATGACGGTGACCGGGTGGACTGCCCCCTCCAAAAAGTGACGCCACTCTTCAAAAGCCAACTTAATGGCCAAGAGTTCCCTATTGCCGACATCATAATTCCTCTCGGCGGACGACAATTTTTTAGAGAAGAAAGCGCACGGATGCCATTTACCAGGGGACGGACCTTGAGATAATACCGCACCCACCCCTACGTCAGACGCGTCTACCTCCACAATGAACGGTTGTGATGCATCTGGTTGAATGAGTATGGGTGCTGAAGCAAAACATTTTTTCAAGGAGGAAAATGCTTGACAAGCTTTGTCAGACCACCTAGAAAAATCCGTCCCTTTTTTTGTCATGTCAGTGAGAGGTTTGACAACGGGTGAGAAATTACGAATAAATTTCCGGTAGTAGTTAGCAAACCCCAGGAAACGCTGCAGTGCCTTAAGATCCTCTGGCCGATCCCATTCAAGCACTGCCTTCACTTTCCCAGGGTCCATACGGAAACCAGAAGCTGACACCAGGAATCCTAAAAACTGAAGTTCCTGTATGGCGAATACACACTTCTCCCATTTGGCGTACAGTTTATTGTCTCGCAAGATCTGCAACACCTGTCTCACATGCTCCTGATGAGACACAAGATCCGGCGAGTAAATTAAGATGTCATCTAGATAAATGACAACAAACTGTCCCACTAGGTGGCAAAAGATGTCATTAACAAAATGTTGAAACACCGCCGGGGCAGTAGTCAGACCGAAAGGCATGACAAGGTTCTCATAATGTCCCTCCGGAGTGTTAAACGCCGTCTTCCACTCATCCCCCTCCTTTATCCTAATCAGATTATACGCCCCCTGAGATCCAACTTAGAGAACCATTTGGCGCCCACAATCTGATTGAAGAGATCAGGAATAAGTGGGAGCGGATACGGATCCCGGACCGTAATCCGATTAAGCCACGGAAATCCAGGCAAGGGCGTAGGCCTCCATCTTTTTTCTTCACAAAGAAGAACCCCGCGGCCACTGGGGAAGATGAAGGTCTAATATGCCCCTTGGCCAGACTTTCCGAAATATAATCCTTCATAGCTTGCCTCTCAGGACCAGAAAGGTTATATAACCTAGATTTAGGTAACTTAGCATCAGGAAGCAATTTTATAGAACAGTCATAAGCGCGATGAGGAGGTAATTCTTGACACCCTTCCTCTGAAAACACATCCTCAAAGTCCTCCAGAAAAGGAGGTAAGGTTCTAGGCACGACCGCACCGATGACCGTGTTCATGCAGTTACTATTGCAAAATTCACCCCACTGGCTTATCTCTCTGGATTGCCAATTAATAACTGGGTTATGTTTAGTTAACCAAGGAAGTCCCAACACAATAGGAGTGGAAGACCCTCCAACACATAACAAGACAATAGTTCTTTATGTATTGCCCCCACTCGAAGGTCTATGTTATGCACGGCTTGCACAAAGCTACCTTGACCGAGAGGCCTGGCGTCAATAGAGAATATAGGGATAGGTTTGGCCAATACACTCAGTTGCATACCTTGCACCTGGGCAAACCGAGCGTCCACCAGATTATCCCCGGCCCCACTATCAAGAAGAACAGAAATCCTCTCAGTTCTCGTACCTACCACCACCTCCGCTGGTACGAGAAACTCAGACGGACTGGGGACGAAATACATACTCCCAGATTGTCGTCCACCACACAACCTGGGATTAACAGTTTTCCGGCGACTTCTTGCTCAGTAAAGTACGGGATGGACACCCCTCAATAAAATGTCCCTTTCTCCCGCAGAAGAAACACTTTCTTGTCTTGCGGCGCACCGCCGATCCCCTCCCTCGAAATGATGTCCCTCCTAACTGCATAGGTTCCTCAGAACAACCCAGGGGAACCTCAATATAAGAGACTTTAGTAGAAGGTGGAGTCATCACAGGGGGCGGAGTTACCTCGCACCTCTCCCGAAGCCGTCTATCAATGCGAATCGCAAGGGCCATAGCGGCCTCCAGTGACGGGGGAGAATCATACTGAGCCAACACATCTTTTAATTTGTCAGATAACCCTTGACAAAACTGGCTCCTAAGAGCTGGGTCATTCCACTGAGTATCTGTGACCCATCTAGGGAACTCAGAAGAAAATTCCTTCGTTTCAGCAAGGGAGACCCGATTCGGGTCATCATATACCAGACCCAGGGCTGTAAAAAATCGATCTACTGCTGGAGAGCCGGGGAGCCCGGAGGAAGAGAGAACGCCCAGGATTGAGGGTCCCCTTGTAAGAGCGAGATGACAATTCCCACCCTCTGATCTTCACTCCCCGACGACCGAGGCCGTAGCCGAAAATATAATTTACATGCCTCCCGGAAGTTAAAAAATTTGTCCCGCCCACCAGTGAACCTGTCCGGGAGAGCTACTTTAGGTTCAGATCTGGTTTGCTCCAGGGGGTACAAAACCTTGGACTTAACGTCCGTCAGCTCCATGGACAAACTCTGCAACTGCTGAGCTAGCTGGGCTACTGGATCCATGGTAGCTGGGGAGAATCTTTAGTGTGGTCGGTGAAAATGTCACGCTGTATAACAGATATATTTTATGACAGTAACATATATCTAGTGTGACAACATTCTATATTTCATATAATAGAAAATATCAACATGTATACATAGTATCTGCCAGAATTGTCTTACATGACATCATATCCTATGTATTGTGGGTCTATACTGTATACGTGTCACGCTGTCTCAGGATAGAGGTGGACCGGGGTCTATGCTGACCCTAAACTGGGGTCCTGACTAGTCCCTCTACCTGGAGGTACTGTTAATGGTACAGAGGTCCAGGCCGCCAGCGTAACCCTGTCTCCTGTAGATCCCTGACCACTGTAATCTAGTCCTGAGAAGGACCCTGATTACCACCACAGGGAATGGGCAGGTCACAGCTTACAAACAGTATAAGACAAATGAGACAGACAAGGGGTAAAGTAAATACTGCCTTGCATACAAAAACTTCAACTACAGAGGGAACACAAAAGGTTAAGGAGATAAACAATAAGCGAGGAGAGGATAAACCACAACAGGCACTCTTAGCTTAAGTCTTCTCAGAAACGATCCGCTCTGCTGGTCTGAATGAATGCTTTCACCGACAACTCCTTAAGCAGAATGGCAGGTATTTGAAGGAATCTAATTAGTGCCTAATACACAGCAGCCGGGCGAGGCTGGACCCAGTCTAAGCACAGAGAAAGGTAGAATTAACTCCCTCACTGCCAACAGACACAAAGTACCAACAACTCAGCTGCGAGAAGTCAGAATGTGAAATCGCGACGATCTTCGTGGCGATACACCCGTGACACCACCTCACCCTGCAGCACCTTAATTTCATGTGTGAGGGTCTGAAGCAGTTGGGCGAATGCCTGCATTTGGGCCATGGCTCACCAGAAAGGGAAAAAAAATGTGTCGGTTGGTGATAATGTCACGGAGCAGTAAGGGGAATACAGGGGTCGAGGAACCTGTGTCTCTGAACTGCCCCTAAGGATAAGGGAGGTGCCCTGTCTTTCCTTAACTTGGGGATACACTTTAAGGTAGTGAGGCCCAAGTCACTGACCTGTCCCTGTCTCCTGTTTAGCCCTGAGCTAAACCCCCAACCCCCTCCCCAGGAGGTGAGACAGGGAATAAAGGGAACCACACCAAAATAACCAAAGGAAAGGAAAGACGGACACTTAGGGTTAAATCAACTAAACAACAGAAACTTAGCTTTCTCTGCTGCAATGCACTGCACAGCAGAGTAAGGCACCAGATCAGGGAAACAGCAGAAGTATCACTGCGCTCAGCAAGCTCCTGACTCCACCTTGGTTGGTCTCCAAAAGCAGAAGTATCACCAACAGTCAGCTGACGCCTCAGGTGACCTTTTAAAGGATAGTGGGAGTGGTCACCACCTTCATCTGACAAGTCAGCAGCAATGTAGTTACACCAGTGGCCACCGGGGGAAAAGACTGACATTAACCTCTGATATCTGAAAGGAAAAAGGTTTATTTATGCAAAGAGAGATTTGCCATAGATCCAAAAGTGGATCGGGACAGTACCCCCCTTTTAATGAGGGGCCTCTGGACCCTCAACACCGCACCTCATTAGAAAACAACCTACGGTGAGGGCACCTCGATCCACCAGGGTTCACCCCAGCAGTCACCTGACTCTCAGGTTTAGTGCAAATCCGGACTGATAGAAGTGGCAATATCGTATGCTCCGGAGGTGCCACAAATCTCCAGAGCACCAACCTGGGGAATGAGATATGTACGGGCATTACTGGGGTATCTCCAGCTGGTAAGTCCCTGGGCCGAGAATGGCCAACATCCGATATGGCCCGATCACCCAAGAACTTCAGACTCCAGCAGCACACTTCCACCGGATGTTTTTCGTGGACACCCATACATACTCGCTCACACACAGGTCTGGACCTGAACATTTTTTGCCACACACACGTTTGCCACAAGATGGTGTACTCTTCGAGGAACTTACAACAGAGGCGTCCCCCTGTGTCACCACACTTACACCATTCTCAGAGGAAACCACAACCCTCCCTGACCCCTCCTCCCAAGAGGGCTCCGACTCTCAGGGTTGGCTAGTGGTGAGGGTTGGGACTTGCCCCTACTCCATGGCAGCACCTCTGCTGCTCCCACTGGAGGAGAAGGGGATGGTTGCAGAAAGACGGCAGAGACAGTAGCCCCTGGGCAGCAGCCCTCCTACGACTGACCCCAGCTGACTATTTCCCTGGAACGCCAATCTATGACCGGGTTGTGTTTTCTCAACCAAGGGAGGCCTAAAATGATAGGTATTGGCATACCCTCCAAGATGTAGCATGACAGGGACTCTTCATGACGAATCCGTATACGCAGGTGTATATCATCTACGACCTGGGTCACACTCCCCTGGTTGAGTGGGACAGAGTCAATGGCCTGGACGCCTAGTGGTTTTGCTAGCGTCCTACACATCAGGCCATGGGTCCGGACTAAGTGAGCATCCACCAAATTGACTCCTGCTCCACTGTCCACAAGCACCGGTATTCCCTTAGTTACCCCGCCAATCACCACTCTTGCAGACAGGGTACACTGAGGGGAAGAAATGGAGGAAATATATACTCCCTGGTCGCCTGCCTCCACACGACCAGGGGGATGTGGCTTCTTGGATGGTACAGGTATTTTGGCGCGAGCTGGGCAGACCCCAATGAAATGACCAGTCTGCCCACAGTAAAAACATGCCCCCACGCCACGTCGAAACACAGACAACCCCGTTTGGGAACCAACTGCTCGCCTGCATGGGTTTGTCCTACTGCTCAGCTGTGTCCTCCCCCTAGCAAGGAGAACAGGGGCAGTTTTGGTGTATGCCTCTCCCTGAGGCGTCCATCCACCCGGATGGCAAGGGACATGGCGGCCTCCAATGACCTGGGGGTGGCATACTGAACCAGAGTATCCTGCAACCTTGGGGACAGACCCTGCACAAAATGACTCCTAAGGGCAGGATCATTCCACTGTGTGTCAGTGGCCCATCTCCTGAACTCTGAACAGTACTCCTCAACCGGCCAGTCCCCCTGCTTCATTTTACGGAGTCGGGATTCCACCAGAGAGACGCCATAAGGATCTCCATACACCAGCGGCAGAGCCGCAAAAAACCCGTCCACCGACCGTAAAGATGGTGAATCGGTCAGCAGGGAGAAGGCCCAAGATTGGGGATCACCCTTAAGGGAAACAATAATCCCCACACGCTGTTCCTTACTCACTGATGAATGGGGGTGGAGCCTGAAGTACAATTTACAGGCCTCCTGAAAAAACAGAAATTTATCTCTCCCTCCAGAAAACCTGTCAGGGAGAGATATCTTAGGTTCTGGTTGAACCTGCATTGAGCTGAAGCCCAGAACCCCACCAACTTCTGTAACTGCTGCACCCCCTCACCCTGCAGCACCTTAATTTCATCTGTGAGGGTCTGATGCAGTTGGGTGAACGCCTGCATATGGGCCATGGCTCACCAGAAAGGGAAAAAAAATGTGTCGGTTGGTGATAATGTCACGGGGCAGTAAGGGGAATACAGGGGTCGAGGAACCTGGGCCTCTGAACTGCCCCTAAGGTTAAGGGAGGTGCCGTGTCTTTCCTTAACTTGGGGATACACTTGAAGGTAGTGAGGCCCAAGTCACCGACCTGTCCCTGTCTCCTGTTTAGCCCTGAGCAAAACCCCAACCCCCTCCCCAGGAGGTGAGACAGGGCATAAAGGGAACCACACCAAAATAACCAAAGGAAAGGAAAGATGGACACTTAGGGGTTAAATCAACTAAACAACAGAAGCTTAGCTTTCTCTGCTGCAATGCACCGCACAGCAGAGTAAGGCACCAGATCAGGGAAACAGCAGAAGTATCACTGCGCTCAGAAGCTCCTGACTCCAGCTTGGTTGATTTCCTAAAGCAGAAGTACCACCAACAGTCAGCTGACGCCTCAAGTGACCTTTTAAAGGATGGTGGGAGTGGTCACCACCTTCCCCTGACAAGTCATCAGCAATGTAGTTACACCAGCGGCCACTGGGGGAAAAGACTGACATTAACCTCCGATGCCTGAAAGGAAAAAGGTTTAAATTTGCAAAGAGAGATCTGCCACAGATCCAAAAGTGGATCGTGACACATACACCGCATGAGAGCTACAAACGGTATTTATGAATCTAAGGTGGGGAGCCAGGGGGTATCAAAAGTACTGCTATAATGCTTATGTGATACTAAACTGAATATCTTTACATCATATCACAAAAAATGGGTGAAAGATTCTCTTTAGTCTTTTCCCATCCCTTGGTTTATCATGATTACTTGTCTTTTTTCAACTGTACAGTCATGGCCAAAAGTTTTGAGAATTACACAAATATTAATTTTTGCAAAGTCTACTGCTTCACTTTTTCTAATGGCAATTTGCATATACTCCAGAATGTTATAAAGAGTGATCAGCTTAACAGCAATTACTTGCAAAGTCAATATTTGGCTAGAAAATGAACTTTATCCCCCAAAACACATTTCAACATCATTGCATCCCTGCCTTAAAAGGACCAGCTAACCTCTTTTCAGTGATTGCTCCATTAACACAGGTGTGGGTGTTGATGAGGACATGGCTGGAGATCAATCTGTCATGAGTAAGAATGACACCACTGGACATTTTAAAAGGAGGCTGGTGCTTGGCATCATTGTTTCTCTTCTGTTAACCATGGTTATCTCTAAAGAAACACGTGCAGTCATCATTGCAATGCACAAAAATGGCCTAACAGGGAAGAGTATCGCAGCTAGAAAGATTGCACCTCAGTCAACAATCTATCGCATCATCAAGAACTTCAAGGACAGAGGCTCCATTGTTGCCAAAAAGGCTTCAGGGCGCCCAAGAAAGACCAGCAAGCGCCAGGACCGTCTCTTAAAAGTGTTTCAGCTGCGGGATCGGGCTATCAGCAGTGCAGAGCTTGCTCAGGAATGGCAGCAGGCAGGTGTGAGTGCATCTGCACGCACTGTGAGGCGGAGACTCTTGGAGCAAGGCCTGGTCTCAAGGAGGGCAGCAAAGAAGCCACTTCTCTCCAGAAAAAACATCATGGACAGACTGATATTCTGCAAAAGGTACAGGCAGTAGTCTGCTGAGGACTGGGGTAAAGTTATTTTCTCTGATGAATCCCCTTTTCGATTATTTGGGACATCAGGAAAACGCCTCATTCGGAGAAGACAAGGTGAGCGCTACCACCAGTCTTGTCTCATGGCAACTGTTAAGCATCCTGAAACCATTCATGTGTGGGGTTGCTTCTCAGCCAAGGGAATCGGCTCTCTCACAGTCTTGCCTAAAAACACAGCCATGTATAAAGAATGGTACCAGAATGTCCTCCAAGAGCAACTTCTCCCAACCCTCCAAGAGCAGTTTTGCGATCAACAATGCCTTTTCCAGCATGATGGAGCACCTTGCCATAAAGCAAAGGTGATAACTAAATGGCTCAGGGAACAAAACATAGAGATTTTGGGTCCATGGCCTGGAAACTCCCCAGATCTTAATCCCATTGAGAACTTGTGGTCAATCGTCAAGAGACGGGTGGACAAACAAAAACCTAAAAATTCTGACAAAATGAAAGCATTGATTGTGCAAGAATGGACTGCTATCAGTCAGGATTTGGTCCAGAAGTTGATTGAGAGCATGCCAGGGAGAATTGCAGAGGTCCTAAAGAAGAAGGGTCAACACTGCAAATATTGACTTGCTGCATTAACTCATTCTAACTGTCAATATAAGCTTTTGTTACTCATATGTTTGCAATTATTATATTTCTGTCTGTGATAAAAACATCTGTCAAACACACATAAAAACCAGAGGGCAGCAGATCATGTGAAAATATAATATTTGTGTCATTCTCAAAACTTTTGGCCATGACTGTACTATGTAACTATTGTACTTAACATGTTGTCAAGAGATTTTCCAAAGTAGCTTCTACATCTTATCTTCTACACTTCATCTTCAAGCATGGGAACAATATATCCATTAGCATCCTCTAATTCTGACTATAGTTAAGAGTAAAGATGTCTAACGGGCAGGCGACATTGTTTTACTTTCGTGTTTCTTACAGCCTTTTGAATTTACACATTTGTGTATTCTTATGTTGTGCTGCACTGTAATAATTATAGTTTATCATTGGAACATAAGAATTTTCTTTACTGTCTTTGTGTTTTCCTTTGCATTTATCTTGATTGACTGTGACTTCAATTAATTTTTCTCACTGGTCTTGATGCTCGAGATTGTCATTCCTGATTCACTAAAAAGGCACATGTCTCTTAATGACTCTGGCACATCTGAAAAGTTGTATAACTTCACACAAATTTTATTCCAGTTGGGGACTGGAGTAAGATTTTTGGAGTAAGGAACGATGCTGCTCCTCATGAATTTGATGAGCGGATGCAGCAAATGAGCGGAGGTTGCAAGGTCCCATGCCAGCTCTGCCTACTTGGTTGGAGATGGTGTAAATGGCATAATTCCAGCACAACTTTGCATTGTGACAATATTTTGCAACTTTTCAAAGGTTTTTATGTCAGAATTCTGGCGGAAAAGTTTTATTAAATTGTACCCATTGCATTGAAGTTCTGTACTGAAAATTAACATGCCACTGTAAAACTTAATTTGTAAAACGTTTCATGCTGCCTAAAGCATGGGTATCATGAAACATGGACAGGCTCCCTTATTACATACAGCTATCCTTTGTTTTGAAATACTGCAACATTTCAGATCAAACATTGTTTAAAAAAGACCAGGGCACAGGAAGAAGAGCCAAGAAGACACCTCCCTCCAGGTCTCCCTGCCTGGCACAGCCTGATTGATAGGTTTCTTCTTATTTATGTTTTCAGAGAACCTGTCAATGCTTAGCTATATGAGGAGAAGCCAGTGAAGAACAACCTTCTCAACTCCTTTTTGCTGCTCCAGACGCCATTCTAGGCTGCATTAACACATCCATGTGAAATGTCTGTGTGCTGCCTGATTTCTTATGAGACAACACACAAACTTGAGTAAAATGGATCTGCTCAGACATCCGTTAAAATGATGGATTTGAGAATGATATCCATATAACTCTGAGCATGTCCTATTCTGATCAGATTGTGAGGTTCAGAAAAGGACATAAGAAATGCGTCTGTGGGCTGTCTGATTGAAAATTGGACAGCACACCGACACTTCACAAAGATATGTGAATGCAACCTTAAACTATGTTTTCTCTGAAATACCGAAGCATTCCAGAGTAAAACATTGCTGTTTGTAAGCCAGGATCTTATCCATGTTTCAAGCTACCCATAGTCCAGGCAGCCTAAATCTTCTGAAAGGTTAGCTTTAACACTAGAACTACTGATGGAGTCATTTTGACTCCTTTCGTTTTTTATTTCTCTTCTGTGACTACATTTTTCAGAATTCCGGCTTGAAACTCGGTGACTTTTCCTCAAATATGATGTGAAAAAAGATTTTGTGAGAATAAATAATTTTGGTGAAAAATTTGCGCGTTTTTTTTAAAATTTACCAAGAACTACTGAAGGGAGTCATTTTGACTCCCTACTATATTTTGAGGTCCTTTTGTCACTAAATGTTGCTATAAAGTTTTGTGCATAATTTTTTCACTCTGTCTTATTTACCCTGATGTTCATATAGATGTAGTTCAATTTACATGTCAACTTTTCACATTTTCCTTGTTTTACCTGCTTGTATTACTGTGTAATGCTGAACAAAATAGCTTGTTTACTCTAGGCTCTTATCTTATGCTAATTTTTGATTCATATATATTGACACATATAAAGAACTGTACGCTTGCAGAAGCATGCAGGAACAATAATTTACAGTTTACTCTATCTGATGAGGAGCTAGATGCATTCATTGCGATATTCTATGCTCGTGGAATATCTGGCACGAACCGTCACTCGATTAGCAGTATTTGGTGTAATGACTGGGGATACCGTTTTGCAAAGCGACAATGTCTAGGGACCGCTTTGTTGAAATTATGAGGTTTCTCAGATTTGATGAGAAATCTACTCGATCGGAGAGACTGCAAACGGACAAGTTTGCTCTATTTTCTACTGTGTGGGACAGGTTTATTGAAAATTGTATTGCGTGTTACAAACCTGGCCCATACATAACGGTGGATGAGCAACTTTTCCCAAGCAAAACTAGGTGTCCATTCACGCAGTACATGCCTTCCAAACCAGATAAATATGGCCACAAATATTGGCTAGCTGTTGATAAGGAGAGCAAATATCTGGCAAATGGCTTCCCTTATCTAGGCAAAGATGACACACGCCGTACTGAGGACCGTTTAGCTGACCATGTGGTAATGAAGTTATTGGACCGTTTTTGAAAAAAGGTCGCAATGTTACAACCGATAATTATTTTACTTCAGTAAAATTAGCTAAACAGCTAAAAAGCAAAGGAACAACCATCGTGGGAACACTGAACAAGATAAGGCGAGAAGTGCCTAAAGAAATAAAATCCATGAAAGAGGAATTGTACAACACTAAAGTGTTTAGAAATGAAGACAATTTTACACTTACAGTATATCAAGGAAAGCCCAACAAAAATGTTGTCATTTTGAGTTCCGTCCATCCAGATGTTGTTGTTGCGTCTGATTCCGCTAAAAAAACTCCAGAAACGGTAAAGTTTTACAATGAAACAAAATATGGAGTAGATGTAGTGGATCAGATGGCACGAAAATATACCACACGAACATGCACAAGGAGATGGCCTGTTCATGCATTTGAAAATGCCTTAGACTTTGCGGGTATAAATGCATGGATAATATTCAATGAGATAACCCACCAAAAAATGTCACGCAAGGCATTTTTGCAAACGCTTGTGAGAGAGTTGAGTGGTCCTTATGTCACAGATAGGGAAAAGGGTTCCACGTCCCAAGTTTCTACATGCTCAGAAGTGATGGTTCAAACAAAATTTTGCCAGATCAAAGAAAAGTGCAAGAAAAATAGATCTGTCGGCAATTGTAAGACTTGTGGTAAGTCTTTGTGTGGGCAATGTACTGCCATAATGTAACGGGTCTGGTGGGTGGAACTACTGACGAGACAGGTCAGGTTGGTGGAACCACAAAGCTTTATTATACAAGAGAGATTACTTGTAAGAGAGCGGGTGGCACCCGGGAAAAGGGCAGGGAATCACGGCAGGGGATATAGGTAGTCTCTGGACAAGCAGGTTTGTCACAGCAAGTGACCAAGGAAGTCTCTGGGCAGGCAGGTTGTAATGGTAAGTGACCGAGGCAGTCTCTGGGACAGGCAGGTTGTCACGGCAAGTGACCAGGCAGTATCTGGACAGGCAGGTTGTCACAGCAAGTGACCAAGGCAGTCTCTGGGACAGGCAGGTTGTCACGGCAAGTGACCAGGCAGTCTCTGGACAGGCAGGTTGTCACGGCAAGTGACCAGGCAGTCTCTGGACAGGCAGGTTGTCACGGCAAGTGACCAGGCAGTCTCTGGACAGGCAGGTTGTCACAGCAAGTGACCAGGCAGTCTCTGGACAGGCAGGTTGTCACGGCAAGTGACCAGGCAGTCTCTGGACAGGCAGGTTGTCACGGCAAGTGACCAGGCAGTCTCTAGACAGGCAGGTTGTCACGGCAAGTGACCAGGCAGTCTCTAGAACATGGCAGGCATATACGACCTGATATGGTGGAGCCTCCAGGTAGGCTGCAGTCGGATGGCAGATGATCGCTCCCAGGTGAGCAGGCAAGAGCCATGGATCTCTGCAGATGATGTCCGAACTTCCGGATGGAGCTGCAGTCGGATGGCAGATGATCGCTCCCAGGTGAGCAGGCAAGAGCGGGGATCTCCGCAGATGATGTCCGAACTTCCGGATGGAGCTGCAGTCGGATGGCAGATGATCGCTCCAAGATGAGCAGGCAAGAGCCGGGGATCTCTGCAGATGACGTCCGAACCTCTGGATGGAACCGCAGACGGATGGCAGACAGGCAAGCCGACAGGTAACAGGCAGGTAACTGGAATCAGGAGCTGATGGCTGAAACAGAGTTAGACTGCACAGGAACAACATTGCTCGGGCACCTATATTAAGGAGGAAGCCCTTAATATAGGGTGGAGTCCTCCAGCATTGGCTGGAGACTGATTTGGAAAATGCGCGCGGCTCCTTTAAGAGCGGGGGAGGGTGCGGGCGCGCGCCCTAAGGCCAGTAGCAGGGAAGGAGCGCGCGGGACCAGCAGGGCGGAAGGAGGACGCCGAGCGCAGGTGAGGAGAGCGACGTCCCTGTCTGGCAGCAGGCAGGGACGCGGGCGCTACAGTACCCCCCCTCTAGGCCCCCCCTTCTTTAGGCCAGAAAGAAATTTAGCTAGGATAAGAGGGGCATGGATGTTCTCCCGAGGCTCCCAGGTTCTCTCCTCAGGACCAAACCCCTTCCAATCCACCAAAAAATAAGTCTTTCTTCCTACCCTTTTTGTGGCCAGAATGTTCTCTACCTCAAATTCATCATCAGCAGACACTGGAGCAGGAGGTGTACCTGTAGACTTAAAAAAAGAGTTAAGAACCACAGGTTTGAGGAGAGATACATGAAAAGAATTAGGAATTCTCAAATTGGCGGGGAGTTTCAATTTATAGGACACCGGATTGATCTGACTGATGATCTCAAAAGGACCGATGAACCGAGGACCTAACTTGTAGGACGGAATTTTGAGTCGAACATATTTGGACGAAAGCCAGACTTTGTCCCCAGGAAGGAATTGAGGAGGATCCAGACGTTTTTTGTCAGCATGTCTTTTCATGCGCTCGGATGACTGAATGAGTGCGGACCGGGTACTCTCCCAGATGGAGGAGAATTCTCTAACCAGAGATTCCGCAGCTGGATTGTCCACAGAGATGGAAACAGGGACAGGGATCCGAGGGTGCTGACCGAAGACTACAAAAAACGGAGACTTGGTGGAAGATTCGCTCTCATGATTATTGTAGGAGAATTCGGCCCAAGGCAGGAGCTCCACCCAGTCAGAATGGTGGGCATTAACGAAGTGTCGAAGATAACTGGTCAAATTCTGATTTATTCGTTCAACTTGTCCATTGGACTGTGGGTGGTAAGCGGAGGAAAAATCCAGGGTGACGTCTAGCAACTTACAAGTGGCTCTCCAGAAACGTGAGGTGAACTGAACCCCACGATCCGACACAATGTGACGAGGCAGACCATGAAGACGGAAGATGTGGCGGATAAAGTCTTTAGCCAACTCGGGTGCAGACGGAAGACCTGGCAGAGGAATGAAGTGAGCCATCTTGGAAAAGTGGTCAGTGACCACCCAAATGACTGTACAACCAGCAGAGACGGGAAGATCAGTAATGAAGTCCATGGCTATATGCTGCCAGGGGGCAGCGGGTACAGGAAGCGGAAGAAGACGGCCGGTAGGCAGGTGTCTCGGAACTTTGTTGCGGGCACAGGAAACACAGGCAGAAACAAAGTCTATTACGTCTTTGTGCAGGGTAGGCCACCAATAATGCCGGGTAATGAGTTGGAGGGTCTTTTTTTGACCAGCGTGGCCAGCGAGTTTAGACGAGTGACCCCAATGTAGGATTCTCTTCCGATCGGTTTCTGATAAGAACGTCTTACCAGGAGGGAGACGGTTTAGACTCACGGGAGCCACCTGCATCACTCTGGCGGGATCGATGATATGTTTAGGCTCATCTTCGAGATCCGACACCAGGAAAGACCGAGACAAGGCATCCGCCTTGACGTTTTTGTCAGCTGGGCGAAAATGCAAAAGAAAATCGAAGCGGGCAAAAAACAAGGACCACCGGGCTTGGCGAGGATTAAGTCTCTGTGCCTGCTGGAGGTATGCCAGATTTTTGTGGTCCGTGTAGATGATTACAGGATGAAGAGCCCCTTCGAGTAGGTAACGCCACTCCTCCAATGCCAACTTAATGGCCAATAACTCTCGATCTCCTATGGAGTAGTTGCGCTCGGAGGAGGAGAAGAGTTTGGAGAAGAAACCGCAGGATACCATCCTCCCGGATGACGATTTTTGGGTAAGAACCGCTCCGGCTCCAGCAGAGGAAGCGTCCACCTCCAGGAAGAACTGCTTGTTGCCATCCGGGCGATGCAGCACTGGAGCGGAAGAGAAGGCCTGTTTAAGAGAAAGGAAGGCCTCCTCTGCTTCGGTCGTCCATTGTTTGGGGTTAGCATCCTTGCGAGTGAGCGCTGAGATTGGAGCAGTCCTGGAAGAGAAGTGCGGTATGAAGAGACGGTAATAGTTGGCGAATCCAGAAACCGCTGAATGGCCTTCAACCCCTCTGGTCGGGGCCATTTCTCGATGGCAGACAGTTTCTCTGGATCCATTCGTAGGCCTGTCTGAGAAATAATGTAGCCCAGAAACGGAAGCGAAGTCTGCTCAAAGAGGCACTTCTCATATTTGGCGAAGAGGTGATTCTGCCTGAGCCTGAGCAGAACCTGACGAACATCCTCCGGTGAGACTGAAGATCCGGAGAGAAGACCAAGATGTCGTCAAGGTACACCACAACACAGGAGTAGAGGAGGTCCCGGAAGATGTCATTGACCAACTCTTGAAAGACTGCTGGAGCATTACAGAGACCAAAGGGCATCACCAGGTACTCGTAGTGGCCGTCCCGGGTGTTGAATGCCGTCTTCCATTCATCTCCTCGACGGATACGAACCAGGTTGTATGCTCCACGAAGATCTAGTTTGGTGAAGACTCTAGCCCCTCTAAGACGATCAAACAGTTCTGGAATGAGCGGAAGAGGGTACTTATTCTTCACCGTAATCGAATTTAGGCCTCTGTAGTCAATACAGGGACGGAGAGATCCGTCTTTCTTTTTAACGAAGAAGAAACCTGCTCCCGCTGGGGAGGTAGATTTCCGGATGAATCCCTTTGCTAAGTTCTCCTCGATATATTAGGACATCGACCTGGTCTCAGCAGCAGACAACGGGTAAATACGCCCACGGGGAGGCGTAGTACCGGGCAACAGGTCAATCGGGCAATCATATGGTCTATGCGGGGGTAATGTCTCTGCTTCCTTTTTATTGAAGACATCAGCAAATGACCAATATGGAGTCGGGAGTCCAGGTAGATTAGCAGGTGTAGGAGAAGAATAGATAGGATGAACAGGCACCAGACACGTTTTATGACAGTCCTGTCCCCAGCGAAGAACCTCTCCACTCTGCCAATCGAGCACAGGTGCATGTTTTTGGAGCCAAGGCAGACCTAGTAAGAAAGCATGAGAGAGTCCGGGTAAAACATGAAACGAGATGCTCTCAGAATGCAACATTCCCACCTGCAGGGTTATGACTTCGGTGATAAGTCGGATGGGATGAGGTAGGAGGCCCCCATCCACAGCAGCAACAGATACAGGTTCAACAAGAGGTTTGGTGGGAATGTGATACTTCTCTACTAGAGCCTGTGACACGAGATTCCCAGCTGCTCCAGAATCAAGTTGGGCCATTTCGAAGTGGCGGTTCTTACCGAGCAGAATTGAAACGACAGCAGCAGGGATGAAGAGGATTTATTTTTGTCTAGATTGACCTCTCCGAGCGAACCTAGACACAGGCGTTTCCCGACTTCTCCGGACAGGTTTGGATCCAGTGCTCCTTACTGCCGCAGTAGAAGCAACTTCTCTCGGCACGGCGTGAGTCCTGACGGGCTTTGACCATCTTGGTTTGGTCGACCTGCATAGGCTCAACAGTGTGCACCTGAGGAGAAACGGAAGAGGTTATGGATCTCTGACACGAGGGTGCAAGATGGGAAAAATTTTTTTCACGGGTGATCTCTTTGGCTCGTTCCTGGAACCGTAGATCAATTCGATTGGCAAGATTTATTAAATCATCTAAAGAGGTTGGAATGTCCCGACCGGCAAGTTCGTCTTTAATACGGCTAAAGTCCGGAACCGTATGGCATATTGACCAACGGTGAGGCTCTCTGACGGAGACGCAGCAGAGATGATGCAGAGGAAGTCTTCCGTCCAGGTTCGTCGAATACCTTCCGGAAGGCCGAGAGAAAAGCAGGCAGGTCAGATACCAGAGGATCCTCTCTCTCCCAGAGAGGATTAAGCCAGGCCAGGGCCTCTCCGGTGAGATGGGACATGATGAAGGCAATTTTGGCCCGATCAGAGTTAAACTGGTGTGCCAGGAGTTCAAAATGCAGGGTGCACAGATTAATGAAACCCCGAGCCAGAGCAGGATCGCCTCCAAACCTAGGAGGAGCTGACAGTCGGGGTCCGGGAATGGAAACCACGGAATTGGGAATCAGCAGGACTGACGGATTATGAGTCATGGCTCCAGCGATGGTTGCTGGTGATGAATTCAGAGTGTCCAGATGGGAATTGACGTTCCGTAGGTGACCCAGGATGGCCTCCTGTTGAGACCTCTGGCGAGACAGCTCATGACACAGTTCCGGGAGTGAAGGGGTTTGGGTGCCACCGGGTTCCATGGCCCGAGCAAACTGTAACGGGTCTGGTGGGTGGAACTACTGACGAGACAGGTCAGGTTGGTGGAACCACAAAGCTTTATTATACAAGAGAGATTACTTGTAAGAGAGCGGGTGGCACCCGGGAAAAGGGCAGGGAATCACGGCAGGGGATATAGGTAGTCTCTGGACAAGCAGGTTTGTCACAGCAAGTGACCAAGGAAGTCTCTGGGCAGGCAGGTTGTAATGGTAAGTGACCGAGGCAGTCTCTGGGACAGGCAGGTTGTCACGGCAAGTGACCAGGCAGTATCTGGACAGGCAGGTTGTCACAGCAAGTGACCAAGGCAGTCTCTGGGACAGGCAGGTTGTCACGGCAAGTGACCAGGCAGTCTCTGGACAGGCAGGTTGTCACGGCAAGTGACCAGGCAGTCTCTGGACAGGCAGGTTGTCACGGCAAGTGACCAGGCAGTCTCTGGACAGGCAGGTTGTCACGGCAAGTGACCAGGCAGTCTCTGGACAGGCAGGTTGTCACGGCAAGTGACCAGGCAGTCTCTGGACAGGCAGGTTGTCACGGCAAGTGACCAGGCAGTCTCTAGACAGGCAGGTTGTCACGGCAAGTGACCAGGCAGTCTCTAGAACATGGCAGGCATATACGACCTGATATGGTGGAGCCTCCAGGTAGGCTGCAGTCGGATGGCAGATGATCGCTCCCAGGTGAGCAGGCAAGAGCCGTGGATCTCTGCAGATGATGTCCGAACTTCCGGATGGAGCTGCAGTCGGATGGCAGATGATCGCTCCAGGTGAGCAGGCAAGAGCTGGGGATCTCCGCAGATGATGTCCGAACTTCCGGATGGAGCTGCAGTCGGATGGCAGATGATCGCTCCAAGATGAGCAGGCAAGAGCCGGGGATCTCTGCAGATGACGTCCGAACCTCTGGATGGAACCGCAGACGGATGGCAGACAGGCAAGCCGACAGGTAACAGGCAGGTAACTGGAATCAGGAGCTGATGGCTGAAACAGAGTTAGACTGCACAGGAACAACATTGCTCGGGCACCTACATTAAGGAGGAAGCCCTTAATATAGGGTGGAGTCCTCCAGCATTGGCTGGAGACTGATTTGGAAAATGCGCGCGGCTCCTTTAAGAGCGGGGGAGGGTGCGGGCGCGCGCCCTAAGGCCAGTAGCAGGGAAGGAGCGCGCGGGACCAGCAGGGCGGAAGGAGGACGCCGAGCGCAGGTGAGGAGAGCGACGTCCCTGTCTGGCAGCAGGCAGGGACGCGGGCGCTACACATAAATCAAAGGCAATACCTAAAATGCGAAACACCAAATGTTTAGAAGGTGAATTCTGCGCCATATTTTCATTTTTATGCTCCTCCACCTACATTTTCTCTGCTTTTTGTTCTTCAGTTGTTGTTTATATGTGTGCACTCGAAAAAAAAAAATGTTTGAAAAACGTCTATTATAATTATTGTTATTTTCTGTAGAAAAATAAGAAAAGCAGAAAAAAAAACAATCAAAAGCATTACTGTTGGATCTCACAATAATAATACATTACAAAAAATATAATTATTAATAAATAACCACAAATGAAACTCTAAAAATAAACGAAAACAAGCAAGGAGTCAAAATGACTCCTTTCAGTAGTTCTAGGCGGGGTCACGAGTCCAGTAGTCCTAGTGTTAAACTGGATCTGTCATTAGATCTAAAAATCTATACCTGTATATATAAAAATTAGTGTATATATGTGTGTGTATCAGCCATGCCTACTCGACATAGCCCCACCCAATCACTAAGCATCTTTCCTTTCATCAGAGCTGTTTAAAAGAAGCTGATCCATGATTGGTTGCTATGAGCAACAGTTTTCCCACTCCACAACACCTCAGCAGACACTGACGGGTGGGAGAAATCTAGCATCCCCGGGAACATAAGCTCCCAGCCATTGTCCGCCCCCCAGAAAGGGGCAGAGAGCACATGACAGAAATGAATCACCCCCTCCTCTATTACTGCCGCACTCTATTGTTACTGGCGTAGAAAATCGCATCTGCGGCCGCACACAGAGTTGCACTGCCAGGTTACATAACAGCACATCTCCAGGAACTCTCTGCTCAGCGCCACCCAGCTCGGGACTATGGGATGGAGGATGTGTGATAGGTATATGGGCATGGGACTATGGGATGGAGGATGTGTGATGGGTATATGGGCATGGGACTATGGGATAGAGGATGTGTAATGGGTATATGGGCACGGGACTATGGGATAGAGGATGTGTGATGGGTATATGGGCACGGGATATGGGATGGAGGATATGTAATGATGGGTATATGGGCACAGGACTATGGGATTGAGGATATGATGAGTATATGGGCACGGGACTATGGGATGGAGGATGTGTGATGGGTATATGGGCACGGGACTATGGGATGGAGGATATGTATGATGGGTATATGGGAACAAGACTATGGGATTATGGGATGGAGGATGTGTATATGGGCACGGAACTATGGGATGGAGGATATGTATGATAGGTATATGGGCATGGGACTATGGGATGGAGGATGTGTGATGGGTATATGGGCACTGGACTACGGGAAGGAGGATATGTATGATGGGTATATGGGCACTGGACTATGGGATGGAGGATGTGTGATGGGTATATGGGCACTGGACTATGGGATGGAGGATAATCACTATAATTTGTTATAACTAACCACAATTAGTTACTATGCCCGGGCAACGCCGGCCTCTTCAGCTAGTGTAATATATATACATCATGAAATAGATGACCTGACGCGAAAAAAATAGTGTCCTTACTGTACTTTGTAAATTCATCCAGAGTGACTCAGCATTTTAGGGGTTGACTTATATCTCTGTCAAGTGCAATCAGACTGTAAACTATCTCCACCCAGCTAGTTTGATGGACAGGATCTTTTCATTGTCCTGTTCAATTCATTCCCTGTTCAAGCTGCTGAAATCTTGCACATGCTCAACAGAAGCTGCAGCCAGCATAGCACGATAAGATCCAGTCTTCAGCAGCACTTTTCATTTGTGAACATTTTTTAACACCATTCGCTGCAAAACCCAAGTTTGCCAAGGATTACTCTCCATATGTGTACACTACACCTATCGTGGCACATGGTAGATTTGCCAAGATGTCAGGAATGTCTTAGCTTTCTATCATAGCAATATGAAACTGAATATTGATGTAGTACCAGCCGGCTGAACCACCCTTAATGTGATTACATATTTTCTGGCAAAATGTGAGTTATTAAATGCCGGAGGGAGTCTAGAAACATTCCAACAAGCAATGTGAGAAGAGTCTAATGAACCTGACACTGTGCTGACCTTAGATGGGCATTTGTTTTCTTATGCTAGGTTGACATTGCATTTAGTACAATCCGTTAAATGGATCCATTAAACAGATGTGCTGAAATGACCCAAACTTTGTGTAAATTTGGCTGCACGTTAACGCTTGCGTTAACGCATGTGACTGCGTTATGTCATTTTGATGTCCATTCTTGAAGCATCCATTTGTCTGCTTTCAGGCAATATCAATAAAGTTGTTCAATTTTTTATTTTTTTTGCCTTTTGTCTGTGTGGTGTGGGAGTGAATACCAATTCTCCATTTTGAAAGCATCGAGTGAACTTCTGCTGCTAGCAAGATGTTTGTGTCTGAGCTTGTGTGATTTCGCTTGAAGTATCTGCGACGTCAGCAGAGAAGGCGTATTTCTCAAAGGAGATATTGAATCCATGAAGTGAATTTTTTAAGAAATACACATGGTGCCTTTCACACCCTGTATGTTCAGCTTCGGGATCATCCCTTTAAATTTCAATGATACCTGCGGATGTCCATCGAAACCTTTGATATTCTGCTCTCACATCACATCATCAGCGCAGCACTTTCGGTGAAAGTATTTGTGCGGAGCAACGTTTAGTCGTGACTTTGAGGTAAATATCCTTTTGTTAACATTGTTCTATTGACAAAGACAGGATGTAATTTATCGTGGTGCATGTCTTTTAATTTTGTGCACATTGCCAATTGTCCTAGTCAATGTAAACTTGCCTTTTTTGTGTGGTCTTTAAAAAAATGTACACTATGTCCATAGTGCTAAATGTTTGTATTTTTGCTTTGTCGATAGATATCAGGCTACTGGTGAAACTTTTGCGTCACTGCATTTTCAATTTCGGCTTGGAAAATCGACCATTTGCCAGCTAGTTCGGGAAACATGTGATGCCATTTGGAACAACTTGCAACCACTTGTGCTACCAACCCCGACAACAGAAATGTGGCTATCAATTTCTGAAAATTTGAGTATGTGGCTAATAGTATTGAGCGATACGATACCGCAAGTATCGGGTATCGGCCGATATTAGCTCTATCGGCCTTTCGACACTTAGTTTCGATATTTTCCATATATCGTATACCGGAATCGGAAGTTCCCATAATTCTTTGAGAGGCAATGTGATTTTAGTCAGCCAATGAGGAATCCTAAGAAGTGTGGGCACATCCTGTACTGCTGCGGTCATGTTAACTAATGGCATGGCTGTGATTGGATGCTGAAATGATGTCAGAATGCACTATAAAAGGCGCCGCCGCCATTTTAGCGTCACTGTGCTGTGAATTCAGTAAGGGACAGAACGCTGCTGTGCTGACTCTGAGGGACAGTTAGAGATTGCGATTTAGTGTACTGTGCTGTAGGCAGGCTAGCACCAACCGCTGTGTAAAGCTTCCTTTTGCCTGCAGTGTTGTTTTAACAGCTCTGCAAGGTGTGTGTGAGTGCAGGTGACGCTGCAGTTTGCTCTGCATGCAACGCTGTCTGTAGGCATCTGCACGTGTCACTCACAGACTCTTTTTTTTTTTCTTCAGTGTAATTCTTGCAGCTCCATGCAATTTAACTATTAGTGTGACGCGCTTCCATCCGTATCCAATACTGCTGCTTGTACTCTGCTGAGCGTGTCTCAGTGCCTCATCCTTTTCATTTATCTCCAATTGGTTCTGCTCCATTCCATTTAAAATATAATCTATTAGTGTGAAGCGCTTCCATCCGTATCCAATACATTGGTTGCAAACACTATAGAAGTAGACAAAGGAGTAGCCTTTCACAGATTGTGAACAGTTGTGTTTCAGTGTTCACTTCAGTCTGTGTTTTTTATTTTTTGAGTGCACATCACGCTCCAGTTACTTGTTCAAGCACTGCTGCTTGTACTCTGCTGAGCGTGTCTCAGTGCCTCATCCTTTTCATTTATCTCCAATTGGTTCTGCTCCATTCCATTTAAAATATAATCTATTAGTGTGACGCGCTTCCATCCGTATCCAATACATTGGTTGCAAACACTATAGAAGTAGACAAAGGAGTAGCCTTTCACAGATTGTGAACAGTTGTGTTTCAGTGTTCACTTCAGTCTGTGTTTTTTATTTTTTGAGTGCACATCACGCTCCAGTTACTTGTTCAAGCACTGCTGCTTGTACTCTGCTGAGCGTGTCTCAGTGCCTCATCCTTTTCATTTATCTCCAATTGGTTCTGCTCCATTCCATTTAAAATATAATCTATTAGTGTGACGCGCTTCCATCCGTATCCAATACATTGGTTGCAAACACTATAGAAGTAGACAAAGGAGTAGCCTTTCACAGATTGTGAACAGTTGTGTTTCAGTGTTAACTTCAGTCTCTGCGTAATAACCACACTTAGGCCTTATAACTTTTCTGACTTTCTTTATCAATCTACCAAGATGAAGAAGTCAGTGAGTAAGGCACGTGGTCGTGGCCGTGGAGTTTCAGCAGGGAGAGGACGTGGGGATTCTGTGGCTGCTGCCGCCCTCAGTGACACAGCATCCACCAGTTTTACCCATGAGCGTTCCTTTATGCGCACTTTGGTAGGAGCTCGGCGTGCCCCCCTGCTTCGGGAAGAACAAATTGAAGCCGTTGTTGGTTGGATGGCAGCCAATGCATCGACTTCAATTCCTTCCACCTCCTCTCAGGAACACAACACTGTTGAGCAACCATCTGTCTGTTCACCGCCTGTCAAATTGCCCAGGCAGTCAGAGAGTTCTGTACAGGAGCCAGCTGAGTCTCTGCTTCTGTTCTCAGAATCTGTTGGCTCGCAAACACGGGCACAGGCAAGCAGCATTCTGCAATTTGAAGAAGAGGGAGTATGCAGTGATGCGCAACAGCTGTGTCTCTCTCAATCTGAAGAGGCGGGTGAACCAGTGCCGATGGACAGCACACCGCAGAACGCATCTTATGATGATGATGAGACTCAGGTGCCAGGTTTTGTGGAGCATGGTGCTGCCCAGACCATCCAACAGCAGCAGGTGTTGGAAGAGGGTAGTGGAGATGATGAAGTCCGAGACCCAACATGGCGTGAGCAACAGGAAGGTGGTGGGAGCAGCTCTGAGGAAGAGATTGGCCCAACGGTACAAAGAGGAGGGAGAGGTAGGCTGCAGACTCGCTTGCCTGTAGCCTCCAGTTTGGCACCTGTTGGGAGCAGTTCTCTTAGAAATGTCAAAATTGGCGCTCCCATGACTTGCACTGTGTGGTCCTTTTTTGACAGACTTGTAGATGATATTTGCTATGTTCAATGCAAGCTGTGTAAGCAAAAAGTTAAAAGAGGTAAAAATATCAGTAACCTGAATACCACAAATATGTGGAAACATGTACGGACAAAGCACGTAGCTGAGTTACAAAGACACACTGGAGATGTAGGCCAACCTACAGCAGCACCTACATCTTCAGGTCGTGTTCGAGCCTTTACCTCCAGCTCACACACACTGGTTCGGCTTCCTCACAGGATCTCCATGGAAGAACCTCGGTCACTGTTGTCCATAGACAAACTGTTATTCCACCCACAGCAGCAAGTTCACAGTCATCGTCACACTCCCAGAACAAAAAACAGCCATCGGTACCACAGGCATGGGATAAAAGACGGCCATACTCGGCAAACCATCCACGAGCACAGGCTCTGAATGCTGGCATTGCAAAACTCCTGTCCCTTGAAATGCTGTCATTCAGGCTGGTGGAGACTGAAATTTTCAGGAACTTTATGGCATTGGCAGTCCCACAATATAATGTGCCAAGCCGATTTTATTTCAGCAGGCAAGCTGTCCCTGCTCTGCAAAAACATGTCGAGGGAAACATTAAACATGCGCTACTAAACGCCGTCAGTAGCAGGGTCCACCTGACCACCGATGCGTGGACCAGTACCCATGGCCAGGGACGATACCTTTCCCTCACTGCCCATTGGGTCAATGTTGTGGAGCCGGGTACAGATCTTGCCAGTGGCGCTGTACGTGTTCTGCCAACTCCAAGGATTGCAGGAATCCAGTCTGTACACATTGATTCCTCCACCTACTCCAGTTCCTCAGAATCATCGCTGCACGAGCCGTCATGGTATACCTCCACATGGACCCGTGAACGCTTACCTGTTGCGACCGATATGAGCACAGCCGTGGCCAAACGTCAACAGGCCGTCCTGAAATTAATTTCCATGGGGAATCGAAGCCACACAGCGCAGGAGCTCTGGGATGCCATCAAGCAGGAGAGCGACGTGTGGTTTTTGTCAGCTAATCTCCAGCCAGGCTTGGTAGTGTGTGACAATGGCCGAAATCTGGTGGCAGCTCTGGGCCTTGGCAACCTCACTCACATACCATGTCTGGCACATGTGCTCAACTTGGTCGTGCAGAGATTTTTGAGGGACTATCCGGATCTTGATGCACTGCTGCACAAGGTCCGCCTAGAGTGCGCTCACTTGCGACGTTCCAGCATGGCCAGATCGCGCATTGCAGCTCTGCAAGTCAGATTTCGCCTTCCTGAACATCGCATCATATGTGACGTACCCACCAGGTGGAATTCCACGTTACATTTGTTGGAGCGGTTGTGTGAGCAGCAGCCAGCAGTAATGGAGTATCAGCTGCAACAGGCGCAATCAACTCGCAATTTGCGCCGTTCACACTTCACCACTATTGAGTGGGCCTCTATGAAGGACATCTGCGACGTTTTGCGTGCGTTTGATGTCTCAACGCGGATGGCGAGTGCAGATGATGCACTAGTCAGCATGACTGTCCCCCTTCTCTGCCTGCTTCAGAAATCACTGAAAGCACTAAAGGAAGAGGTTTTGGAAGAGGTGGAGGATGAGGAGTCACAAATTCAATTACCTTCAGGACAGTCAGCGCAACGTGGTTCCTCACAAAGGGCTGGGCAGGGCTCACTTTGTGAGGAGGAGGAGGAGTCAATGGAGGAGGAAGAAATCCCTACAGAGGGAGGTACACAACGCTCTAGTCAGTATGTAGAGCGAGGGTGGGGTGATGCAGAGGAGGCAGAGATGACGCCTCTTCCAGAGGACAGCCTTTGTTGGCCAGTTGGGAGTCTGCAGCACATGGTTGATTTCATGCTTCAGTGCCTGAGAAACGACCGCCGCATCGCCCACATTCTCAGCACGTCAGATTATTGGGTGTACACCCTCCTAGACCCTCGCTACGGGACAACTTACAAACCCTCATCACACCGGTGAACCGGGACCGTAAAATGCAGGAGTACCAAGACACACTGGTGCAATCCATACTGTTGTACATTCCAACAGAGAGAGAGCTGCTGCTGCTGCTACTGCTTTACAAAGCAGCTCTGTGCGTCGAGGCAGTGTAGACACCTCTACAACAAGAGGGAGCAGAAGCAGCGCCTCTGCACAGGGCAAGAGCTGTATGTTACAAATGTGGCAAAGTTTTGTGACAGCACCAGCAAGGTCTACACCATCCGAGACGGCTCCAGTCACCAGGAAGAAACGTTTCCGTAAGATGGTGACAGACTACTTGGCTTTCCCTCTAAGTGTACTCCCAGATGCCTCTTCCCCTTTCAAATTTTGGGTCTCTAAGTTGGATACATGGCCAGAGCTTAGCCAGTATGCATTGGAGGTGCTGGCTTGCCCTGCTGCCAGTGTATTATCTGAGCGTGTCTTTAGTGCTGCAGGTGGCGTAGTAACAGACCGTCGCATGCGACTATCCTCAGAGAATGTAGACCGGCTTACTTTTCTGAAAATGAACAAGGCATGGATCTCACCTGAATTTGCCTGTCCGTTTTCAGATTAAATAACTGTTTGGCAACGTTTTCCATGTCTCCTGTTATGTTCATCTTTCTACCACCTGAACTCTACTCCCTGGGCTACAACACCGCCATTTGTTGCTCGTAAGTAATTGGCAGAGGTACTGACTCCTGGCCAGCCTGGTTACAGCACGACAGCTGTTTCCTGGCAGTGTGAACGTCAATTATCCTCCAATAAGTTGTGCTGTCGTGTTGCATTCGGGTTAGCCGACTCTATGGTGCCTGCAGTTTAGGTGATTCCTATGTGTGCTGTGGGATATGTAAATAAAGGCGGTTTCCATTGTGACAATAGGACAAGCACCCACTGTAGGACTGTGTGATTCGGTAACTGCGGACGGCTTGCGTCCTGTCAACTTACATTTTCATGGGTGGGTTCTTCTACCCGTCCGGGGTCCAGTACCATCAACTGGTTCTCCCCAGTGCCTTTGGCCTAGGTGCCTCCATCTCCGTATCCGAGTTCCACCAATGTCTGCTGGTCCTTGGTAGTGCTTTGGAGCACAGGTACCTCCTGCTTAGTAACCGTGTCACAGTAACGTCAGCTGGTACTCGGTTGTGACATTGCCTCTTTTCCTTCTGCTACCCGTCCGGGGTCCAGTACCGTCAACTGGTTCTCCCAGTGCCTTTGGCCTAGGTGCCTCCATCTCCGTATCCGAGTTCCACCAACGTCTGCTGGTCCTTGGTAGTGCTTTGGAGCACAGGTACCTCCTGCTTAGTAACCGTGTCACAGTAACGTCAGCTGGTACTCGGTTGTGACATTGCCTCTTTTCCTTCTGCTACCCGTCCGGGTTCCAGCACAGTCAGCTGGTCCTCGTTACTTCCATTGTCTCTTTCTCCATCTGATACCCGTCAGGGTTCCAGTAACGTCAGCTGTTTCTCGGAAATTAGACGACCTTAAAGACCACCCAGAAGAAGATGACGACAACAAGGACGACGAGCATGAAGCCAACCAGCCTGAACACCATCACAAAGAAAAAATAAAAGATTACCCAGAAGAAGATCACCAACAGGACAAAGAAGGTTAAGACAAACTACAAGATACAGAACAAGAGACAGAAGAACAATAAGCAGAAGATCAAAAAGCAGAAGAACATGAAGTATAAGACCAAAATGAAGAGCAAAATATATGCTCTAAATTCTAAGCAGAAGAAGACTAAGCAGTGTATGGGGGTGAGTCCGTTCCTCCTCGTGGTGCCCCTGGAAAATGCCTGCTGCTGCAGGCTAAACTGAACACGGACAAATACTGTTGTAATTTAAATTCTTTTGTGACAGCAAGAACGGAAGGATGAACAATTCATACTTTTACAGATTACAAGTACAGGAATCTCTGTCACAAATAAGAATATGATGAAGAAGATGAAGAGGAAGAAGATGAAGAATTTGAATATGAAGATTAATTAGTTTAATAATAACAATATGAGTAATGTAAACAAAAACATGAATAGCAAGAAGTTTAAGAAGAAGATTAAGAAGGTGAAGATGAAGAATAATTTGATGAGAAAGATGATGCTGCTGCTGAAGATTATGAAGGAGAAAGTGTGGCACTGGCAAAAGTTAAAAAGGTGAAGAGCATGGAAGTTGTGAAACATACATATTTGCCAAAATAGAAAAAAGGTTAACAACATTGTCAATTTGTTAGTCAATCCAAACGTATTTCCAAAAAAAAATATATTAATGCTATTCCAATGCATTGGGTTAAACATGTATGCCTTTATTGTCTCCTCAACCTCCCCCAATACATTCTACATTAGTCTTTGTTGTTTTCCTTCATGTACAATTAACCAACAAGGCAAGAATGGTTATTTTTTAATGTCGATATTTGGTTCCCATAGACTTACATTGGACTTCCGGTATCGGAATCGGATATCGACGATATTTAGTGATATCGGCGATACCATTCCGATCCGATATTTTTAGATATTGAGCAGTATCGCTCAACACTAGTGGCTAATTTTCCCAATTGCATTGGTGCCGTGGACGGGAAACACATTCGTATTCAGAAACCCGCGCACAGTGGATCCATGTACTATAACTACAAAAAATACTTTTCAATTGTATTATGGCTATTGCTGATACTAGATACAGGTTTATACCTGTGGTTATCGGTGCATATGGACGGACGAACGATTCCAGAGTGTTCAAAGAGTCCAACATGGGGAACTGTTTGTACAACAACAGCTTCAACATTCCCTCAGCACGACCACTTCCGGGGACCGAAGACCCAAGTTTGCCCTATGTTTTAGTTGGAGATGAGGCGTTCCAACTCGGATGAAATCTCGTAAAGCCGTACTCAAGCTGTACTCTAAACAACACAAGACGCATTTTTAATTATCGCTTGAGCCGGGCAAGACGTTATGTGGAATGTACCTTTGGTATTTTGACCGCAAAATGGCGTATCTTACTAACTTGCATGCAACTACAACCTGAAAATGTGGACCGTGTAGTGAAGGCATGCATCTGTCTTCACAATTTTGTGTGCAGACATGAACCCATACTGGTTGACCCCGTTGACTGTGATTCGAACCTCATGAGCATAGATTCCACTTCTGTTCGTTCTACAGCTGAGATAATGAGGATTCGTGATCAATTTGCAAATTATTTCATGTAAGAAGGTGTTGTTTCATGGCAAGAGATGCATGTGTGAAAACTGACTGTTTATTAAATTGGTTTATGTTCTATGTGTGTTTCAATTTTTTGCTTAAGTTGTAGGTTAGTTTGAATTGTATATAACGTTAAATACATTTTAAAAATAGAATACATACAATATTACAAAATGTTGAATAATATCAAATTTTAATTAAAAGTTTTGAAGACATTGGTCTTCCTCTCTGAATGTTGACATACATTTTTTGCATATACGATCCCATAGGGATGACCAACAAAAAACAAAAAAACATTAAGTTGGTAAAACAAATTTTTACACACAAAGTTGAAATGCTGATAGTTATTACAGACTGTGATATTGCGCCGGCGTGTTGTCTGCCCAACTGTACCCCGGACTGCTACATTGCCTTTGCATTTCCATGCCCAGTTCACCATGGGCTCTAGATTGTGCTTGGTGTGACGGCATGTCCATGGTTCTTTGTCTCAAGGAAGTGGGTTCCTGAGGGGCCAAAAATTCCTCAAAGAGATCATGAAATCGCTGCCTAAACTGTAAATTTCTGTGCGACGGTATCTTTTGGGCTACAGGCACATACGACAAAAACAGGAGCTTCCACTCATTGACTGCATATACTGATTCTCATGATTGCAAATCCGTAATTTACAGCCTTATATCTCTGTGCTCACTGCGACACAGATCCTCTAGGCGTTGCAGTCCATCGACAATTATGGCATCGACTTCTTTATTGGCTGCTGTTCTCTTGCGTCCGCGCTGTGTTTGCAGACGGGCACTGACAACAGGAGCCACAGTACCGCTGTCCATTGACAGTGGCTCGCTAAGGACTGACACATCTTCAGTGCCCGTCTGTTGACTTGGTTCCTGTCTTCATGGCTTCGATGCCTCAGCCTCGAGGCGCCGCGGAACTGCATATCGTTCTATCCAAAAAAAGAAAAATAATATTTTAGAGATTTTAATAAAGACTTGTTGCTCTATCCCATTTTAACATCCGAAAAAGTGTACTTACGAGCGCTGGGATGTTTTCTGTAGAAACATCAATTGGTAAGATTGGACATACGGGGTGATTAGTTTGCCACCAGACCAACTTGGGGTGTTTTTGCTGTTGCAGAAGTCCCGTACAAATCGATCTCTGATGGATCTCCACCGGGTATGCATTGTGGGGGCGCATGCATCCCAGAAGTAAAGCATCACAGAAGAAAAGCATCTTGAAAACGGCAGTTATTCATGGGAAGGAATTAACATTCATCTTCTCTCTTCACACAGGTAACCAAATCATTCATCCTCTGAATTGATCCTCTCTGCATGTATGCACTCCATTCATTATCAGCAAGCAGCTGAATGACACAAGCCCCTTCTGTCTTGCATGTGGAAATATATAGCAATGGTAACCAAATCATTCATCCTCTAATTGATCCTCTCTGCATGTATGCACTCCATTCATTATCAGCAAGCAGCTGAATGACACAAGCCCCTTCTGTCTTGCATGTGGAAATATATAGCAATGGTAACCAAATCATTCATCCTCTGAATTGATCCTCTCTGCATGTATGCACTCCATTCATTATCAGCAAGCAGCTGAATGACACAAGCCCCTTCTGTCTTGCATGTGGAAATATATAGCAATGGTAACCAAATCATTCATCCTCTGAATTGATCCTCTCTGCATGTATGCACTCCATTCATTATCAGCAAGCAGCTGAATGACACAAGCCCCTTCTGTCTTGCATGTGGAAATATATAGCAATAGTAGGCACTCCATACTTCTGATTGCTGCCAACCACTGCTGTACCATTTTGCAACATAGTTTAATGTGCCTGGTAAAACTTTAGTATAATTCATTTTTTGCACTGTGCTTAATACTTACTGCTGTGTATTCGTGTGACTGGGGCCTCTGTAGATGCTATCAGGTGGAAAGTGCTATAATATATAGATGTTGCCAGGTCTAGTGCCTTTGATGATCTAACCACCCCCTGGTGTGCTGGCCCCAGCTGGCAAATTATCCCAAAGCATTTCCCACAATCCCACTTTCCTGACCCTGTAGTGTGGACTATATATTTAGGAGTAGTCTAAGGGGCGCATGCATTGTGGGGGCGCATGCATCCCAGAAGTTAAGCATCACAGAAGAAAAGCATCTTGAAAACGGCAGTTATTCATGGCAGTTAATCAGGGCTGGAATCAGGTACCCCACACTTTGCCTTATTTTTCATTATGTATTTTATCTATTTCCTCCTGTGTTCCATTGCCATCCACATTCACCGCCCCATCCCCCCTCCATCACGACTCATACACATCAGCCCCTCTATCCTTCCCTCTCCCATGTACAGCTCCCATGCACTCCTCACCTTCCTGAAAAACCTCAGTCCATCTTGCCCAAACACATCACATAAAAAACCTACTTACAATTCCAACAACTACCTGCTCTTTATCTTCCTACTCCTACTGATTTCAGGGGACATCTCCCCCAACCCTGGTCCACCATCCCCCAACCTCAATCCCTACCCTACCTCATACCGAAACCATAATAATCTTATTAATATTACTTGCACTCCCTCATCTCCTTCTTTCAATTGTGCCCTCTGGAATCCACGGTCTGCATGCAACAAGCTATCCTTCCTGCACAACTACTTTCTGAACCACTCTCTTAATCTGTTGGCCCTCACTGAAACCTGGATTCAGGATTCTGACACTGTCTCCCCTGCTGCCATTTCCTATGGTGGTTTACAGTTCTCCCATTCCCCGAGACCCACAAACAGACATGGTGGTGGAGTTGGCATACTCCTGTCCCCACAATGCACTTTCCAGGTCATCCCCCCAATTCCATCACTCTCATTCCCTTCTTTTGAGGTCCACACCATCAGGCTCTTCCATCCCCTCTCCCTCAGAGTAGCGGTCATATATCGGCCCCCAGGCTCACCCACCCAGTTCCTTGACCACTTCTCAGCCTGGCTGCCGCACTTCATGTCCTCAGAACTACCAACCCTTATCCTTGGAGACTTCAACATCCCCATTAACAGCCCTACTTCCACATCTGCATCTCAGCTTCTATCACTAACCACTTCTCTAGGCCTCTCACAGCTTTCAACCTCTGAGACACACAAGGATGGCAACACCCTTGACCTGGTCTTTGTCCGCCTCTGTTCAATCTCCCACCTAAATAACTCACCGCTTCCACTCTCTGACCACAACATTCTCTCCTTCACGCTCACAAATCCTCCACCACCCCAGCGCACTCCTACCTACCACACATTCAGAAATCTACAAGCCATTAACCCTCAGACACTTTCAGACTCCCTACACTCATCGCTGTCCCCAATCTCCTCTTTTTCCTGTCCTGATCTGGCTGTTCATCACTACAATGACATTCTTAAAAGCACCCTTGACCAAGTAGCACCGCTCACCCTCAGAACCTCCAAACACACAGTAAAACAGCCCTGGCTCACATTGCAAACTCGACTTCTTCAGCGATGCTCTAGGAGTGCTGAACGCCTCTGGAGAAAAACCCGCACACCAGAAGACTTCATCCACTTTAAATTCATGTTAAGAACTTATAATGCTGCCCTTCACCTCGCCAAACAGACCTACTTCACCACACTGATCTCCTCACTAGCCAACAACCCCAAGAAACTTTTTGACACTTTTCACTCCCTCCTCAGGCCAAAAGCACAAGCCCCTATCACAGACATTTGTGCTGACGACCTGGCCTCCCACTTTATAGAAAAAATAGATACTATCCGTCAGGAAATCTGCTCTCAACCACCAAGTGCTGTGACTCCCATCCCACCCTGCATTTCCCCTGGCTCACTTTCCACATTTGATCCCATCACAGAAGAAGAAGTCTCCAGACTCCTCTCTTCCTCTCGTCCGACTACATGCACTACCGACCCCATCCCCTCACATCTCCTCCAGTCTCTCTCTCCAGTTGTCACAACTCACCTAACTACAATCTTTAATCTCTCACTCTCCTCTGGCATTTTCCCATCCTCCTTCAAACACTCCATCATTACTCCATTACTAAAGAAACCCGCTCTTGACCCTTCCTGCACAAACAACTACAGACCGGTCTCCAATCTCCCCTTCATCTCTAAACTTTTGGAGCGCCTAGTCTACTCCCGCCTCACCCGTTACCTCTCCACTTACTCCCTCCTAGACCCTTCACAGTCCGGCTTCCGCCCCCTACATTCGACTGAAACTGCACTCATCAAAGTGACCAATGACCTTCTTACAGCAAAACGTAACGGCGACCACTCTCTGCTCATTCTTCTCGACCTTTCTGCAGCTTTCGACACGGTTGACCACCGTCTCCTACTCTCTAGGCTCCAGTCACTAGGTATTAAGGACACTGTTCTCTCCTGGTTCTCCTCCTATCTTTCTGACCGCTCCTTCAGTGTTTCGTTCTCTGGCTCCACGTCATCTCCTCTTCCTCTCACTGTCGGTGTACCCCAGGGCTCAGTCCTTGGCCCCCTTCTCTTCTCTCTCTACACGGCCCCAATTGGACAGACCATCAGCAGATTTGGCTTTCAGTACCATCTTTATGCCGATGACACACAACTATACACGTCATCCCCCAACCTTACCCCCGCTGTTCTACAGAACACCACCGACTGTCTGTCCGCAGTCTCCAACATCATGTCCGCTCTCTATCTGAAACTTAACCTCTCCAAGACTGAACTCCTTCTGCTCCCGCCGTCTACTAACCTCCCTAAATCTGACATTTTCCTCTCTGTGGGCGGCACCATAATAACACCCCGGCAGCAGGCTCGCTGTCTGGGTGTTATGTTTGACACCAATCTCTCCTTCACCTCCCATATACAATCTCTTGCCCGCTCTTGCCGTCTACACCTAAAGAACATCTCTAGAATCCGCCCTTTTCTCACCATGGAAACAACAAAATCCCTCACTGTAGCATTGATCCACTCCCGCCTGGACTACTGCAACGCTCTATTACTTGGCCTCCCCATTACTCGACTATCCCCTCTCCAGTCCATCCTTAATGCAGCAGCCAGGGTCATCCATCTGGCTAATCGGTACTCGGACGCGTCCGCTCTTCGTCAGTCCTTACACTGGCTGCCCATTCATTATAGGATCCAATTCAAAGTACTGGTTCTCACCCACAAAGCTCTCCACAGTGCAGCACCCCCCTACATCTCCTCCCTCATTTCTATCTATCGGCCTAACCGACTGCTGCGCTCTGCAAACGACTTTCGACTAACCTCTGCACTAATCCGTACCTCCCACTCCCGACTCCAAGACTTCTCCCACGCTGCGCCAATCCTCTGGAATGCTCTACCCCAAGAAATTAGGACTATCCACAATTTGCATGGTTTCAGGAGCTCCCTCAAAACACATTTGTTCAGAGTGGCCTATCACATTCACTAACCAAAGTCGTTCTATGTTTAAGTGTGTATGTGTAGCCCATTCACTATCTCCATCCATGCCTCACTCCCTCAAGATGGCTGGACCATCATTGTAAATGCACCATTGTATATACACACCTGTACTTTGTATCTCCCCCACCTCATTGTAGATTGTAAGCTCTCACGAGCAGGGTCGGCTTATTTTGCTTTAATTATTGTATTGTTAACGTTGTTACCTATGACTTGTGTTTTGAAACTGTTAAACTGTAAAGCGCTGCGGAATATGTTGGCGCTATATAAATAAAGATTATTATTATTATTATTATTATGGACTGCATCAGCTACAATAAAAGCAAAGAAATAATGTTATATCTATTAAAATCTTTATATTTTAAAAATTTAAGTTGAGTGTTAATTACCAATTTTTTTTTTAGAGGAGGCGGACTTCTCCATATATCGATGGTCAAACTGGCATATAATCTTCTCCCACAACTTTTGGTTTTTAATTATATCATTGTGGGAGCAGTCACTTTGATCCCATATCGACGAATTTGCTTCCACTAGTGTTATCAGTGTCTCGTTTTCTATGTCCAGCGGCTCCTCGTCAACCTCAATTGGCTTTCTTTTTTTGAGCGCTGCTTGGGCTATGTAAATTCAAAATTTTAACATTTTTAAGTTTCAGCTTTTTAAAATCTATATTCAATGTTTATTAAAATTTTTTTGTTGTTTGCCTTGTTCTTTTTAATGTTCTGACATGTACAGTACAGACCAAAAGTTTGGACACATCTTCTCATTCAAAGATTTTTCTGTATTTTCATGACTATGAAAATTGTAGAATCACACTGAAGACATCAAAACTATGAATTAACACATGTGGAATTATATATTACACTTTACAAAAAAGTGTGAAACAACTGAAAATATGTCACATATTCTAGGTTCTTCAAAGTAGCCACCTTTTGCTTTGATTACTGCTTTGCATGCAGAAAAGCTGAACGGATGGACTCTACATGCCTGGTTCCCACCGTGAAGCATGGAGGAGGTGGTGTGACGGTGTGGGGGTACTTTGCTTGTGACACTGTTGGGGATTTATTCAAAATTGAAGCGTGAGCGGTCCAGCTCACCCCAAACCATCTCGAATTGGGTTCAGGTCTGGTGACTGTGGAGGCCAGGTCATCTGGCATAGCACCCAATCACTCTCCTTCTTGGTCAAATAGCCCTTTCACAGCCTGGAGGTGTGTTTGGGGTCATTGTCCTGTTGAAAAATAAATGATGGTCCAACTAAACACAAACTGGATGGAATAGCATGCTGCTGCAAGATGCTGTGGTAGCCATGCTGGTTCAGTATGCCTTTAATTTTGAATAAATCCCCAACAGTGTCACCAGCAAAGCACCCCCACACCATCACACCACCTCCTCCATGCTTCACGGTGGGAACCAGGCATGTAGAGTCCATCCGTTCACCTTTTCTGCGCGCAAAGCAGTAATCAAAGCAAAAAGTGGCTACTATGAAGAACCTAGAATATAAGACATATTTTCAGTTGTTTCACACTTTTTTGTAAAGTGTAATGTATAATTCCACATGTGTTACTTCATAGTTTTGATGCCTTCAGTGTGATTCTACAATTTTCATAGTCATGAAAATACAGAAAAATCTTTGAATGAGGTGTGTCCAAACTTTTGGTCTGTACTGTATGTACTTTTAAACGTTGAGATATAGTGTTTTTTATTGACTAATGTTTTTGTATGCTTAATGTTTTGTTTATTAAAAAAAAAAAAAAAAATTGGTTTGGTTTGAAATTTATATCGTGCGTGATATTTACCACTTCTAGGTTAGGCGATGACACACTTTTGAAAGTTTTTTTTGGAGGGCCTAGCAGGTTCGGGATCAGAAGATTCCTATTTGCAATAAAAACATTACACCGGATTAAAAACATTACACCTGATTACATTACATACACATGGAGCGCCACACCACATTGTGAGTTTTTAAACTGCAAGCCTACCGATTGTGAAGAGAACACGGCTGACACGCCGCTGCTGCTCGTTCCCTCACTATCCGACATCTGTGTACAAACAAAAACATACATTTAGTACAAATACATGGGACATCCAATACACACCACTACACACTCAAAGGAGGTATATAGACTTATTGAATATATATAGAATTGTACTTACATTGACTCAGGTTGATCACACGATACACACAGTGTATAGCTGGCGTTTGTCTGCAGAGTGTATGCTCTAAAATGGCTGAAATCCTATTTCCTGTCACATGAGCACCTGGAAAAGCCTCATTAACGCAATCCAACGTATGGTATCATTTGTACATTTTGCTAGATTTGCGTCTGGATGCGTTAGAAATAGACTTCTATGGCAGAATTAACGCTTCAGTTATCCCTGCGTTAGCTTGAACGGACCTGAAAACGTTGCAGGCTGTGTTGGAAGGTGCGTCACGAAAAAACGGAATATTGCAAACGCATGCCAATTTTGACAAGCGTTACTATGCGTCATACTAATGCAAGTCTATGGATGCGTAACAAGGTCTGTTGCATTGTGTTTTGGGTACTTAAAAACGTGTCCATTAGACGGACTCACCTAGCGCAATGTGAACCCAGCCTAATTACAAATCAGCTTTATGTTGATGTGTTGGTGAGCTACTACATGACAAAGTGAATACATTATAACACACAATATGACAGATTCCGTGACATAGTGAATAGAGATGAGCGGATCGCTTTACGCAATCTTGGCCCATGGTCCAGATCAGTGCTCTCTGGACGTGGCCAGGAACAGTGCAAATTTACTTACCCTTGGGATCCCAGGCTTGGCTTATGATTAGACCGGCTGGTGAGTTGTCACATGTGTGCCGCACAGATGACGTCATGCCAGGCCGGAGAATCAAATATTGCGCTAGGGAAAACAGAAGCCCAACAAATTCACACAGCTCATGTTCACGGCCAGAGAGCACTGGACCCTTGGATGCGTGATCTTCTCATCTCCAATAGTGAATCAAATTCTGCTATTTAGCCTGAGAATACTCCAGACTTACCACCTTATTTTTGGCTATGTCTTAACTAATCGTGCCATTTTTACTTCTTGTTAAATACATTACATCTAGACTGGGTATTCCTGAAGATTTATTCTTTTGAATATTTGGAATTCTTCTTGGCCTCAACCAGAATAAGACTTGGAATAACTATCTTGGCAGATTCACCCAAGAGACATTACCAGATAATAAAAAGGATCAAACAAAATCCAGCTCATCGTGATTGCATTTGATGCGGGTCATGTGAATTTGTATCGCTGACTGAATATGTCCTCCAAATTGCTTATGTGAATAAAGAATCACAGTTTGTGGAGCTGGAACGCTCATCATTTTGCATTACCAGATAATGGCTCATGCAGATGTCCGTGGATCTTGGATCGCAATGCCCGAACTGGCGGTGGCTCTCCCAACCCGAGCGTGACAGCCTCATACAATTGTATGAGGCTGTCACGGTCACGTCAGAAGAGCCATGGCCAATCCGTGAACTGCAGCCCAAGATTAGACCGAAATCCACGAATTTCTGCATGAACCCTAATAGTGATGATAATTTAATTGGTATAATCTTCATTACAGGTGTCCCCTATCTATGTTCTAACTGGTGCCCAACCACAGTGACAGGAGAGGGGGGGGCCGTACTTGAGCTGGCTGTCTCCATTCAATGCTATGGGAGTTCCATATACAGTCTAGCAAGAGTCGGAATGGGGGATTGTCCATTCTTCAGATAATTGTGGGTACCAGAGGTGTGACCCGCATCTATTAGACATTTATGGTCTATCTTTTGGAAATACTGCAAGTGTCTGTTTTAAGACATTATCTTTAATTGCATAAAAAAACTATTGTGTTCTCTATCTATATAAAAACAATGTTGTAAAGGGAGGACTTTTTGTTAATGTTAAAAGGGTTGGTCATATTTAAGATTTTATTCCACCTTTTAAAAAATAACAAAATGAGTCATCCTTACCCCTGTATCTCCACTGCTGCTGCCTTTGATGACATGGCTTCAACAGTGACTTGATGGCGATAGCATGTGACCAGTGCTGCTAATCAATGAACTCAGAGGTCTTGTCCCAATTACATGGGAAATGATGACCTTGTGACATTACAGATGCAGCAATGTTAGCAAAAACTGGGGGCAGTAATGTATAGGAAGGGCATAAATGAGACTAATTATGATATTTTTACACAAGGCAAGCTTGTTGAACAAAGAGGCAGCACTGAATGAACATGATGTTAAGCCGATTTTGTACTTTTTATATAAAGGAAGCTAGTAGAATGAAAAAGTTAAACTGTATGACCCCTTTAAGAGTTACGCTATGTTAAGTTTTTGCATACACTAAATTACTAGAGATGATATAGGAATTTAGTTATTCCTAGGTGATGAATATTGCCTCCGCCTCGTGGTGATGTTTGCCTTTCTCTTGATCAGTACATCAATTTTGCAGAAGAATTTTAAATATAGCTATTGGTTATTTCTTTTAGTAACTTGAAGATCAGAAAATTGTCAACAATGTCGACTTTGTTGTAATCTGTATATTATTTTGTACATTGCTACTCAATATTGTTTATCTTTTATATAACCTATGCACAAAAAGTTACATTCACTTGTCAGAATACCTGCACAACTTTCTATAGTCTTATTACACACTAGCCAAAATGTATCTCCTTATTAAAAATAAATTCTACTTGAAATCTACACATGCAGCCAGATGTAGCTGTTCTCAAAGTCCCCAACACTAGCCAAGATACATGTCCTGAAAGTTACAGCTCCTCATAGTCCAGACATGTAGGTAGGTCAAAGTGGATCTTCTGATTCTCAGACAACTCAATGTCTAACATGGGTCACATAATGTTCAAATAGCTCCTCATATTTCAGACATGCATGTCAAAGTGGGTCTTCTGATTTTCGGACTACTCAATGTCTAACTTGGGTTACCTAATGTTCAAAACATTCTAACACTCCTTGCACTGCCATACCACCCATTATGGATCTCCTGAAAACCCTATAGCTTGTCATATTCTCAACACATTGACCAAATTGTTTACAGATCTCTTTATAGTTTGTCACAATCCCCATACAAGGGCTAACATGATCTCCTAGAAGTCAGAGAACTCTTTAGCTCCCTCATCTAGACCAGTAAGCCATTTTGAATCTTCTGATATTTAAAAAACCTCAATGGTCTCTCATAGTTCTGAAACACCAGACAGCATGCATCTCATAGAAGTCAGAGGACTCTATAAGCTCCTCATAGACCAGAAAATCAGACAAATGTGGATCTTATAATACTCAGAAAACCATAGTTCCTCATAATCCTGGCCAACAGTGATCTAGACACATACAGGTCAAAGTGGATTATCTAATACCCCAAGATCTATAGATCTTCATAGTCTTCACACACTGGCAAGAACAAATCTCATGGTAGAAACCTCTATAGCCCCTCAAAAACAACATGTAGGTCAAGATGGATCTCTTAAAACAGTTACAACACATTGGCCAACTTTGATCTCCTGATAGAAACCTCTAGAGCCCATCAAAGTTTACACATGCAACCCAATTTGTATCTTCTCATAGTTCAATAAGTCAATAGCTCCTCATAGTCTATACATGCAGGTGAATATGAATCTTATAATACTCATAAAACTCTATAGTCTTCACTTACTGGCCAATTTCACTTACTGACCATCAAAAAACTCTATAGCCCTCCATAATCTATACATGCTGGACTATGTGAATGTTCTGATGCAGGGCAATATAGATCTTCTGATACTTCAAAAACGCTACATTTTCTCATACTTCTCATAAACTGGCCAATGAGAAACTCCCAACAGTAAGCATTTTCCAAAGCTCCTTATGGTCTCTGCATACAGACATGGAATTCCTGACAGAGTGCTTTCTATTACTGGGTTGACATGGATCTTCCCATAATTTAATGAAGACCAACCATTTATGATTCATCCTCTTGTATCCTTCATGGTCCTTTATAAGTAATACATTTTGACAATTTCTACTAGTGAAATATAGACCTCTGTTCTTCAGAAACACAACATAGATCTCCATACATGGTTCAAACATTGATGGTTGGCCACCAGAAAACGTTGGACTATCTCGTCTCTGGGTGTATTAGCACACAAGCCACAACTCTACTGAGATGTCTCCAGGAAGTCAAGAAACCTATCAGGTGTTTCCTAAGAATTTAGACTCCAACTGTTGTCTAAATCTCACTAAGTTGGGAGCTGTCCTATTGCTAGTCCAGGAAGCAAAAGGGGGACTGAAGGATTTGGGGTGTTTGGTGCCACAGATGAGGTCACTTTGCATGTGTTCAGTGCCATAAGCTTGGGTAAGTCATGAACCAGAATGGCCAGTTGTTGGCTTGAGGTTGTTGGCTGACTCCTCAACACTGAAGCCCGCTCCCCAGCGGAGGGAAGGTCGGTGTAGGAGGCGGGGGTGGGTGCGAGTTGGAAGGACAATGGGAGGGGCAGGAGGAGGGGAGAACCAGCGACCTAGCGACTCCGACGAAGAGAGGAAGGAGGGAGGGGTGTAATAATGGAGGTGGGCGGTTCGGAGCTTGGTGCTGAAGGATACACTGAAGAAGAAGATCGTTGAGCTCGGACCGCGCTCGTACACCCGCCCTCCCCCTCCCTATCTGCGCTCGATTGTGGATCCTGTGGAGCCCCGAGTGCACACACAGCCTCGTATACACGGCTCGGTGTGCCCGTGTGAGTGTGCCCGAGTGAGTGTGTGAGGCGGCTGCGCAGCTCGTGTGCGCACACTACTAGCACACTGGCATTTCAGAGGAGGCCAGGCTCACACAACTGAGAGAAAGTACTGTGCTCAGCCCGGCGGCGGCTCTCAGACCCCCGGCTCCCACCAGCATGGCTTCCGAGGAACTCTATGAGGTACAGTAACCCGGGGAGTCCGGCCGGGGGCGGCGGGAGGAGGGCGGGCAGACATTGACCCTTGCAGGCAGCTGTTCTTCCCTTTTTCTCCCTCCTCCCGTGTGTCTGCCGGTAGTTGTGTGTGTGTGTGGAGTTACTCCCGTCCCTGCTTCCTCCCAGCTGCACCTTCATCTTCCTCCTCCTCTTCCTCGGCGCTCTCCGCACTCATCAGCAAGCAGTTTGCTGGACAGAAATCATGAGGAGAGCCAAGTGGTGGCCCGGCCTTCTGTGATGGGGATGAGGGCAGCTGCCATGTCTGAGGGGCGCACGAGTTGGGCGAACACTTCATAAAGTCCTGCTATGGGCGCAGGAGCCGGGTGGCGAGGAGAAGTCATCTTTGTGAAAGTGCTGAGGCGGCACGTAGTGAGGGAGGAGGAGGAGGGCAGACACGTGGGACAGGGGCAAACTGTTGGGAAAGTCCTTACCTGTTAGTGCTGGCATTTGTAGTGCCCACTTCCCAGCAGGCAGGCCGTAGGATGAGTCCTCCTGTCCAGAAGTGCTTTCCAGGACTTTCCTCAGCTGTAATGTTGGGGAAATGCCCAGATAACATGTCATCACTTGGCAAGCGAATGGCCAACAAGTGAAGACTTGCTGATACAAAGTATAGGAGTTTTTTTCCTTTCTTTTGATTTCCTTATGTGGTGATGAGGATCACGGATCAGATGTCCAGTGTCATGAAGGATTACGAGGGGTTAAGTCAGTGTGATACTTTGTGTACTTAGCCAAGACATTGTTACAGAATTGACTTTTGACCCTTTAAAATATATATGGAGCATCTTGTTAAATAAGATACAGAGAGATCGGTGCGCTCTCCCTATGCGTTTATACGTCATCCAGCCATAAACAGCGCTACAAAGTATTTTTCTTCAATGCTTCTTTATATAGAAAGCTTCTAATAGAAACACACGGTGCAAAAAAAACCATCACCAGCTTCACCGTAGTGAAATCATGCCGTTAAGATGAGGTGTTCATGGTTCCATTTCATCAATGTTCTGCATTAGGGGCACACCATCCGCACCTGTTGTGACATTTTGGGGACCTCCCCTTTCTCAAGTACAGCATATAAACCAGGGAAAAGTTATATCTGTGGTCATTCATTGGATCACATGGAACAGGAATGGCTGAAATACTTATGGTGCCTTCATGCCAAGCAAGAAGCCAGTCTTGGTGACCACGCAGCAAGAACTTTCATAGACATCAGTTGAAACAAATGCAAGTTTGTCAAAAAATATTTAGGCCTGTTGGCTACACTACAGAAATTGATGTTGTCTATGATCTTGGTACCAATCAAAGCAAACCGTCTTAATCTTTTACTAATGGTCCAGGTCATTCGAGGACGATCAGCGATATCCAGCAGGGGGGCCGGTCGCCGCTGCGTGTCGCATGTAGCGAGATCGCTGGCTAGGTCGCTGTTGCGTCTCAAAATCGGTGACGCTTCAGCGATCTCGCTATGTGAAACGGGGGCTTTACTCCAGTAAGATTTCTGGTGTAGGGAACGGCACAGCTTGTCATGCATTAGATAAGCAGTGGCGTCACACTCATGTTTCACCTCAGCTAAGCCCATTTTTGCAGAGCTGGGAGAAGCTGGCATGAAAATGCTAAAAGCCGTGCAATTTTTAGGCAACTTGAAGTTGCATCATAATTTTCCAACTTTTCAAAGCAATATACGCCAGCATTCTAGAAAAATTGCTTTGTTGAATCGGTCCATTAACTTTTGGTGGAATTATTTTAATAGGCAGTACCCTGTGTAATGTATTGACTCCATGAAGAAATAATTCTGTAATTGCAATTGCAATCAACATGATTCAACTTCCACTGCAAATTAGATTTATTATCAAAATTTACAAACTTTCTCCTGTATAAAATAAATCAAACAAACAAGAACAATTTAAGTAGCTGAACACCAGTGATATAACCAGTGTTTTTTTCCAAATCCAACTCTTCATGAATTATTGCAGTTTCTAAATTATACCACTTCTTTATTACAAGTGTTTTAAGTACTTAGAAGAGTGCCCACTGACTGTTATAACCTGCTGGAAAGATAATGCATCAAATATTAGCTTTTGGCATCGTTTCTTGGGAATCTTAACCCATTCCTCATAGGCATGGGCGTCCAATTCACTAGTATTGTTGGGTCATCAAGAGAGTGGTCTAAAATGTTGAGATCATTGCCGTGCACAAACAAGAAAGAAAATTACAAAAAGATAGAAAGTACATTCAATGTTCCTAGAGATGCAAACTGTACTTCCAACTGTAAGTTCAAAGTTGAAGGAGCACTGCCTACACTACCTGGACATAGCAGTAAGAGGAAGTTATCACTGTCTGTTACTAGTTTCCTGAGAAGATAGGTGGTTGAAAATCCTCAAGGGACTGCAAAAGACCAGAAGCAAGACTTGATGGCAAGCACCAAGGTTTCAGTTTGATCAATAAAGGCCCCAATATTAGTCTACAGTCAATTAAACCTGTTGATATTGAGGGGTTTGGCCGACTGATGTATATAAGGACGCTGGCTAACTGAAGGAGAGATCTTGATTGCGCTTGTCCAATTTTGGACTGCCAATTCCATTGTTCTCCTTGAGATAAACTGCTTTCAGATGTTTCAGCTGACGGCTTCCTCATAGAGATGCACTTCTGTGTATGGATGTGTAGGCCAAGATAGCTGTATGCCAAACCATCTGCCTACACCGTCTATTGTGTATGGCCATCCTAAAGGGTATTCTGTTATGTTTAGGTAGCTGAGGAGAAAAAGCAAAAGTGGCAACACACCAGAGAGGCTGGAACCTATTGGATTGCAGTAACCTGAACTAACAACACAACTAGAGGTAGCCGTGGAGCGTTCCTACGTTGATCCTAGACGCCTCGTCACAGCCTGAGAGATAACTACACCTAAAGGCAGAAAGATGAAAGCTATCTGCCCCGGAGCAGATCCCCAAAGAAAATAGGAAGTCCCCAAACATGTAATGGCGGTTAGACAAGAAGAAGCACGGACACAGACAGAAAATAGAATGAGCAAACGCTGGGGCCCAATCTGTCTAGACAGAAAAGTACAGGAAAGAATTCTGACTGCAATCCAACAAAAAACCCTAAAAAATACCAACTCTTCTGATTAAACCCATAGTCCTAACTAAGGTAGGCAATTGACACTTCAATTAGTCAAATTAACACATAATCTACAGAGGGAAATGCCCTCCATGGATACGAAGTGAGCGAGATAGAGATTTAGATTAAAATAATGTTTTTATTGAAATAATTTAATAAAAATTGCTAAACATGAAAGTACAGGAGTTTCCAAAAAAAATAAAAAAAGAGATCTGGGATTGGAGATACCATACAAATAACAATAGTTCAAAATATACACATTACTGCTAAAGATTATCTAATAATGTCCAAGTGGTAAGTAGAATCAACATATGCTACAATGGCATCGGGTGCAAACAACATGAAAATATTTACAAAAAGGGTTTCCACTGCAATAGCCAATATGTATAACTGTATGTAATCAAGGAGGCATTTGTCAAAGATTAGTACCTTCATTTAATCCATTACACATATTTACTATTGCAAAGAAAAGCCACAATGCTGCTCGGCTACTGAAGTTGAAAAAGAATAACACCCTTGATATAAAGTGCATCAGTGCATAGGAATGCCTTATTGGACAAGAAATGTTTGAACAAGAAATGCCTGCATAGTGCCCTAAATATAATGAGGTAGGCAAATGGATATATCCGTATGTGAAGTAAGTATTTGAGCCCGCAAGCTTAAGAGCAAAACAAGGGGGAAAACCCCTATGTTGGAATATGTCCAAGTACTTACTGCTAAAGCCGGCACCGCAAGTGCGGTGATAATCGAGGGACAAGTTGCGCGGCACGAGGTATACAGGACTCCAACCACCAGCTCCCGACAAGCACCGTTTCGCTATGTAGCTTCTTCCGGGACGTGACGTGACGGACGTGACGTCACGTCCCTGAAGAAGCTACATAGCGAAACGGTGCCCGTCGGGCGCTGGTGGTTGGAGTCTCGTATACCTCGTGCCGCGCATCTTGTCCCTCGATTATCACCGCACTTGCGGTGCCGGCTTTAGCAGTAAGTACTTGGACATATTCCAACATAGGGGTTTTCCCCCTTGTTTTGCTCTTAAGCTTGCGGGCTCAAATACTTACTTCACATACGGATATATCCATTCGCCTACCTCATTATATTTAGGGCACTATGCAGGCATTTCTTGTTCAAACATTTCTTGTCCAATAAGGCATTCCTATGCACTGATGCACTTTATATCAAGGGTGTTATTCTTTTTCAACTTCAGTAGCCGAGCAGCATTGTGGCTTTTCTTTGCAATAGTAAATATGTGTAATGGATTAAATTAAGGTACTAATCTTTGACAAATGCCTCCTTGATTACATACAGTTATATACATATTGGCTATTGCAGTGGAAACCCTTTTTCTAAATATTTTCATGTTGTTTGCACCCGATGCCATTGTAGCATATGTTGATTCTACTTACCACTTGGACAGTATTAGATAATCTTTAGCAGTAATGTGTATATTTTGAACTATTGTTATTTGTATGGTATCTCCAATCCCAGATCTCTTTTTTTATTTTTTTTGGAAACTCCTGTACTTTCATGTTTAGCAATTTTTATTAAATTATTTCAATAAAAACATTATTTTAATCTAAATCTCTATCTCGCTCACTTCGTATCCATGGAGGGCATTTCCCTCTGTAGATTGTGTTAATTCAACTCTTCTGATTGCAAAAACACCTGAGATCACACGATCTCCACCACCTAAATCATATCTCTGGTGTAACAAAACTAAGCCGCAGCCACTGAAAAAACAGGAAAAAGCAAATGAACAAATAACAGTGGCTACAGATAAACTGAGAGGAGCACAGGCCCCAGGAGGGGACCCGACTGACCTCCACAAAAGTGCAGAAAATTATGCAAAAAGCAAGCACAAAAAGAAAAGCAGAAAATATCTTATCTGAAAGCAGCAGATGCATGCAGGACTCCAGCAAACTTCCAAATGAACCAGGAACCACAATTGAGACAAGAACAAATGATCACCGGCGACCATCATTGGAGGGAACCTCCCTTACATCAGTCAGTCACTGATCCCAGATTGCCATTCCTCGCTGTAAGGTTCAGTACTGTCTGTAACCACCAGAGGGAGCCTCTGCTCAGAAACCATCTCTAGCACATTCATAACAGTACCCCCCCCCCTTGAGGAGGGTCACCGAACCCTCACTTGTGCAACCAGGCCGATCAGGATGAGCTCGGTGATAGGCACGGATCAGTCTCCTAGCTTGGATGTCCGAAGCAAACACCCAAAAATTGTCCTCCTGACCATAACCTCTCCACTTAACCAAATACTGGAGTTTCTGTCTAGAAAAACGAGAATCCAATATTTTCTCAACCACATACTCCAGATTACCCTCAACCAAAACAGGGTCAGGAGGCGCAGCCATAGGAACCACTGGCTCGACAAACCTCTTCAATAAGGACTTGTGGAACACGTTATGGATCTTAAATGTCCCTGGAAGAAGCAAACGGAAGGAAACAGGATTAAGAATCTCCATGATCTTATAAGGTCCAATGAACCAAGGCTTAAACTTTGGAGATGCAACCCTCATAGGGATATTTCTTGAGGACAACCAAACCAAGTCCCCCACTTTAAACCGAGGACCATCAGTCCTATGCCGGTTGGCAAACCGTTGGCCTTCTCCTGAGAGAGAGACAACCTCTCCACTACCTGGTCCCAAATCTGCAGCATACGCTCCACAACAGAGTCAACACCCAGACAGACAGAAGCCTCCGCCTGTCCCGAAGAAAATCGAGGGTGAAACCCAGAATTGCAGAAAAATGGAGACATCAAGGTGGCAAAGCTAGCCCTATTATTAAGAGCAAACTCAGCCAAAGGCAAAAAAGAGACCCAGTCATCTTGATCAGCAGACACAAAACATCTCAAATAAGTCTCTAAGGTCTGGTTTGTTCTCTCGGTTTGTCCATTAGTCTGAGGATGAAATGCAGAGGAGAAAGATAATTGAACACCAAGTTCAGAACAAAATGTCCTCCAAAATCTGGAAACAAACTGGACTCCTGTCAGACACAATGTTCTCCGGAATGCCATGTAACGAACCACGTGCTGAAGGAACAAAGGCACCAATTCGGAGGAGGAAGGTAACTTAGGTAATGGCACAAGATGTATCATCTTGGAAAACCTATCACAGATTACCCAGATAACGGTCATTATCTGAGAAACAGGGAGGTCGGAAATAAAATCCATAGAGATATGGGTCCATGGCCTCTTGGGCACAGGTAATGGCATTAACAAACCACTAGAACGAGAACAAGGCTTGGAGCGAGAGCAAGTCCTACAGGACTGCACAAATTCCCTGACGTCACGAGACAAAGTAGGCCACCAAAAGGACCGACTCACCAAGTCTCTGGTACCAAAAATCCCGGGATGACCTGCCAACGCGGAACAATGAATCTCAGACATCACACTCTTCTTCCACTGGTCTGGGACAAACAATTTCCCAACAGGGCAGCGCTCAGGTTTATCCTCCTGACACCCTTCCAGAGCCAGTCTCAAATTGGGCGAGATGGCGGAAAGTACTACACCTCCTTTCAAAATAACAGCAGGATCAGATAACTCAGGAGAGTCCGCAAAGAAACTCCTTGAGAGGGCATCCGCCTTAACATTCTTAGTGCCAGGAAGACAAGAAACCACAAAATTAAAACGTGTGAAAAACAAGGCCCACCTGGCCTGTCTAGGATTAAGTCGCTTGGCTGATTCGAGATAAACCAGGTTCTTTGGTCCGTGAGGACCACCACCTGATGTTTGGCTCCTTCCAGCCAATGTCTCCACTCTTCAAAGGCCCACTTCATGGCCAATAACTCCCGATTACCCACGTCATAATTACGTTCAGTTGGAGAAAATTTTCGAGAGAAAAAGGCACAAGGGTTACTCTTAGAGGTCTCTGGATCTCTTTGGGACAAAACGGCACCTGCCCCAATTTCAGAGGCATCAACCTCCACCTGAAACGGTAGAGAAACATCAGGCTGACGTAGAACAGGAGCAGAAGTGAATCTCTGCTTAAGTTCCTGAAACGCAGAAACTGCGTCAGGAGGCCAATTCACCACATCAGAACCCTTTTTGGTCAAATCAGTCAATGGTTTAACAATACCGGAGAAATTACCAATAAAATTACGATAAAAATTGGCAAAACCCAAAAATCTCTGAAGAGCCTTTAATGAAGTAGGTTGGACCCAATCACAGATGGCCTGAACCTTGACTGCGTCCATTTCAATAACAGATGGAGACAAAATGAATCCCAGAAATGAGACCTTCTGTACGCCAAAAAGACACTTTGATCCCTTCACATACAGTGCATTCTCTCTCAAAATCTGGAACACAGTCCGAACATGATTCACATGAGAGTCCCAGTCATTGGAAAAAATCAAGATATCATCCAAATAAACAATCAGAAATTTATCCACAAAATCCCTGAAAATATAATTCATGAAGGATTGGAAGACGGAAGGAGCATTAGTGAGCCCAAAGGGCATCACTAGGTACTCAAAATGCCCCTCTGGGGTATTAAACGTCGTCTTCCATTCATCCCCGTGCTTAATGCGAATAAGGTTATACGCCCCCCTGAGGTCAAGCTTGGTAAACCAACTAGCACTTTTCACTCTGGAAAACAGGTCAGAAATCAAGGGTAACGGATATTGATACTTCACAGTGATCTTATTCAAGAGACGATAATCAATACACGGCCTCAAAGAACCATCCTTTTTGGCTACAAAGAAAAAACCGGCGCCAAAAGGTGAAGAGGATGGTCTGATATGACCCTTCTCCAATGACTCCTTGATATAAGATCGCATAGCATCGTGTTCAGGTACAGACAAGTTAAAAAGGTGACCTTTAGGAAATTTACCACCAGGCACTAATTCAATAGCGCAATCATAGCTCCTGTGAGGGGGCAAGGATGCAGATTTACTTTCACTAAATACATCCGAAAAATCAGTCAAAAAGTCGGGAACATCCTGAGACTGGGGAGAGGCTGAAAAAACAGGAATGTCAGTATTAACACATTGGCAGCCCCAACTGGTCACAGACACAGATTTCGAATCCAGAACAGGAATATGAGACTGTAACCAAGGGAAACCTAGTACAATAAAGTCATGCAGATTATGCAGCACCAGAAATTTGCAACTCTCCTGATGATCTGGTTCAACCCTCATTATTACCTGAGTAGAAAACTGGGGTTTATTCTCCGCCAAAGGGGTAGAATCAATACCCAGTAGGGAAATAGACTTCCACAGGGGTATCATGGGAAACACACAACGTTTGGCAAAGTCAAAATCCATCAGGTTAATAGCTGCTCCTGAATCAACAAAAGCCTGAGCAGAAAATGTGGACAAGGAGCAAATCAGGGTAACAGTCAACAGAAATTTAGTCTGAACACTACCCAAGACAACTGAGCGTGCAAAACGTCTTCCCCGCTTAGGGCAGACGGAAAGAGCATGAGAGGCGTCACCACAGTAGAAACATAACCCATTGCGCTTTCGAAACTCATGACGCTGAGCCCCAGAAGTCACTCCATCACACTGCATGGGCCCAGGAGCTGGCTCACAATGCAATACCATCTCACGCATACCTCTGCGCTCACGCAAACGTCTGTCAATTTGAATAGCCAATGACATAGAACCATTGAGACCAGAGGGAACAGGGAATCCCACCATAACATCCTTTACATTCTCTGACAGCCTCTTCTGAAAAAGGGCTGCCAAAGCATAATCATTCCATTTGGTCAGGACTGCCCACTTTCGGAATTTCTGACAGTACAACTCAGCGTCTTCAAGTCCCTGATTTAATGCCAACAAGGTTTTTTCAGCTTGATCAGTGACATTAGGTTCATCGTACAATAACCCCAGACCCAGAAAAAATACATCAATATCATTCAAAACAGGATCCTCAGGTGTCAGGGAAAAAGCCCAATCCTGAGGGTCGCCGCGCAGGAGAGAGATGACAATTTGAACCTGCTGTGCTGCGCTCCCCGAGGACTTAGGTTTTAAGGCAAAAAACAACTTACAGTTATTTTTGAAATTCAAAAATTTAGCCCGATCCCCCAAAAACAAATCTGGCATGGGAATCCCAGGTTCCACAATCGGCAACTTAGCAAGATAGGTAGCAATACTCCGAACCTCAGTGGCAAGCTGATCCACACGGCCAGACAACTGTGCAAACTCCCTTGAGAGAAAAAAAATCCTCAGCACCCAGAGAAAAAGAGGGAAAAAATGCAACAAACAGAAAAAAAAATCTCTGACAACTCTGACAACTTTTTTTTTCTTTCCACACTATTTTTCCCTTCTGTGAGTATCATATAATTTTCAGTTTTGGCCTGTGATACTGTTATGTTTAGGTAGCTGAGGAGAAAAAGCAAAAGCGGCAATACACCAGAGAGGCTGGAACCTATTGGATTGCAGTAACCTGAACTAACCACACAACTACAGGTAGCCGTAGAGCGTTCCTACGTTGATCCTAGACAGCCTCGTCACAGCCTGAGAGATAACTACACCTAAAGGCAGAAAGATGAAAGCTATCTGCCCCGGAGCAGATCCCCAAAGAAAATAGGAAGCCCCCAAACATGTAATGGCGGTTAGACAAGAAGAAGCACGGACACAGACAGAAAATAGAATGAGCAAACGCTGGGGCCCAATCTGTCTAGACAGAAAAGTACAGGAAAGAATTCTGACTGCAAGCCAACAAAAAAACCCTAAAAAATACAACTCTTCTGATTGCAAAAACACCTGAGATCACACGATCTCCACCACCTAAATCAGATCTCTGGTGTAACAAAACTAAGCCGCAGCCACTGAAAAAATAGGAAAAAGCAAATGAACAAATAACAGTGGCTACAGATAAACTGAGAGGAGCACAGGCCCCAGGAGGGGACCCGGCTGACCTCCACAAAAGTGCAGAAAATTATGCAAAAAGCAAGCACAAAAAGAAAAGCAGAAAATATCTTATCTGAAAGCAGCAGATGCATGCAGGACTCCAGCAAACTTCCAAATGAACCAGGAACCACAATTGAGACAAGAACAATTGATCACCGGCGACCATCATGGGAGGGAACCTCCCTTATATCAGTCCAGTCAGTGATCCCAGATTGCCATTCCTCGCTGTAAGGTTCAGTACTGTCTGTAACCACCAGAGGGAGCCTCTGCTCAGAAACCATCTCTAGCACATTCATAACAGTATTCTCGACTCTAAAAGTCTCAATGCCCGAACTCCAAAATGTACACCTTTTACTGCTTCGAAAGCACAAGAAAAGTCAGCTTCTATATGCTCAAAACTTTACAAATGAGGAACAAAATATTTTGAGATTGTGTTTTGTGGCGCAATAGAACAAAATTGACCATTTTCAGTCTTATACATCGGTGGTATGTTTGGAGAAGGAAGAATGAAACTAGCTAAAAAAAACCTCACCATGCCTAGAGTGAAGCATGGCGGTGTTTCTTTGATTCCTCTGGCACTAGGAACCTGCAATGGGTGGCAGGAACGATAAATTCAATCAATATCCATTAATCCAAAGGGAATATAATGTGTTTTACTGTGAGTAATTTGAACCTTGGGTTTTATTTGACCCTGCAGCAAGATAATGATCACGAGCACGCCTCAAAGTCTACCAAGGCTTGGTTTCCGAAGAAGACCTGGAAGTTTCTAGGGTTGCCATCAGTAGTCTGACTAGAACCCTATACAAAATCTTTTGAGTGATTTCAAGAAGACACTTGCAACTGGAGGTCATTACCAATGAGTTATGGGCTAAGATTCCTCAGTAACATTGCCAGAAGCTGGCGTCTGGCTATGCATCACCTTTGCTGCAGGTCACAACAGCCAAAGGACACTTTACCATGTACTAAAAATGCTTGAAGGGTGGAATAATTCTGAGACAGCAGTAGTCATTAACCCCTTTATTCCATCAGACGTACTATTCCGTCCATGTGACCCTGGACCTAATTCCCATGGACGGAATAGTACGTCATGGGCGATCAGCTGCGCTCCCGGGGGGAGCGCAGCTGATCGCCGCCGGGTGTCAGCTGATTATCACAGCTGACACCCGTGACTGTGTGTCAGGAGCGGTCACGGACCGCTCCCGGCACATTAACCCTTGGCACACCGCGATCAAACATGATCGCGGTGTACCCGGGACACAGGGGAGGATCGCGCAGGCAGGGGGCTCCCTGCGCGCTCCCTGAGACCCTCAGAGCAGCGCGATGTGTCGCGCTGTTCCGAGGGTCCGTCCTCCCTCCAGGTCCCCGGATTCAAGATGGCGCCGGGGTCCTGCAGGGAGGCGGCTTCCTCAGTGCCTGCTGAGAGCAGGCGCTGGGGAAGCCTGCAGCGATGCCAGAGCGATCGCTGGTGTGACAGAGTGCTGTGCACTCTGTCACACCAGCGATCTGATAAAATACTGTGATGTCCCACCCTGGGACAAAGTAAAAAAGTAAAAAAAGTAAAAATAAAAAGTGTAAAAAAAAATCATAAAAAAAAAAAAAAATATTCCCCAATAAATTCATTTTTTCCTGTAAATAAAAAAAACAAAACAATAAAAGTACACATATTTGGTATCGCCGCGTCCGTAACGACCCCCCCTATAAAACTGTCCCACTAGTTAACCCCTTTAGTGAACCCCTTAAAAAAAAACCGAAGCAAAAAATCAATGCTTTATCATCATACCGCCGAACAAAAAGTGAAATAACACGCGATCAAAAAGACCGATATAAATAAACATGGTACCACTGAAAACGTCATCTTGTCCCGCAAAAAACGAGCCGTCACACAGCATCATGAGCGAAAAAATAAAAAAGTTATAGCTCGCAGAATAAAGCGATGCAAAAATAATGATTTTTTATATAAAATTGTTTTCATTCTATAAAAGCGCCAAAACCTAAAAAAATGATATAAATGAGGTATCGCCATAATCGTACTGACCCGAAGAATAAAACTGCTTTATCAATTTTACCACACGCGGAACGGTATAAAACGCCTCCCCCAAAAGAAATTCATGAATTGCTGATTTTTGTTCATTCTAACCTCCCAAAAATCGAAATAAAAAGCGATCAAAAAATGTCACGTGCTCAAAAATGGTACAAATAAAAACGTCAACTCGTCCCGCAAAAAATAAGACCTCACATGACTCTGGGCCAAATATGCAAAAATTATAGCTCTCAAAATGTGGTGATGCAAAAAACTATTTTTTGCAATAAAAAGCGTCTTTTAGCGTGACAGCTGCCAATCACAAAAACCCGCTATAAATAGTAAATCAAACCCCCTTTATCACCCCCTTAGTTAGGGAAAAATAATAAAATTAAAAAAATGTATTTATTTCCATTTTCCCGTTAGGGTTAGGGTTGCGGCTAAAGTTAGGGTTAGGGTTGGCGCTAACGTTAGTATTAGGGTTAGGGTTGGCGCTAACGTTAGGATTAGGGTTGAGATTAGGGTTATGGGTGTGTTAGGGTTAGGTTTGTGGTTAGGGTTGGGACTAGGGTTATTGGTGTTTGGGGTTAGGGTTGGAGTTAGAATTGGGGGTTTCTGCTGTTTAGGCACATCAGGGGCTCTCGAAATGTGACATGGCGTCTGATCTCAATTCCAGCCAATTCTGCGTTGAAAAAGTCAAATGGTGCTCCTTCACTTCTGAGCTCTGCCATGCGCCCAAACAGTAGTTTACCCCACATATGGGGTATCAGCATACTCTGGACCCCAAGAGTTATTGTGCAATTTGGCCTATTTCTCCTGTTACCCTTGGGAAAATAAAAAACTGGGGGCGACAAAATCATTTTTGTAAAAAAAAAAATGATTTTTTTGTTTTTACGGCTGTATGTTATAAAACTTCTGTGAAGTACTTGGGGCTTCATAGCGCTCACCACACTTCTAGATAAGTTCCTTGTGGGGTCTATTTTCCAAAATGGGGTCACTTGTGGGGTTTTCCACTGTTTAGGCGCATCAGGGTTCTCCAAATGCGACATGACGCCCCCAGACCATTCCATCAAAGTCTGCAATCCAAAACGTCACTACTTCCCTTCCGAGCCCCGACGTGCGCCCATACAGTAGTTTACTCCCACATATTGGGTATCAGCGTACTCAGGACAAATTGGACAACAACTTTTGGGGTCCAATTTCTCCTGTTACCCTTGTGAAAATAAAATATTGGGGGCGAAAAAATCATTTTTGTAAAAAAAAAATATATTTTTTATTTTTACAGCTGTACGTTATAAACTTCTGTGAAGCACTTCGGGGTTCAAAGTGCTCAACATACTTCTAGATAAGTTCCTTGTGGGGTCTATTTTCCAAAATGGGGTCACTTGTGGGGGTTTCCACTGTTTAGGCGCATCAGGGGTTCTCCAAATGCGACATGACGCCCCCAGACCATTCCATCAAAGTCTGCAATCCAAAACGTCACTACTTCCCTTCCGAGCCCCGACGTGCGCCCATACAGTAGTTTACTCCCACATATTGGGTATCAGCGTACTCAGGACAAATTGGACAACAACTTTTGGGGTCCAATTTCTCCTGTTACCCTTGTGAAAATAAAATATTGGGGGCGAAAAAATCATTTTTGTAAAAAAAAAGGATTTTTTATTTTTACGGCTGTACGTTATAAACTTCTGTGAAGCACTTCGGGGTTCAAAGTGCTCACCACACATCTAGATAAGTTCCTTGTGGGGTCTATTTTCCAAAATGGGGTCACTTGTGGGGGGTTTCCACTGTTTAGGCGCATCAGGGGCTCTCCAAATGCGACATGACTCCCCCAGACCATTCCATCAAAGTCTGCAATCCAAAACGTCACTACTTCCCTTCCGAGCCCCGACGTGCGCCCATACAGTAGTTTACTCCCACATATTGGGTATCAGCATATTCAGGACAAATTGGACAACAACTTTTGGGGTCCAATTTCTCCTGTTACCCTTGTGAAAATAAAATATTGGGGGCTAAAAAATCATTTTTGTAAAAAAAAAAAGAAATTTTTTATTTTACGGCTGTACGTTATAAACTTCTGTGAAGCACTTTGGGGTTCAAAGTGCTCACCACACATCTAGATAAGTTCCTTGAGGGGTCTAGTTTCCAAAATGGTGTCATTTGTGGGGGGTTTCCACTGTTTAGGCAGATCAGGAGCTCTCCAAACACGACATGGCATCCAGCCAATTCTGCGTTGAAAAAGTCAGACGGCGCTCCTTCCCTTCCAAACTCTGCCATGCACCCAAACAGTGGTTTACCCCCACATATGGGGTATCAGCGCACTCAGGACAAATTGCACAATAACTTTTGGAGTCTTGTTTCCCTTGGGAAAATAAAAATTGGGGTGAAAAGATCAATTTTGTGGAAAAAATATAATTTTTTAATTTTACGGCTCTACGTTATAAACTTGTGTGAAGCACTTGGGGGTTCAAATTGCTCACCAAAGATCTAGATAAGTTCCTTAGGGGGTCTAGTTTCCCAAATGGGGTCACTTGTGGGGGGTTTCCACTGTTTAGGCACATCAGGGGCTCTCCAAACACGACATGGCGTCCAATCTCAACTCCAGCCAATTTTAGTTTGAAAAAGTCAAACGGCGCTCCTTCCCTTACGAGCTCTGCCGTGTGCCCAAACAGTGGTTTTCCCCCACATATGGGGTATTGGCGTACTCAGGAGAAATTGCACAACAACTTTATCTGTCCATTTTCTCCTTTTACCCTTGTGAAAATAAAAAAAAGTTTGTAAAAGATCATTTTTGTGGCTAAAAAGTTAAATATTAATTTTTTCCATCCACGTTGCTTCAGCTCCTGTGAAGCACCTGAAGGGTTAATAAACTTATTGAATGTAGTTTTGAGTACCTTGAGGGGTGCAGTTTTTATAATGGTGTCACTTTTGGGTATTTTCTGCCATATAGACCCGTCAAAGTGACTTCAAATGTGAGGTGGTCCCTAAAAAAATGGCTTTGTAAATTTTGTTGTAAAAATGAGAAATCACTGGTCAACTTTTAACCCTTCTAATTTCCTAACAAAGAAAAATTTTGGTTCCAAAATTGTGCTGATGTAAAGTAGACATGTGGGAAATGTTATTTCTTAACTATTTTGTGTGACATATTTCTCTGTTTTAAGGGAAAAAAAATTCAAAGTTTGAAAATTGCAAAATTTTTTAAAATTTTCGCCATATTTGCGTTTTTTTCAAAAATAAACGCAAGGTATATCGAAGAAATTTTACCACTAACATGAAGTACAATATGTCACGAGAAAACAATCTCAGAATCGCGAAGATCCGTTGAAGCTTTCCAGAGTTATAACCTCATAAAGAGACAGTGGTCAGAATTGTAAAAATTGGCCCGGTCATTAACGTGCAAACCACCCTTGGGGGTGAAGGGGTTAAAGAAGCACTACCCACAAATTGTCTTTCCTCTATATATGGCAATCATCATATTATGTAGCCCTTTGTACTTCCAATTGCTAATTTTGCCTTTCTACTCAGTTAATTCTTTTTTCTTTGCTCTGTGTAGAAACAGGAACTTTCTTGTTCCTGCAGAAATCATTCTTCTCAGCTGCTCCCTCCTCCCCTTGCCATTGACTTTTGCAGTGACTGATGAGTCATACAGTGAAAATTGACCTGTTTCTACATAGAACGTAGAAGGATTCTGATAGTCAGTTTTTAACCACGTGATGTCATAGACCTAATGGAAAAGAGAAGAATTAAGAAGGGCAAAATTAGCAATTGTAAGAGTACACAGTGATATATAATATGGTGATTGCAGTATATTAACAGGATAAAAATTTTGATGGGCGTGTTTTCTTAAAAGTGGCATTTTGTGATGAATTTGGAGTAGACACTTTGATATTAGTTATGTTGAGGTATACCCCTTCCTGACGTGCAGTATATATACGCCATGGTTAGGAGTGCTTTCTAACTAATGCAGCGTATATATACGTCATGGCGATCGCCTGTGCACAGAAAGCTGTGTGGTTGGTAATCACTGGGTGTTCAGCTGATATGACAGATGACACCTTTCACTCACTGCAGATTAACGAGCTAAATGCAATTGATATTGATCGCAGCATTTCCAACACCAACAGAGAGAGGGGGCCCCCTCTGCCCTACGATCGGTACCCTTGCTATGTCATCGCGAAGCGCGGATCGTTGCCAAAGTGACTCGACGGGTCACGAGAGCTAGCAATCTTTTTACACCATGCTCTCAGAGCACGTGTATCAAGCTTGTATGTCAGTGCAGCACTGACAGTTTATAAAGCATAGCAATGTGCATATCTATGCTATATAAGCGATTAGAGCTATCAAACTGAAAGTCCCATAGAGGGAAAAAGTAAAGAAAAAAATTGTAAGAGTATAAAAAAAAAAAATAATTAATACATTTTGCCCATAAATATTTTTATGAAAAAAATAAACAAAAATAGGACACATTTGATATTTCCCCATCCAGAACGGTCCCACTAGTTAACCCCTTCAGTAAACACCGTAAAAAAAAAGAAAACAAGCAAAAAAATCTATTATTATCATACCGCCTAACAAAAAGTGTAATAAAGCGCAAAAACACGAATGTAAATAAAAATGATATAGCTGAAAACTTCATCTTGCCTGTAATTGTACTGACCAGAAGAATAAAGCTGCATCAATTTTACCACATACAGAACAGCATTAAACCCCCAACCCCCAAAAAAAAACAGTTCCTGAATTGCTGTTTTTTGTTCATACCGCCTCCCAAAAATTGGAATAGAAAATGATCAAAAAATGTCATGTGACCGAAAATGGTACCAATAGAAATAGAAACTCGTCCAGCAAAAAACAAGCCCTCACATGACTCGGTTGGCTGTCAAAATATGGCCTTGCAAAAACCTTATTTTTGCAATTAAAAGCGTCTTTGTTTGTTGCAACAGCCAAACAGTAAAAAAAAACTGATATAAATCTGTTTTTGCAGTAATTGTACCGACCCCCAAGAATAAAATAATCTAATGACTTACACTGCACGAGGAACAGCATAAAAAATAAATATAACCAATTCTTGACCTACTGAATTTTTTTCATTCCATCTCCCTAAGATCGCAGTAAAGGCTTGGCTCTCATTTATCCTGCGCTGTACGCTGATCGCTTACACCGGTGTTTCCGCATAAAATAATCCCCTAGGCAGGTTAACAATGCAACTATTTTTTATTCCTTATGTCCAAGTTTGTACAACAAATCCAGGTAGATGGCCAAAATACAATGTCCTCAGTCCACAAGTTCCCAGGCGATACCTACTGTCTCCCAGTCAGGCAGTTGGGAGAGTGACTTCAAAAGGAGAGGATTGAGAATGACGTCCTAGATCACATGGATAGATGGATGGCCTATGCAGTGTGGAGATCGGTTGTTGGCTGGAAGTGTATCCATCAGATACGGTCACGATATCTATCATCTGGAGTACCATAGGCTGTGACTGCACACTATACGTGGCTTCTTTTCCTCCCTCCCCCTTAAACATTTGCTTTTAGCTCAAAGAATGAAGCATATTCCATAAACCCATCACCTGGGACTGCATGTGAGACCCACTGTAGTGACGGCTCCCCTGAGTCTACAGTCCCCATCCACACAATGAGACTAGTGTGTGTAAGAACAATGGCATGAAAGAGTTTCTTGATTACTTCTTTTGGGTTTGGCCTTAAGATCCAACCTGCATGTCTTCCTCTGCTTACTTTCACTGATTGTCATTGATTCCTAAGGGCCCCGTCTCACATAGCGACACACCAGCGATTCTGACAGCAATCAAGATCGCTGGTGTGTCGCTACATGATCGCTACTGAGCTGCCAAACAGGCAGCTCAGGCAGCGATCAGGACAGCGACACTGCGGGTAACGTCACCTAGTTACCCGCAGTGTACGTTGGATACCAGCCCGCTGATGCAGGGAGCTGGTAACCAAGGTACACTTAGGGTTTCCAGGCGCTGCGCAGTGCCTGGAAGCCCGATGTGTACCTTGGTTACCAGCTCCCCTGCAGCAGCGCGCTGGTATCCATCGTACACATCGGGTTTCCAGGCACAGCCCCGTTCCTGGAAACCTGAAGTGTACCTTGGTTACCAGCTGATCGCTGGTCTCCTGCCTGTCACACGCAGCGATGCGTGCTGGCCAGCGGGAGACCAGCGATCAAAAAAAGTCCTGGCATTTCTGACACGACCAGCGATTCACAGCAGGGGCCTGATCGATGGTACGTGTCAGACATAGGGAGATTGCTGTTTAGCAGCGATCTCGCTATGTGAGACGGGACCTTAAGGCTAAACTGACAAGCGACAAGCAAGCAAGTCAGTAATAAAACACAGCAAACAAATCTCTATCAAGGTATAATATTATGGACGCAACCGGTTCTCCATGCTGGAAAAAGTGGGCAACCCGTAGAGCTGTGGACTCCACTCTACGTCCATTCGTCGTATAGTCTTTAGTAAGTGGCCAGCTCCTCACGCTCTGCTACCTCATTATAGTGAATGGATCCCTCAGGGTTTCATCTAATCACACATCACTTGGAGATTTAAATGGAAGCTCCAAAGTAAGTGCTCAGCATAGAGCACAGGATAAATGTGATCCAAAATGTTATGTAACATGTTTCTAATTAAATCTTCAACTCGATCCTCAAAAACAGCTAGTCTCCACTCGGGTCCATCATCTGTTAACGGAAATAGGGCGTCCATGTTACTGATAGTACAAAGGATCTGGAAAAGTGAAATAGCTCCTGCCCCCCCCCAAAAAAAAAAAGAAATTAAGCAAATTCTACTATCCCAAATGCCCCCTTCCGTTCTGAGCCTCAATGTGCCTAAGCCACATTTAACATCCACATGTTTGGCATTTTGTAGCGATGAGCTCTCTCTTGATTTACGGTGTGTGTCTCCAGAAGCATGAGCTGGCCACTACAACAAACTAGTGACTACAATGTATAGGCCACTACAATGGCAGTTTGCAATTTTCCCAAAACTATTCTAGGAAAATCTGCTCTCCAGGATGCAAATAGCGCTCCCTGACCCTGACACGGCCCTGGAAGAAGCTGGATGTGAAATGCTTGTCGGGGTGAGGGGACGCCAGGAGCACTATTTTACACAGGTAATTACCTTCCTCCATGATATTAGCCTTGTTTGTATATGGATAGGACAATCCTCTTGGGAAATATAGAGGCTTTGGATTAGCTTGTTTTTGCCTGTTCGGTCTGCTCCTGTCTTAAGGTATTCGGGGCATAGTATTTTTGTTTTTTGACCTTGACTTGGATTTTCACATAAACTTGGTGGTTACATTTACTATATTAACTTATCCTGTGGAACCATAATTTCATTTGGTGGGATTAATTTGTTAGCAGTTGTTTTTATGCCGATATGTACTGACTAACTCCATAAGTATGTACCCATTACAGGTTAGCACTGAAGTAGTAATCTCCCTGGAATATCCTTCATTGTACTGCCCCTACCTTTTTGATATTGTGCTCAGCGTCCCCTATAACGACATTTTGCTTTTTAATGTATTTCTTTTAAATCTTGATTAATAAAAATATTGGTTTTATTGATATCTTGTGGGATCGCTTACTTATCCTGTATGCATGATATATGGGATTGGCTGTTGCAAAGCCAATTAAAGCAAATACTCGAGTAGAAATGCGTATGTATCACATACGTTGTTAGGGCAGGCGGAGCGTTTTTATTTGGTTATTATATAAAGTACCAGTGCTTCAATAACTAACATATAAGGGTGTATGAAAAGATGCTGGAGAAATGCAGACAAATTATTGTATATCTTACCAAAAGACTAAGTACGTAATAATAAAGCATGTCCTAGCCAGCATTATCCATGCATACATGTATACAA
>JARQOD010000006.1:250512984-250564300 GCA_033576555.1 Oophaga sylvatica
CCTAAACAGTGGAAACCCCCATAAGTGACCCCATTTTGGAAAATAGACCCCACAAGGAACTTATCTAGAAGTATGTTGAGCACTTTGAACCCCGAAGTGCTTCACAGAAGTTTATAACGTACAGCTGTAAAAATAAAAAATATATTTTTTTTTTACAAAAATGATTTTTTCGCCCCCAATATTTTATTTTCACAAGGGTAACAGGAGAAATTGGACCCCAAAAGTTGTTGTCCAATTTGTCCTGAGTACGCTGATACCCAACATGTCTGAGAAAACGACTGTATGGGTGCACGTCTGGGCTCGGAAGGGAAATAGTGACGTTTTGGATTGCAGACTTTGATGGAATGGTCTAGGGGCGTCATGTCGCATTTGGAGAGCCCCTGATGCGCCTAAACAGTGGAAACCCCCACAAGTGACCCCATTTTGGAAAATAGACCCCACAAGGAACTTATCTAGATGTGTGGTGAGCGCTATGAAGCCCCAAGTGCTTCACAGAAAATTTATAACATACAGCCGTAAAAACAAAAAAAAAAAAAATCATTTTTTTTTTTTTTTTACAAAAATGATTTTGTCGCCCCCAGTTTTTTATTTTCCCAAGGGTAACAGAAGAAATAGGACAAATTGCACAATAACTCTTGTGGTCCAGAGTACGCTGATACCCATATGCGGGGGTAAACTACTGTTTGGGCGCATGGCAGAGCTCAGAAGTGAAGGAGCACCGTTTGACTTTTTCAACGCAGAATTGGCTGGAATTGAGATCAGACGCCATGTCACATTTGGAGAGCCCCTGATGTGCCTAAACAGCAGAAACCCCCCAATTCTAACTCCAACCCTAACCCCAACACACCCCTAACCCTAGTCCCAACCCTAACCACAAACCTAACCATAACACACCCCTAACCCTAATCCCAACCCTAACCCTAATCCTAACGTTAGCGCCAACCCTAACCCTAACTTTAGCCCCAACCCTAACCCTAATGGGAAAATGGAAATAAATACATTTTTTTAATTTTATTATTTTTCCCTAACTAAGGGGGTGATAAAGGGGGGTTTGATTTACTATTTATAGCGGGTTTTTGTGATTGGCAGCTGTCACGCTAAAAGACGCTTTTTATTGCAAAAAGTAGTTTTTTGCATCACCACATTTTGAGAGCTATAATTTTTGCATATTTTGGCCCACAGAGTCATGTGAGGTCTTATTTTTTGCGGGACGAGGTGACGTTTTTATTGGTACCATTTTTGAGCATGTGACATTTTTTGATCGCTTTTTATTTCGATTTTTGGGAGGTTAGAATGAACAAAAACCAGCAATTCATGAATTTCTTTTGGGGGAGGCGTTTTTACCGTTCCGCGTGTGGTAAAATTGATAAAGTAGTTTTATTCTTCTGTTCAGTACGAATACGGCGATACCTCATTTATACCATTTTTTTATGTTTTGGCGCTTTTATAGAATAAAAACAATTTTATATAAAAAATCATTATTTTTGCGAGCTATAACTTTTTATTTTTTCGCTGATGATGCTGTATGACGGCTCGTTTTTTGCGGGACAAGATAATGTTTTCAGCGGTACCATGTTTATTTATATCGGTCTTTTTGATCGCGTGTTATTCCACTTTTTGTTCGGCGGTATGATGATAAAGCATTGATTTTTTGCTTAGTTTTTTTTTTTTTAAGGGGTTCACTAAAGGGGTTAACTAGTGGGAGAGTTTTATAGGGGGGGTCGTTACGGACGCGGCGATACCAAATATGTGTACTTTTATTGTTTTTTTTTTTATTTACAGGAAGAAATGAATTTATTGGGGAATATTTTTTTTTTTTTTATGATTTTTTTTACCACTTTTTATTTTTATTTTTTTTACTTTGTCCCAGGGTGGGACATCACAGTATTTTAGCAGATCGCTGGTGTGACAGTGTGCACAGCACTCTGTCACACCAGCGATCGCTCTGGCATCGCTGCAGGCTTCCTCATCGCCTGCTCTCAGCAGGCACTGAGGAAGCCGCCTCCCTGCAGGACCCTGGCGCCATCTTGGATCCGGGGACCTGGAGGGAGGACGGACCCTCGGAATAGCGCGACACATCGCTCTGCTCTGAGGGTCTCGGGAGCGCGCCGGGAGCCCCCTCCCTGCGCGATCCTCCCCTGTGCCCCCGGTACACCGCGATCATGTTTGATCGCGGTGTGCCAGGGGTTAATGTGCCGGGAGCGGTCTGTGACCTCTCCTGACACATAGTGCTGGGTGTCAGCTGTGATAAACAGCTGACACCCGGCCGCGATCAGCTGCTCTCCCCCCGGGAGCGCAGCTGATCGCCCATGACGTACTATTCCGTCCATGGGAATTAGGTCCAGGGTCACATGGACGGAATAGTACGTCTGATGGAATAAAGGGGTTAAACCGAGAACCATCAGTCCTATGCCGGTTGGCAAACCGCTGGGCCTTCTCTTGAGAGAGAGACAACCTCTCCACTACCTGGTCCCAAATCTGCTGCATACGCTCCACAATAGAATCAACCCCCGGACAGACAGAAGCCTCCGCCTGTCCTGAAGAAAATCGAGGGTGAAACCCAGAATTGCGGAAAAATGGAGACATCAAGGTGGCAGAGCTAGCCCTATTATTAAGAGCAAACTCAGCCAAAGGCAAAAAAGAGACCCAGTCATCTTGATCAGCAGACACAAAACATCTCAAATAAGTCTCCAAGGTCTGGTTTGTTCTCTCGGTTTGTCCATTGGTCTGAGGGTGAAATGCAGAGGAGAAAGATAACTGAACACCAAGTTTAGAACAAAATGTCCTCCAAAATCTGGAAACAAACTGGACTCCTTTATCAGACACAATGTTCTCAGGAATGCCATGTAACCGAACCACGTGCTGAAAGAACAAAGGCACCAATTCGGAGGAGGAAGGCAGCTTAGGTAATGGTACAAGATGTATCATCTTGGTAAACCTATCACAGATTACCCAGATAACGGTCATTCTCTGAGACAGGAAGGTCGGGAAATAAAATCCATAGAAATATGGGTCCATGGCCTCTTGGGTACAGGTAATGTCATTAACAAACCACTACAACCAGAGCAAGGCTTTTAGCGAGAGCAAGTCCCACAGGACTGCACAAAGTCCCTGACGTCACGAGACAAAGTAGGCCACCAAAAGGACCGACTCACCAAGTCTCTGGTACCAAAAATCCCGGGATGACCAGCCAACGTGGAACAATAAATCTCAGACATCACACTCTTCTTCCACTGGTCTGGGACAAAAAATTTCCCAACAGGGCAGCGCTCAGGTTTATCCCGACACCCCTCCAGAGCCAGTCTCAAATTGGACGAGATGGCGGAAAGAACTACACCCTCTTTCAAAATAACAGCAGGATCAGATAACTCAGGAGAATCCGCAAAGAAACTCCTCGTGCCAGGAAGAAAAGAAACACAAAATTAAAACGTGTGAAAAACAAGGCCCACCTGGCCTGTTTAAGTCGCTTGGCTGATTCGAGATAAACCAGGTTCTTATGGTCCGTGAGGACCACCACCTTATGTTTGGCTCCTTCCAGCCAATGTCTCCACTCTTCAAAGGCCCACTTCATGGCCAAAAACTCCCGATTACCCACGTCATAGTTACGTTCAGTTGGAGAAAATTTTCGAGAGTAAAAGGCACAAGGGTTACTCTTAGAGGTCTCTGGATCCCTTTGGGACAAAATGGCACCTGCCCAAATCTCAGAGGCATCAACCTCCACCTGAAACGGTAGAGAAACATCAGGCTGCCGTAGAACAGGAGCAGAAATGAATCTCTGCTTAAGTTCCTGAAACGCAGAAACTGCCTCAGGAGACCAATTCACCACATCGGAACCCTTTTTGGTCAAATCAGTCAATGGTTTAACAATACCGGAGAAATTACCAATAAATTTACGATAAAAATTGGCAAAACCCAAAAATCTCTGAAGAGCCTTTAATGAAGTAGATTGGACCCAATCACAGATGGCTTGAACCTTGACTGGGTCCATTTCAATAACAGACGGAGACAATATGAATCCCAGAAATGAGACCTTCTGTACGCCAAAAAGACACTTTGATCCCTTCACATACAGTGCATTCCTCTCAAAATCTGGAACACAGTCTGAACATGTTTCACATGAGAGTCCCAGTCATTGGAAAAAATCAAGATATCCAAATAAACGATCAGAATTTTATCCACAAAACCCCTGAAAATATCATTCATGAAGGATTGGAAGACGGAAGGGGCATCACTAGGTACTCAAAATGCCCCTCTGGGGTATTAAACGCCGTCTTCCATTCATCCCCGTGTTTAATGCGAATAAGGTTATACGCCCCCCTGAGGTCAAGCTTGGTAAACCAACTAGCACTTTTCACTCTGGAAAATAGGTCAGAAATCAAGGGTAACGGATATTGATATTTAAGTGATCTTATTCAGAAGGCGATAATCAATACATGGCCTCAATGAACCATCCTTTTTGGCCACAAAGAAAAAACCGGTGCCCAAGGGTGAAGAGGATGGTCTGATATGGCCCTTCTCCAATGACTCCTTGATATAAGATCGCATAGCATCGTGTTCAGGTACAGATAAATTAAAAAGGCGAACTTTAGGAAATTTACCACCAGGCACTAACTCAATAGCGCAATCATAGCTCCTGTGAGGAGGTAAGAATGCAGACTTACTCTCACTAAACACATCCGAAAAATCAGTCAAAAAGTCAGGGACATCTTGAGACTGGGTAGAGGCAGAAAAAACAGGAGTGTCAGTATTAACACATTGGCAGCCCCAACTGGTCACAGACACAGATCCAAAACAGGATTATTATGAGTCTGTAACCAAGGGAAACCCACTACAATAATGTCATGCAGATTATGCAACACCAGAAATTTGCAGCTCTCCTGATGATCTGGTTAAACCCTCATTATCACCTGAGTAGAAAACTGGGGTTTATTCTCCGCCAAAGGGTAGAATCATTGCCCAGTAAAGGAATAGACTTCCGCAGGGGTATCATGGGAAACCCACAACGTTTGGCGAAATCAAAATCCATCAGGTTAATAGCTGCTCCTGAATCAACAAAAGCCTGAGTCGAAAATGTGGACAGGGAGCAAATCAGGGTAACAGTCAACAGAAATTTAGTCTGAACGCTACCCAAGACAACTGAGCGTGCAAAACGTCTTCCCCCGCTTAGGGCAGACGGAAATAGCATGAGAGGCGTCACCACAGTAGAAACATAACCCATTGCGCTTTCGAAACTCATGACGCTGAGCCCCAGAAGTCACTCCATCACACTGCATGGGCTCCGGAGCTGGCTCACAAGGCAACGCTATCTCATGCATACCTCGGCGCTCACTCAAACGTCTGTCAATTTGAATAGCCAATGACATAGAATCATTGAGACCAGAGGGAACAGGGAATCCCACCATAACATCCTTTAAAAACAGCAAATCACTTATCTGAATGAGAGCAGGAATGCAAGCTGTGCTCCAAGCAAGACCAGGAAGAACAATTGATTACCGGCAAGGCTGATGGGAACTCAGGTCACTTATATCAGACCATTCAGAGTCAGCTGAAGGCCATTCAGCAATTAGTTCATTACCCTCAGCAACCACCGAAGGGAGCCCCAGCTCAGAAGTCGCCTCCAGAGTATTCACAACAATGATCTATTGCTAGCATTCTTTCTTTTCCATCAATAGACACGATCTTTTTGATGATCCAACATATCACGTGGATATTTCTTTGTTTTATCCTTTTCCCATTTTTACAGTTCTAATTCCAAGTCATTTTTAAATTTTGTTACCATTTCAGGAGTCAGCGGTTTATTACCGTATTTTTCGACTATTAGACGCAGCAAACAATAAAGCGCACCCCAAATTTTCAGAAGGAAAATAGGGGAAAAAATAGTCAAATTGGTGTCTGTTTTACAGTCCGAATTCAGCTTACCTGGGGATCAGCAGCGTTGGTGGAGCAGGGTAACGGGTGTTCGGTGGTCCGGTGATATGACTCCCAGGCTGGTGCGGTAGCCTCCGGGAAAACCATACCTGCAGGTTCGGCGGTGGCTCGGGCTCCGCCGGCATTTTGTGAAAGCCGGAGCCCGCATATCCATTATTGCGATGCGGTGGCTTTCGTGAAAATGGCCGCCGGGGGTGGCGCATGCTAAGATTGAGATCTCGGCAACGAGATCTCGTCCCGAGATCTAAATCTGAGCATGCGCTGCCCCGGTGACCATTTTCCCGAGGCCACAGCATCGCAGCAGATTGATATCTCGCAACAGTTCTCGTCCCGAGATCTATTTGCCGAAATCTCAATCTGGCATGCCCGCCCCTGGCGGCCATTTTCACGTGGGCCACCGCATCGAAGCAATGGATATGCGGGGCCTCCGGGCTTTTACAAAATGCTGCGGAGCTCCCCCCCCCCACCACAGAGCACCACTGACGAACGTGCGCTCAGCCGCAACAGCCTTGGAAGGAGTGTGATCAGCGTTGGACTGGGGCGCTGCAGATTCGCCCCACTCTTGCTGCCGCCACAGCAGGGTGGATAAAATCAATGATTTTTAAAAAAATCAAAAAAATCGGATTTTTTTGATTTAAATCGATTTTTTTGATTTAAATCGATTTTTTTGATTTAATCGGATTTTTCAATAAACTGCTTTTGAGGAAATATTTACCATCCAAAGTTCTTCATCATGAGATAAAGCTGAGTTGTTTAACTCAGTAGAATAAGCTGTATATGTGTAACATCACAATGCCATGCTCTTCCAGAGTTTCTGTAGATAGTGGCAGTTTTCTCTCCTATATTATCACAGAGCTCGCATTACTTACGCAGTCTCAAAACTGAATTTGACTCCGCAGAGGTCCCAGCCTCTCTTCACGGCAAAAATGTTACAACATTAGGTTGAGAAAAATACCTTAATCCTATTGTCTACAACCTATGAATACAGATCAACCCTTCAGTGCCAAGTCCAAGAAGTTAGACAATAGTTTCTGATGATTGGATGGAATAGATCTGCACAACACAGAAGAATGTGAATCTATGTGGGGAGAAGAAGCAAGCAACAAAAATGATCACGTGTGACTTCTCTCCCCATTACTAGTGTTTGTAATAACAGAGGATGTAGTTAGGCTCACAGAGCGGAGCCATTTTTGGGACTGCCAGTGATACTGACAAGTAGGCTGTCACTGGGGAGACCGCAGCATCTATCTGTTAGTCCATGCTGCTCGCTGTATTATAAACTGAGCACAGATACGTGGAGATTCACACACTGGATTATTTACAGCACATGACACACTGCATGTATCTAGATACAGGCTGAGTGTAGTGTATCGCATTATGGGATTAGATACACCGTCTGGGGCATATCGCACTTGATGAAATTAGATACACCAGTCGGGCGTATCACACATGATGAAATTAGATATACCGTGTGGTAGAAACTTTGATTTAAATCACTGATTTAAATCAAGCCTTACTGACTAGTGATTTAAATCGTGATTTAAATCGTGATTTAAATCAGTTGATTTAAATCAAATCCACCTGCGCCACAGTATTTGTAAGTAATCCGACTATAGACGCATCCCCATTTTCCCCAAAAAAATTTTTTGGGAAAAAGTGCATCTTATAGTCCAAAAAATACGGTATCTCATCCTGGATGGTGTTCAGTTCAATGTCCATTTCATTAGGTTTGGTTTGATTAGACTTGGTTAGAAGTTCCATTAACCTTTTAGAGCATTGGGATGCAGTGTCCTCCTATTGCTTAATAAAATTATCCTCATTAATGGGAAAAGAGGGGAAGACTTGGATTCGTACTCTCCTAAGGATAAGGCTACATGAAATGTATGTCTCTAAAAATGCATTATTCCACCAAAGTCGGGTGCAATTGTGTAGTTACTTATATTTGTTGGCTAATTCTATAGTGTCTCTGGATTTAGAATCTAAAATACTACCCGAACGCTCACTAAAGACTTTGTCAAGTTGTGTAAGCCACGCTTTTTCGCGTTCACGGTTATCCATCAGTTCTGAGATGGTTGCTGTGAAAACACATACCTGCATAACAAGTACAGTGTCACTTCATGTGGTAATAACTCTGGAACACTTAAACATGTTCCACTGATTTTGAGTTTTTTTTCTTGACATCTGGTACTTCATGTTAGTGTTAAATGATGTATACACCATGTTCCAAATTATTATGCAAATTGGTTTTACGTGTCAGCGTTTTTTTTTTTTTTTTTGTAAATGAAACCGTTGATGGTATTGTGTCTCATGGTTCTTTGGATCACTGAAATCAATCTCAGATACCTGTGATAATTAGTTTGCCATGTGAGCCCAATAAAAGGAAAACTGGATGTTCCACACTATTAAGCAGGCCAGAGTTTTCAAGTAACATGGGAAAGAAAAAGGATCTCCCTGCCGCTGAAAAGCATCAAATAGTGCAATGCCTTGGTCCAGGGATAAAAGCATTAGATATTTCCTGAAAACTTAAGCGTGATCATCGTACTGTTAAGAGATTTGTGGCTGATTCTGAGCACAGACGTGTTCGTGCTGATAAAGGCAGAATGAGGAAGATTTCTGCCAGGCAAGTTCATCGGATTAAGAGCAGCTGCTAAAAAGCCATTACAAACCAGCAAACAGATATTTGAATCTGCTGGTACCTCTGGAGTCCCTAGAAGCTCAAGGTGTAGGATCCTTCAAAAGCTTGCTGTGGTTCATAAACCTACTATTTGGCCACCCCTAATCAGTGCTCACAAGCAGAAATGGTTGTAGTGGGCCCAGACATACATGAAGACTACTTTTCAAACAGTCTTGTTTACTGGTGAGTGTCGAGCAACACTGGATGGTCCAGATGGATGGAGTAGTGGATGGTTGATGGATGGCCACCATGTCCTAACAAGGCTGCAACGTCAGCAAGGGGGTGGAGGAGTCATGTTTTGGGCCAGAATCATGGAAAAACAGCTGGTAGGGCACTTTAAGGTTCCTGAAGGTGTGAAAATTACCTCTGCAAAGTATATACAGTCATGGCCAAAAGTTTTGAGAATGACACAAATATTAATTTTTACAAAGTCTACTGCTTCACTTTTTCTAATGGCAATTTGCATATACTCCAGAATGTTATAAAGAGTGATCAGCTTAACAGCAATTACTTGCAAAGTCAATATTTGGCTAGAAAATGAACTTTATCCCCCAAAACACATTTCAACATCATTGCAGCCCTGCCTTAAAAGGACCAGCTAACCTCTTTTCAGTGATTGCTCCATTAACACAGGTGTGGGTGTTGATGAGGACATGGCTGGAGATCAATCTGTCACGATTAAGAAAGAATGACACCACTGGACACTTTAAAAGGAGGCTGGTGCTTGGCATCATTGTTTCTCTTCTGTTAACCATGGTTATCTCTAAAGAAACACGTGCAGTCATCATTGCAATGCACAAAAATGGCCTAACAGGGAAGAGTGTCGCAGCTAGAAAGATTGCACCTCAGTCAACAATCTATCGCATCATCAAGAACTTCAAGGAGAGAGGTTCCATTGTTGCCAAAAAGGCTTCAGGGCGCGCAAGAAAGACCAGCAAGCGCCAGGACTGTCTCTTAAAAGTGTTTCAGCTGCGGGATCGGGCTACCAGCAGTGCAGAGCTTGCTCAGGAATGGCAGCAGGCAGGTGTGAGTGCATCTACACGCACTGTGAGGCGGAGACTCTTGGAGCAAGGCCTGGTCTCAAGGAGGGCAGCAAAGAAGCCACTTCTCTCCAGAAAAAACATCATGGACAGACTGATATTCTGCAAAAGGTACAGGCAGTGGACTGCTGAGGACTGGGGTAAAGTTATTTTCTCTGATGAATCCCCTTTTCGATTGTTTGGGACATCAGGAAAACGCCTCATTCGGAGAAGACAAGGTGAGCTCTACCACCAGTCTTGTCTCATGCCAACTGTTAAGCATCCTGAAACCATTCATGTGTGGGGTTGCTTCTCAGCCAAGGGAATCGGCTCTCTCACAGTCTTGCCTAAAAACACAGCCATGAATAAAGAATGGTACCAGAATGTCCTCCAAGAGCAACGTCTCCCAACCCTCCAAGAGCAGTTTGGCGATCAACAATGCCTTTTCCAGCATGATGGAGCACCTTGCCATAAAGCAAAGGTGATAACTAAATGGCTCAGGGAACAAAACATAGAGATTTTGGGTCCATGGCCTGGAAACTCCCCAGATCTTAATCCCATTGAGAACTTGTGGTCAATCATCAAGAGACGGGTGGACAAACAAAAACCTAAAAATTCTGACAAAATGAAAGCATTGATTGTGCAAGAATGGACTGCTATCAGTCAGGATTTGGTCCAGAAGTTGATTGAGAGCATGCCAGGGAGAATTGCAGAGGTCCTGAAGAAGAAGGGTCAACACTGCAAATATTGACTTGCTGCATTAACTCATTGTAACTGTCAATATAAGCTTTTGTTACTCATATGTTTGCAATTATTATATTTCTGTCTGTGATAAAAACATCTGTCAAACACATAAAAACCAGAGGGCAGCAGATCATGTGAAAATATAATATTTGTGTCATTCTCAAAACTTTTGGCCATGACTGTACAGTTTCTGACTGACAACTTACTTCCATGGTATAAAAAGCAGAAACGTGCCTTCAGGAGCAAAATCATCTTCGTGCATGACAATGCACCATCTCATGCTGCAAAGAATACCTCTGAGTCATTGGCTGCTATGGGCATTAAAGGAGATAAACTAATGGTGTGGCCACCATCTTCCCCTGACCTCAACCCTATAGAGAACCTTTGGAGTATCATCAAGCAAAAGATCTATGAGGGTGGGGGCAGTTCACATCAAAACAGCAGCTCTGGGAGGCTATTCTGACTTCATGCAAAGAAATACAAGCATAAACTCTCCAAAAACTCACAAGTTCAATGGATGCAAGAATTGTGAAGGTGATATCAAAGAAGGGTTCCTATGTTAAGGCTTAAGGTACTGCCACACTACACAATCCCGCTAGCGATCTCGTTAGCGTCGCATACTAATGAGATCGCTAGCGGGATTGTTTCTATATCGCTAGTGTCGGCCACATTTAGCGATATCGTTAAGGATGCTATCGCGGTTAGCGATCTCCTTAACGACTTTAGCGGTACAAAAGTACCGCTAAATCGCTAACAAAAGGTGCCACACTCAGCGATATAGCGATACCAGCGGGACGCCGACGATAAAAATAGGGTCCGGAACGATCGCTGTGATGAACGAGATCACAGCAGGGGCCACGTCGCTGGTAGATGCCGCACACCACAACATCGCTAACGGGATCGCTAAATAGTGACGTTTTTTAGCGATCCCGTTAGCGATGTTGTTTAGTGTGGCATACCCTTAAGTGCACACGTCAGGAATTTGTGCAGAATTTTCCTGAGCAAAACCTGACTTTTTCCGTGGTAAAAATGCGCATTTTTTTTTCCGCGCGAATTTTGCGCGTTTTTACCGCGATTTTTCGTGAACTTCCTAGGTCAATAATATAGCGGGAAAACGCTAAAATTCAGTGAAATTAATGAACATGTTGGTTCTTTTTCCGAGATGCGTTTTTTTTTCACGGAAAAAAACGCACCATGTGCACAAAAATTGCGGAATTCATTCTAAATGATAGGATGCTTAATTCATGTGTTTTTGCTGCGTTTTTTCCCCGCAAAAAAACGCAAATAATCCTGAACGTGTGCATTTAGCCTAAATGTAACTTGGCCTGTTAGGATGTTTTGGAGTTAAATAGCTTTTTTGTTCAGTGAATGTGACCTCCTAATGCAAATTCCACAAATGAGCATTTTCAGTTCTTTAAAACATCAAATGTTTAGAAATTCTACTGTGCCTAATAATTTGGAACACTGCATTTTGAGTTTTTATTCATTTTGGAGATTATACTGTTATCATTGGGAGGTTTCTTCAATAAAATTCGATGTATACTCTAACGGGTGATGACTTTTATTAGACTGACTGTCATTTGCACCGACCACTTAGGAGAATCTGAGAAAAATAATCGTCTGCATAATAATTTGGAACATGGTGTATACAGACCACACTAGGAGCCATTAATAAAAAACTGCCATAGGGACCAGAAGCCCTGTGGACAGGTGCCAGACAGAGCATTGAAATTGGACCCTCCAGAGTACAACAGAATTAGAAAACAAGGAAAATTAGAGCAACGTGGTCCAGATAATGCTTAAAAAGGTATAAGTTTATTGTATACAGCATCTTCAAAATTATCATATATAACACAACAAAAGTTCAATATAAAACAGTACAAGAGACAGAGCTAAGAGATCAGGTAGAAAAATGGCATGTGCACCCTGATAACACTGAGCAATTAAATTATAAAGTGCATTATGCTCGTCCGTAATATAGAGGACAGGAGTAAGCTAATAAAACAGGCATTACTGTATGACACATTGGTAGTAGCATCAGTAAACACAGTGTCCATAGCCCCTATGCCTCCCCCTGTCTTATAAATATTTACCCATTTTCCAAAGTACCAGGACACACCCCACACAGCCCCAAGGCTTGTTTCGCGTTTGCTTCCTCAGGGTGCTATGTGAAAAGCAGACTGGTGCAAGAGTGGTAACCAGCCATTAAAAGAGGGACTTAAGATGAGTGGCTTATCTCCTGGCCGAAAGGTTGGTGGATCCAGGCTTATTTTGTCGGCATGTCTTTTCAGATGTTCAGAGGGACGTTGACTGGGGGTCTTGTTAAAGGAAAAGGAGCGACAGACTGAAACGAACTCCACAATATCCCTTTGCATTGTTGACCCCCCAATAACCACACGAGAAGTTGCAACGTCTTTTTATGCCCTGCATGACCAATTAATGTTGAAGAGTGATCCCACAACAGGACTTGCCTCCTAGCAGATCCTGGCACCAATGACTTCAATGGCGGAATCTGAGTCAAGACCACCAAAACCATAGTGACCATCTTGAAAGGCTCGATGACATGTTGAAGCTCATTCCTTTTGACCAGAGGAAGCGCATCCAATCTTGACATTTTTGTCAGCTGGCAAGACTGGACTAGGAGGGACTATACAGCCTTCGTAGCAAGACTTTCCCCAACGAAGCACCTTACCGGATCTCAAGTCAAGGACTGGCTCATAACTGCGAAGCCACAGTGTGATGGACACTGTGTAAGACTCACCACCAGAGACTGTACGCGTGTCCAAAGATGTGCTGGGGAAACCCGAGGAGTTTCTGCAGTGGAATGTGAACACGGCTGAAGGTGTGCTGCAGGAGGAACAGGTCCTGCAACACATGACCACTGGGGGAGTGACGGGGTGGAGCTAGGTCGCGCACTCCTAGAAGGAATAGTGGAAACCAGCAGAGGCGGAATAGTCAGTAAAGTCGAGGTCAGACCAGAGGGCAGCGCAGTAACAAACGGGTAACACGAAGAGTGGTAAGAAGCAAGTCAGAAGCCAGAGAGATCAACGCAGTACCAGGGGAACAGATGGATGGGAAGTCAGGGACATAGCCGGGGTCGAACCAAGAGTAACACAGAAAGTACAGAATCAGCAGATGAATATCAAACGTGAAACAAACCGGGTCATACACAGAGCAATCGTACAGAAGCAGGCAATATACACAGGTATACAAGGGTCAGCTACTAAGCCAGAATCATAGAATCATAGAATCATAGAATGGTAGAGTTGGAAGGGACCTCCTGGGCCTTCTGGTCCAACCCCCTGCTCAAAGCAGGATTCTCTAAATCATCCCAGACAGATGTCTATCCAGCCTCTGTTTGAAGACTTCCATTGAAGGAGAACTCACCACCTCTTGTGGCAGCCTGTTCCACTCATTGATCACCCTAACTGTCAAAAAGTTTTTTCTAATATCTAATCTGTGTCTCCTCCCATTCAGTTTCATCCCATTGCTTCTAGTCTTTCCTTGTGCAAATGAGAATAAAGATGATCCTTCTACAATGTGACAGCCCTTGAGATATTTGTAGACAGCTATTAAGTCTCCTCTCAGTCTTCTTTTTTGCAAGCTAAACATTCCCAAATCCTGCAACCGTTCCTCATAGGACATGGTTTGCAGACCGGTCACCATTCTGGTGGCTCTTCTCTGAACTTGCTCCAGTTTGTTGATGTCTTTTTTAAAATGTGGTGCCCAAAACTGGACACAGTATTCCAGATGAGGTCTGACCAAAGAGGAGTAGAGGGCAATAATGACCTCACGTGATCTAGACTGTATGCTTCTGTTGATACATCCTAGAATTGCATTTGCCTTTTTTGCTGCTGCATCACACTGTTGACTCATGTTAAGTCTGTGATCAATTAGTATACCCAAGTCTTTTTCACATGTGCTGTTACTTAGCCCTATTCCTCCCATTTTGTATATGCTTTTTTCATTTTTATTGCCCAGATGTAGTACTTTGCATTTTTCCCTGTTAAAATCCATTCTGTTAGTTGCTGCCCACTGCTCCAGTTTATGTATATCTTTTTGAATCCTCTCTCTCTCTTCTCTAGTATTAGCTACCCCTCCTAGCTTTGTGTCATCAGCAAATTTGATCAGTTTACCCTCAATTCCTTCATCTAAATCATTGATAAAGATGTTGAACAATACAGGGCCCAAAACAGAGCCTTGTGGTACCCCACTTGAGACATTCTTCCAACTGGATGTGCAGCCATTTACAACCACTCTTTGGGTCCGATCACTAAGCCAGTTATGAATCCACCTAACAGTTGCCTTGTCCATTCCATACTTAAGGTACTGCCACACTACACAATCCCGCTAGCGATCTCGTTAGCGTCGCATACTAATGAGATCGCTAGCGGGATTGTTTCTATATCGCTAGTAGCTACCTAATTTAGCGATATCGTTAAGGACGCTATCGCGGTTAGCGATCTCCTTAACGACTTTAGCGGTACAAAAGTACCGCTAAATCGCTAAAAAAGGTGCCACACTCAGCGATTTAGATACTTACCAGCGGGACGCCAGCGATGAAAATGGTCCGGAACGATCAGGACGACGGACGAGATCACAGCAGGGGCCACGCCGCTGGTAGATGCCGCACACAACAACATCGCTAACGGGATCGCTAAATAGTGACGTTTTTTAGCGATCCCGTTAGCGATGTTGTTTAGTGTGGCATACCCTTTAGTCATTTTTTCAATAAGGATTGTGTGAGATACTTTGTCAAATGCTTTGCTGAAGTCAAGATATACTATATCTACAGCATTTCCCTGATCCACCCAGTCAGTGATTCTGTCATAGAAGGAAATTAAGTTAGTCTGACATGACTTATTAGTTACAAACCCATGCTGACTCTGTTTAATCACTTCATTCTTATCCAGGTACTTGCATACATGTTCTTTAATAATTTGTTCAAAGATCTTTCCTGGTATAGAAGTCAGACTCACCGGCCTGTAGTTCCCTGGGTCCACCTTCTTCCCCTTTTTGAAGATAGGAACAACATTTGCTCTTCTCCAGTCTTCTGGGACTTCTCCTGTTCTCCAAGAATTTTCAAAGATTATGGACAGTGGTTCAAGAATTTCTTCTGCTATCTCCTTCAGTACCCTGGGGTGTAATTCATCTGGACCTGGAGACTTGAATTCATTTATGTTAGCTAAGTGTTTCCTCACTGTCTTTCTGTTTATAGATATCCTGGATTCTTCTATTCCTTTAATAGGACAGTGAAGATCAGTTGATGTTACATTTCCTTTCTGAGAGAAAACAGATGCAAAATAGGAATTTAAAAGTTCAGCCTTCTCAACATCCTGACTTACCATTTCATCATTTTCATCCTGTAAAAATCCTATAGCATCTTTGACTTTTCTTATACTTTTGACGTATCCCCAAAATCCTTTTTTGTTGCTTTTGACGTCACTTGCAAGCCTTAATTCATTGTCAGCTTTAGATAATCTGATTTGTGCCCTGCAGGTTCTGCAGACGGCATTATATTCTTTTTTAGATATGCCTCCCTCTTTCCATTTGATAAACATTTCTTTCTTCCTTTTTAGCATGTGTTTAAGTTCTATGTTCATCCATCCTGGTTTCCTTAAATGCTTCCCATTCTTCCCTCTTTTCGGAATTGTTAACGATTGTTTTTTGAGAATCTCATTTTTCAAGCTTTTCCATCCTTCCTGGACATTTTTGTCCTTAAGGATATCCAGCCATTGGATCCCTCCAATTCTCTTTCTGAGTTCCTTAAAATCTGCCTTTCTGAAATCTAACCTTGACGTCTGAGTCTTCACAGGTCTTCCTCCTCTTGTTATCCAAAATTCTAAAATAGCATGGTCACTACCTCCTAGAGTCCCAGCCACTCTTACCTCCTCCACCATTTCCTCCCTGTTTATGAGGATTAGATCCAAGGTAGCAGATCCCCTTGTTTTCTTCATTACCTTTTGGAAGATAAAGTTGTCAGCAAGAGAGGATAAGAATTTCCTGGACCTGTTAGTTTTGCCTGAGAGAGATTCCCAACAAATGTCTGGATAGTTGAAATCTCCCATGACCACTATGTCATATTTTTTGGAGAACTTGGCCATTTGATGCATAAAGAGTTCATCCATATCTTCAGCTTGCACAGGCGGCCTGTAGTAAATGCCTACAATGATGTCCTTTCCATTGTTCTGTCCTTGTATTCTTACCCAAACAGTTTCCACAGAACTCCCAGTCTCTGAAGCGTCAATCTCTGTGCAGATATACGCTTTTCTAACATACAATGCAACACCTCCTCCTCGTTTATCAAGTCTGTTTCTTGCAAATAAGTTGTATCCTTCTAGCCTTGTATTCCAATCATGTGTATCGTCCCACCAAGTCTCAGCTGCGGCGACACAAACTAAATGTCCGACCACGCCCAAATACTAGAACACCCAAGGATGCTCGAGAAAACCTGAGCAAGGAGAATACTCAATCATAAACACCCTTTAGTGCCACATAAAAGATACTGACGGGTGCAAGTTTATTATATGTAGGTGCCTTGTGAAATTATTTATCTACAGGACATGTATCTATTCTATCTATTATGAATCTTGTATATCTAATATTTATATTTATTATCTATCTAATATCTTTGTCATCTATTTTGCTTTATGTTTATATAACCTTGCTTTATTAGTTTTGAAAACTAGCTTTAAGTTACATGGACCATTATATTATGTAAAACACATTGTATACTCATGTCATACGGATGCTAGGTGAGAAAAATATCGCACACTCACATTACACTTGCATGACATAAGTTAAGCCATATGGATTCTACTTGTCCTACTTTTCTGGAGCAACATCGGAACAAATTTTTATGTGCGAATGTGAGTGAGCCCTTAGGCTATGTGCACACGTTGCGGATTGTTAACGTTTTTGCCATGAAAACGCGGCAAAAACGCTTACACAACGCAACCCATTATATTCTATGGGATTCCGCAATGCTGTGCACATGCTGCGTGTTTTTTCCGCGGCTGAATCGCATTGCGGAAAAATACGCAGCATGCTCATTCTTTTTGCGGAATCGCGGCGATTCCGCCGCCATAGGAATGCATTGAACCGCTTACTTTCCGCATGTGGCTATGCCCACCATGCACAAAGTGAGCGGTTCATGTGTGGATGGTACCCAGGGTCTGGAGAAGAGGAGAGTCTCCTCCAGGTCCTGGGTACCATATCCTTGTTAAAACAATAATTAAAATAAAAAATCGTGATATTCTCACCTTCCGGCGGCCCTGCAGCTTTCCCGACTCTCAGCGACAACCCAGCAAGTCCCGTTCCCAGTGATGCCTTGCGACAATGACCCCAGATGACGTAGCGATCTCGCGTGATGCTACGTCATCTGGGGTCATTGTCGCTAGGCATCACTGGGAACGGAAGTTGCCGGGAGCATCTCAAGGACCAGGAAGGCTGCGGGGGCCGCCGGAAGGTGAGAATATCATGATTTTTTATTATTTTTAACATATCTTTCTACTATTGATGCGGCATAGGCGCCATCAATAGTAAAAAGTTGGTCACACTTGTCAAACACTATGTTTGACTAGTGTGACCAACCTGTCAATCAGTTTTCCAAGCGATGCTACAGATCGCTTGGAAAACGCTAGCATTCTGCAAGCTTATTACGCTTGCAAAATGCTAGTTTTTAGCGGGAATACGCATACCAATAAAAATGCGTATTTCCCACGGCAGGGAGTTGCGGGTTTGCCGCGGCAATTCCGAACGTGTGCACATAGTCTTAAGGTGCGCTACATGCTATACACTATTATATTTTACAATATGAGATTAAAACCGCTTGAGAAAAGTTCAAATTAGAATCTCAAAGCTTCTTGATTTAGAAGTGTAATCTCCAGCACCCTACATAAACAGATCTATTGAGCCTCTTTGAACTGTGAAGAGGTTGCAGGTTATCCACAATAATGTGAATTCTACATCATGTGTGTGTTGGAGGTGTTTAGTGTTCTTTTAATGAATACAATAAATAGATAAAGCAAGGAAATACCAGCTTAGTAGTAATAATTTCATTCTAAGACTTTCCATTTTGTAAAAGCACTGTTCCATTTTTACAACCTATCAGCTATCCCGAGGATAGGTAATAAATTTGTGATTCTTATGGGACTGACTTCTGGAATTGACCCCATTTATAGGAATGGGGTTACCGATGTCCCTTGCCTAATGGACTAATTGAAACTGCTGAGGTCAGTAAGCAAATTTAGGGAGTTTTGGCGCAGACTGTGCTTTATTGAACCACTTAGGGACCACCAATACATATTTTTACTGACCTGAGATGTAAGAGAATGGCATCGCTTTACAAGTGACAAGCCAGCAGCTGTCGGCTGTGCACTATAGCTGACAACTTTCTGCCATGGCATTTCATGGACAAGTAACTGCATTAGATTCTGGCTATAGTGGCTTTTTCAGAAGTAATAAAAATGTGGTTGGTAAAAATAAACTTTTCCATTCCTGTTTGTCACTTTACATTAATTCCTGAAAAGCACCTCAAGGGTTAATGAACTACTTTAAAGCAGTTTTGAATACGTTGAGGGGTGCGTTTTTTTTTTAAATAGCTTCACATTTGGAGGTTTACAATATATAGGACCCCCAAAGTCACTTCAAAACTAAACAGGTCCCTATAAATATAAGTTTGGTAAATTTCCTTGAAAAAAAAATTAAAAATTACTGCTACATTTTAAACCTTTAAAATTCTAACAAAATAAAACAGCATTTTACAAATTGTGCTGATGTAAAACAGACATGAAGGAAATGTTATTTATTATTGTTTTTGTGTGGTGTGATTATCTGGATTAAAGGGATAATCATTCAAAAAATTTGTCAAATTTCTGATATTTTTATAAATTAAAGCAAAACATATCAATCTAAATTCACCAAAATCATAAAGTATAATGTTTCTCAAAATCAGTGGGATATGTTGAAGCATTCCAGAGTTATTGTTACATAAAGTGACACATGTCAACTTTCATGATTCTCTGAAATCACATATTACATTCTCATAACTAGTTGGACCCTAGCAGTCGGGCTCCACAGCAATCACAAATTTTGTCATCTATTTTGTGGATGGAGGGAGTTTAAAATTTAAAACCACACCATTATTATGAGTTGGATATTTCAAGTGTTACCCTATAATCCCAATTTAATGTTTTTTTTTGTTTAATCCTTTGTCAGATATCTGTAATACTATTGTTTTGTTTTCATCTGACATTTCTTTGCAGCCTGTCATGTAGACTTAGACAGTTACAAAGCACCATATTGGTACAGTCTGTTTTTTTAGTTAGTCGATAGTGCTGCACAGAATACCGTATTTTTCGGTTAGCACAAATGTACAGACATTGTGGTCAACACTACAGGCAGTCATTAACAGCTTTGAGTGTCCAGGTTTACAAAAACTTGACTTCTTTTTCCTAGAAAAACCTGTCTGGATTGTGTCTGGTACTGCTGCTCAGCTCTATTGAAATTAATAGGTCTGAGGTGTAACACTACAAACAACCTGATTTATATTAGGACTTTAAATGCTTTTTCTTTTCTGTGAAATGTAGTTGTAACCTTAAGGTACTGTTATTGTCACAGTATATTTCTCCCCTTACTCTACAATAGATCGGATTTGGTTAAATGTTCTCAACACTGTAATTTATGAAGCCTAGAGTGGCCTTTGGTTCTCTGGATATTTTAGGACTTTCAGGATATATTATTTTCAATTTGTTTACCTGGCTTTATTTTTCTTTGAAGTTTTTATAATAAGAGTATTGTACTTTTTTTCCATATGCAGATGATGGCTTTGTACTGCCTACCACTTTTTCTTCCTAATTCTTTAACAGGAAAATTATTTGTGGCATTTTTGAGTTGCAGTTCAGCTACTACTTGGTTGTGGTCAACAAGTCTGTGGCCTTACAGCTCACATTAAGTTTGCTACTTCTCCCTTTTACCACTCCTTACATTGAGACTTATTGCCCATGCTGCTGTGATAACAGGATTTTATTATTTTAGGTTTCAAGATTCAGTTCTTTTGTTACTTCTTAAGGTTGAAAAAAGACATTGGTCCATCAAGTTTGACCTATAATTCTAACATCCAGAGGAAGGCAAAAAGATATCCTGGCACTTTTTGAACTTAAATTGAACATGACAACATCATATGGCAGAGAGTTCCACCTCAGTAAAGAATCATGGTTTCTATTGATGAAACAAACCTTTTTTCCTCTAGACAAAGATGTAAAAAAGATCAGGAGAAAGCGCTCTTTACTGTCAACTCATGTGTTTGTACATTGTAATTAATTTTGCCACTCAGTCATTTTTTTTGCCAAACTGACAATATTTCTTGGTACTGCATTTCAGCTTTTCCCTTAACCCCTTAGAGACCCTGCCAATTTTCATTTTTGTGTTTGTTTTTCCCTCCCCTTCTTCCCAGAGCCATAACTTTTTTATTTTTTCGTCAATATGGCCATGTGAGGGCTTGTTTTTTGTGGGACGAGTTGTACTTTTGAACGACACCATTGGTTTTATCATATTGCATGCTCAAAAATGGGGAAAAAATTACAAGTGCGGTGAAATTGCAAAAAACATGCAATTCCACAACTGTTTTTTTTTTTAACCATGTTCACCAAATGCTAAAACTGATCTGCCGTTATGATTCTCCAGGTCATTACGAGTTCATAGACCGCAAACATGTCTAGGTTCTTTTTTATTTAAGGGGTGAAAAAAATCCAAAGTTTGTTTAAAAAAAATAATAATTGTGCCATTTTCTGAGACCCATAGCACCTCCATTTTTCGTAATCTCGGGTCGGTTGAGGGCTTAATTTTTGTGTGCCGAGCTTGTTTTTATTGATACCATTTCGGTGCAGATACGATCTTTTGATTGCCCGTTATTGCATTTTAATGCAATGTCGAGGCGACCAAAAAAACGTAATTCTGGCGGTTTTTACTTTTTTCTCGCTACGCTGTTAGCGATCAGGTTAATCCATTTTTTATTGATAGATCTGGCGATTCTGAACGCAGCGATACCAAATTTGTGTATGTTTGATTTTTTTTTTATTGTTTTATTTTGAATGTGGGCGAAAGGGGGATGATTTACATTTTATTTTTTTTAAATATTTTTAAAAACATTTTTTTTTTAACTTTTGGCATGCTTTAATAGTCTCCATGGGAGACTAAAAGCTGCCATAACTCGATAGGCTCTTCTACATACAGGCGATGATCAGATCACCTGTATGCAACAGAATTGCTGACTTGGCATGGGCTCCTACCACCGTAAATATGTTTAGTAGTCATTGCTTTTCTTAACAGCGAACCTGTTGCTGATCTGAAAATAGACTTGTGAAAAGCCTATCTGTTCTTCAATTATCAAAGAACAAAACTGATATTTCTCAAGGATAATTTTTGAACCACTCCTTGTGAAAAATCCATGTCTTCTTTGTGCACCACTTTCAATAAGCATCAGCTCACAAAGAGGGATAGTTTTTGGGCAGCTTTTACAATTCAAAAATCCCTTTAGTGCAGTGTGTTATTAAACAAAAAATTATTAACATCAGGTTACCCATAGCTAGCTATGTCGAGGACACTTGGACATTACTTAATGCTATGTTTGCATTAAAGAACTTGAAAGGGATTCAATACAGTCAAAGAAAACCTCAGTGTTACACAATTGTGTTGCGGGCAGATACAGGCTTTGCAATTTTGAAATTTGCAGCAAATTAATTATTTTTAAAGAAATTTTGCAATGCTGGTAAAATATTCAATCATCTACACTTTGCAGCTAATGAATCAGAAAGATCAGTTTTTGTCTGAGTCTATAGGACGGTATTTAATTGAGAACTCTGGCTATTGAGAGGTTGGTTGACAGAAGATATTAGGTTAGATGATCAACATGTATTTTACAGGTCCTGGATTTTAAGAGATTGATAAAGCAAAGTACCAAATTGATATTTAAAAGCTGCCATTTTGATAATATACAAAGGTCAAAATAAGTATTTGGTACACTGCCGATTTTGCAACTTTTCCCACCTACAAAGATGTTGTTGTTGGGGTTGTACTCAGTCTTCTTCCTCCAAACATGGCGAGTAGAGTTCTATTTTGGTCTCATCTGACAACATGACCTCCTATGCCTCCTCTGGATCATCCAGATGGTCATTGGCGAACTTCAAATGGGCCTGGACATTGCTTGCGCGAGCACGAGGACCTTGTGTGCCCTGCAGCATTTTAATCCATGATGGCATAGTGTGTTATTAATGGTAATGTTTGAGACTGTGGTCTCAACTCTCTTCAGGTCATTGACCAGGTCCTCCTGTGTAGTTCTGGGCTGATTCCTGACCTTTCTCAGAATGATCCTTACCCTGCGAGCTGAGTTCTTGAATGGAGCCCCAGATGGAGAAAGATTGACAGTCATTTTGTGTTTTTTTCCTTTTTCTAATAATTGTACCAACAGTTGTTACCTTCTCACCAAGCTGCTTGCCTATTGTCCTGTAGCCTATCCCAGCCTTGTGCAGGTCTACAATTTTGTCCCTGGTGTCCTTGGGCAGCTCTTTGGTCTTGGCCATGGGGGAGAGGTTTGAATGTGATTGAGTGTGTAGACAGGTGTCTTTTATACAGATAACGATTTCAAAAAGGTGCTATTAATACAGGTAATGAGTGAAGAGTAGGAGCGCTTATTAAAGAAAAACTAACTGGTCTGTGAGAGCCAGAATTCCTCCTGGATGGTAGGTGATCAAAATACTTATTTCATGCCATAAAATGTAATGTAATTATGTAAAAATCATACAATGTAATTTTCTGGATTTTTTTAGATTCTCAAAGTTGAAGTATACGTACTATAAAAATGACAATTCTCCATTTATAGGTGGGGAAACTTCCAAAACGGCAGTGTATCAAATACTTATTTTCCCCACTATACAAAAAGAAAATTGAGGACAGCTGAAGTCACACTTTATGCCTGTTTCATAGCATATTCCGTCGTCCCCCCTCCCCACATGCACATTCAACACTATTGGTTTGGCTGAATTTGCATGTGTTTTCAATACAGAAAGGGGAAAAAGCCACTGTCCGGCACTGATTGTGGCAGCTTAACTTCCATGAAACAAAAGATTGGTTGAGTTAAAATCCAGCACACCTGACCCTTCATTCCACTAACATCTGCTGCCATTGGACCGTCAGGACACCGACAAACATATTGGATGATCAGCTGATCTCTCCAAAATTGATTGGTTAGACAGGTTTGTCTAATTTTATGGGCATTTTTGGCTACTGAAAAAAAATCAGTCACATAGGGCAAAATATAACGGTCGTCTCTCCAACAGTGTATATTTTTAATCTCAAATTGTACGAAATGGCTTTTTCCAGGACGTCCCTCCTGACAGCACCATGGAGTGCGTCCTCCTCCTTACAGGGACACGAGAATTTAAAAGGACCCACCGCACCCCAATTCCCTCAGTGTTTTTCCTGTCTCTGCATGGAGGGACGCATGAGCGAAGCGCAGCTTACCTGAAGGACTCGGGGGGGGGGGGGGAGAGAGGGGGGGGGATCATGCGGCTCGTCCAAATCCTTCCCCCTGTCAAGTGGCCCAAGGCTGACACTTCCCTGTGGGGAGTCCCTCAGCCCCAGAGACCAGCGAGCAGACGAGCTCCTAAGTTGAGCCGCTCCTCCCGATGGGAGGCTCTCGGCTCAGACGCCGGCCGGCTTGCCATTGCTTCTTCCGGAAGTCGCGCCATGGAAGCCAGGTCAGTTTGCGTTCCAGGGTGGAATGTGGAACTGCAGCAAGACAGGCAACATACCGGTTTCCTGGGTCTCGCAGGGTGTGCGGCAGCATATTGGAGGATCTGGGCAAGATGGACCAGGATGGAGGGGTAAGTGTGCTGTGCGCAGCCCTGTCCTCAGCACTTAGCCCCGTCCTCAGCACTCAGCCCATCCTCAGCAATCAGCCCCTAACTATTCCCTCTTGCACTGTGCAGAATAAGGGAACCCCAGCTACGCCCCTGCTTTTTCCCAAACGGATGGGCAAAGACTCTACAAAATCCAGGCGATGCACCATATGCCATGTGAAGCTCCCTGACACCTATGGCAGAACGCTCTGCGATACCTGTACTACCAAGGTTGTAAGGGAAGAACAGCCATTCTATCTGAAATGAGGTCCCTGATCCGGGAAGTACAGACCTCTTTATCCAGCCTCTCTTGCCCGCAGCCTCCCAGTCCGGGTCCATGTCCTAAGCGGCCTAGGTGGGAGATGGAGCAGAGATCGGACGAGGAATCTCATCCCCTGGGGTCAGACCAGGAGGAAGAGGTTGAAATACTGACGGAGAGTCAGGAATGGGGGCAGAAGATATTTATTTTCCTCGGAAGATACGGATGAACTGGTACAGGCTGTTAGAGATACAGTGCAGGTGGAGGAGGTCCCAAAACCACAGTCCAGACAAGACTTAATGTTTGGGGGCCTTAGAGCACAAAAACAGCGTGGGTTCCCGATAATTTATCACATTCGCGCTATGATGTTGGAAGAGTGGAAGGATGCGGAAAGACGGCTGGTGTTGTCTCGGGACTTCAAAAGTCGCCTACCTTTTGATCCAGAAGACATTAATGTCTGGGAGAAAATTCCTAAGATTGATGTGCCAGTCGCTAGGAAGACACCCAAACCAATTTGAGGACTCTTCAAGTTTACGAGACCTAATGGACAGAAAGACTGACAAATTTCCTGAATCGGGCTTGGGCGTCCTCTGCGGCCTTGACCAGAACAAACATAGCTACATCCATGGCTAGATCTATGTTCTTGTGGATGGGGCAATTGGAGGAATTGTTCCAATAAGACCCGAGAGATGATATCTTAGCCTCCCTTCCCCTGATGAAATCAGCTACCGCCTTCTTGGTTGATACATCTGCCAAATCTGTCAGATTCTTCGCTAGGAATAGCTCCCTGTCCAATGCAGCCCGTAGAGCTATTTGGTTAAAATCATGGTCTGGGGATAATGCCTCCATACCCTTCTCTGGATTGAGGGTATTAGGGCTGGCATTGGATAATATCCTAGTGATGGCTTCTGATAAAAAGGGGTTCCCAGAAGACAGGTTTAGAAGGAACCAGTCCTTTCGGAAGGGAGGCCCCATCCCAGAGACAATCCGATTACAGGAGTCAGGGGAAGGCCAGTAAAGGAACCTACAGTAGTTCCTACGGTAGTGGAGGGAAGAGCAAGAGCTTCCTGTTTTGGCTGAGATCGAGACTCAGGAGGCAATGACTCCATTCAGATAGGGGGGAGGCTCAGACACTTTGCAACAAATTGGCTTCAGATTACCCAGAACAAATGGGTCCTCAGAACCATATCAGTGGGGTATGTAATAAAATGTACCTTTCCTCCCTCAGAAAGGTTTATTGCTCCCACTATAGTGGCAGCAGATTCCGCTATATTAGTGGACTTGGAATAACTGGTCAGTTCGGCTGTCATAGTCCCGGTCCCCCTGGCAGAGGCGGGCGAGGGTCACTTCCTCTCTGTTCTCCATCGTAAAACAGTCGGGAGAGGCCCGTACGATAATAAATCTAAAACCCCTAAACCTCTGGATCAAATACAAAAGGTTCAAGATGGAGTCGTTAAGATCCACAGTTCACCTCATAGACAGAGGCGCGTTTATGTGCATTCTCGACCTTAAAAATGCTTACTATCAGGTTCCTGTCCACCCAAAGTTTTTGAGATTTGTGGTGAAGCTGCTGAATCGAACCTGCCACATCCAGTGCCTTCCTTTTGGCCTGGTCTCGGCTCCCCGAATTTTCACCAAGCTGATATCAGAAGTGGTGGCTTACCTAAGTAACCAGGGGATTGTCCTAGTGCCGTACCTGGAAGACTTTCTTTTGGTGGCAAGATCGGCGGAAGGACTGGCTCGACAGAGCTCTGACCATTTCAATGATGGAATTCCTCGTCTGGGCTTTAAACAGACAGAAGTCGGATTTAATACAAGAGACCAGGAAGATTTTTCTGGGGGTGCTGCTGGACTCCATGTACAGAACATCCTTCTTGCCAGTAGAGAAGCAAGAGTCGGTGCAGAGCAGCGTCAAACCGCGTCTACATCAATCGGCTATGAAGGTGTTGGGCCTAATGACAGCTTGTATCCCTTGTGTCGTGGGCACAATTTCACTCAAAAATTCTGCGGAGAGAGATCCTGTCAGTCTGGGATCTGCAGCAGTCCTCACTCGACAGAACAATTTCTTTATCCCCAGCAGTAAGAAGATCACTACTCTTGTGTACTCAGCCCAGAAGCCTACAGGTGGGCATCCAGTGGATCACCTCCCCATGCGTGGTGATTACTATGGTCACCAGCAAGTGGGGATGTGAAGCTCACCTAGAGGGAAGAATCCTTCAGGGCAGATGGCCGGAAGAAATCCGCTACAGGTCTTCCAACTACAGGGAGCTTTACACTGCGTGGGAGGCTCTAAGATGGAATCAGGCATTGTTAAGCAATCCACACGTCAGAATACTGTCACACAACGTAACAATGGTTTCCTTCCTGCAACACAAAGGGGTCCCCAGACATCGGGCACTCCAAGATCTAGCAGAAAGAATTTTCCTGGGCAGAGGAGACAGTCCTTTCAGTAACCGCAGTTCATCTCGAAGGTTCTCAAAATGTCGTGGCGGATTACCTGAGCAGACGGAAAAGCTGGTCAACAGAATGGGAGTTGAACCAGGAGGTGTTCCAGTACCTGTGCCATCTCTGGGGAACTCCTCGGATAGACCTGTTCACGACCAGGAAAAATTCAAAGGTGCCCAGATTCTATTCTCTGAATCCATTGGACGTCCCAGAGGCTGTCGATGCGCTGAGTCAGAGATGGGACAGGTCCCTCTCTTACGCCTTCCAACCAATGGCGCTCATTCCAACTGTCCCCAGGAAGATCGGGCGGAGGTACTTCTGATCGTCCCATACTGGCCGAAGAGAAGTCGGTTCCCATTGCTGGGGGCCAGGGCGGTAGAAGACCAGATCATGCTCCCTCAGAGGGAGGATATTATCCACCAGGGTCCAGTTTTCCATCAAAACCCAGAAAGGCATCACCTTTCAGCTTGGATCCTGAGAGGGACGACTTTGAGCTCGGGGCTTGTCGCACCAGGTCATAGCTACTATCCAGGCTAGCAGGAAACCGGTTACCTCTGCAATATACTACAAGATCTGGAAGAGGTTCTGCTTGGAAGGTGGCAGGTCCAACTTTGTGGCAGGGGCTCCCGATATCCCAGGTGTCTTAGATTTCCTTCAGGCAGAGTTTAATAAGGGACTTAGACCCAGCACCCTAAAGGTCCAGATGTCTGCGTTAAGCACTTACTTTGACTACCCCTTGGCCACGCACCCATGGATAATAAGGTTCGTCAGAGCAGTACAGAGATTACGCCCTACAATTAGGCGGTCGACCCCCCCTTGGGATCTAAACTTGGTTCTTAGGTCCCTATGCAAGGAACCTTATGCTCCAGGGGAGCAGATGCCCGTCTCGGTCCGGACATTAAAAAAAGCATTCCTTGCGGCCATTACTACGGCTAAATGGGTAAGGGAGATCCAGGTCCTGTCTACCCGGGACCCATACCTTCAAATTTGGGAGGACCGTGTAATCTTAAAGTTGGACCCTACCTTTTGTACCCAAAATAGCATCCTGACAGAACTTAAACCAGGAAATTGTTTTACCTTCCTTTTGCGAGAACCCCTCAAATGAGGAGCAGGCCCTCCACATGTTCGACGTCGGACGAGCAGCTATTGAATATCTAGAGGCCACTCGTAGTTGGAGACTAGACCATAACTTGTTCGTCCTGTTCGGGGGTAAAAGTAAGTGGAGGAAAGCCTCTAAAGCATCCATAGCAAGATGGATTACCTCTGTAATTTCCTTAGCCTATCAGTCAGAAGGCATTAGCCCCTGAAGGTTTAAGAGCCCACTTGACTAGAGCAGTGTCTACTTCCTGGGCTGAGAGAGCAGGAGCTTCAGTAGAGCAAATCTGTAGGGCTGCAACTTGGGCCAGGCTTGACACGTTTTGCAGGCATTATAAATTAGATGTGCTATCAGGCCAACAGACTGCTTTTGGAGGAAAGTTATCCAGGCAGTAATCCCACCCTGAGGAGGTACTCTGGTATTCTCTGGTGCTGTCAGGAGGAACGTCCTGGAAAATAAGTATTAGACCTACCGGTAATTATGTTTCCAGGAGTCCATCCTGACAGCACGGTTAGTTCCCTCCCTGATTATGCTGTGTCATATGTCGTAATATGATATTGTTTAAAAATAAAGGTGTTATGTTGCATTATCCATGGTGTGGTACTTGTCACTGAGGGAATTGGGGTGGGGTGGGGCCTTTTAACCTCTCGTGTGCCTTCTGTCCCTGTATGGAGGAGGATGCCCTCCATCGTGCTGTTAGGATGGACTCCTGGAAACATAATTACCGGTAGGTCTAATACCTATTTTCTGAGATTGACTTTGAAAAAGTTCTAAGTCAAGAATTATATTATGTAGAGGCCTTCAGATGGCAACTAAAATGGCCCTTGGGTTGACATTGGGTAGTCGGGAAAATGTAAAATGTAGAGAGGAAGTATGGTCAAAAATCAAGCCAAGGTCAATACAATGTAGAAATAGAAGTATAATGCAAAAATACAAGTATTTTTACCATAAAATATGAAATCTGTGACAGAACCTTTGAACAGTCCCTCTTGCACAGATGCGAACTGAGCCTCATTGGTTGTAAATCTCTGTCATAATGTTTAGCTTTGCTAGCTAATTAGCTAGGTGTCCTAACTTTGTGATATAAGCCTGTTAGTCAACTTTGGAAATTAAAGTTCAGAATCTAATAATTAGAATGGTGAATATAACCTGTCTAGCTTATAGTGATTGCAAATAAAATGTACAACATTGTAATTGTTCAATTAATAATATAATTGATATGTAGTGGTTATATATTCATCACAATGTATCTTTCTGTTATATGTTGCTTATGCTCTCTAATCATAGATGCATTACATCCTTTCTCTATATCAGGAGTAGATCAGTTTCAGCAAACACATACTCAAACTCTTCTATTTCTGTAACTTTTTCTAGTATGCACTGCTGGTAGCATGTAGAACATTGTTACATCCGTAATCCAGCACTCAGGTTCTAGGAAAAAATTAGAACAAAACATAGCTTTTTATTAAGTATGTATAAAAGCTGAGGATAAAAACTGCTGACACGTTTCAAATCAGATTAATCATTCTTACTCTGGCATAAAACCTAGGTTTTTCCACTGGAACCTGAGTGCTGGATTATGGATGCTGATAATTCCAATGCTGTTCCAGTTCTTCTTTTCTCTGCTTTTTCTTAATATTAGCTAGTTTTGTTTGTAACATTATATTCACATCACTTGATATTTGTCATTTTGATCTATTAACACATTGCAGAAATTAGGAACTGCTGTTAAACTTGTCAAGTTTCTTGTGAGCAAAAATAGATTAACTTTGTAGTATTGCGTTAATTATTTACTCCTTTGTGTTAACAGTTGTTTTTATGAATGGATTGATATAAAGTGCACCTTTCAGGATAATTATCTTTGTTGTCACGCCTGCCTGATCTGTGCATTTTATTTATGTTACTCATTGTATTATTTATAACATGAGGTATAGTAACTTGTTTGTATATCTTGAATGAATCGAATTGTATTGAATTTATTTTTAGGTGGAACGAATTGTTGACAAAAGGAAAAATAAAAAAGGTAAAGTTGAATATTTGGTGCACTGGAAAGGATATGATAGTGGTGATGATACCTGGGAACCAGAGCAACATCTAGTAAACTGTGAGGAATATATTCTTGAATTCAATAGAAGACACAGTGAAAAGCCAAAGGACAACACCACGATATCAAAATCAAATCGGACATCTCCTAATAATGCCAGAAAGCAAATCTCCAGGTCAACTCATAGTTCCCTATCAAGAGCTTCACCAAAATCTTTGACGCTTAATAAGGATGGTGACTCAAAAAATGCTCAACATTCTACCAGTCCAAAGTTACGCAAAAGTCCTTCTCAATTACTTCCAATAAGGAAAAATATGGACCTTTCTAGATCGGGTATCAAAATTCTTGTACCAAAAAGTCCAATGAAAAACAGGAATTCAGTAGATGGATTTCAAAATGTACCTGGAGAAAAGCTAAACCATATTGAACAAGAACAGGATTCTGTAGCACCAGAGGTAGTAACAGCTGAGAAACCAGTTGGAGCTTTACTTGGACCGGGTGCAGAAAGGGCTCGAATGGGAAGCAGACCAAGACCACCATCACTAGTGCCACAAATTCAGTTGCCGTTGGCTGTTACCACAGCATCAACATTAACTGTAAATGGAAAAGGTAAGAAATCATGCCTAACAAACTCCTCAAAATAAATTCTTGTGTATAGCAATTTTTTCTGCTGATTTTGGGCTGGACATGCAATCAACACTTCTGCTTGTTGATGATTAGTAATATTGTAAAGGTATAATTTATACTGACATAAGCTCTGCTTGACACCGCAGATTAGTCTATGTTAACATGGACTTCTATTGCATACTTGTTTGCAAGAGAATCTTATGCAGAAATCCAACATTGACCCTCAGACTTGTAGCTTGAACTTCATGATTCAACATGCTGAATACCCCCATATAATGAAGCTAGTATGTGAGTGGCTACCCACCACCATACTTTTTTCCGCAATGTGTATTTTAAATTCACAGCAGTATCTTTTTTTTTTTCTACAACCATTTAAATTGTAGTGTTGCTTTAACTTATTGTAAACTATGTGAGGTGGTTAGTTGTTGGATTTCATACATTTTGTAATGTGATCTGCATGAAAATTATGCAGTGTGAACGCTCCTTTTGGTACTTTCTCTTTGATTATTATATCGCTGTCTTTTGTACTTCATCCCTAGTCCCCCTCTAGGCATGAGGCCAGTTTCACAAGTCTTGATATTTCCCGTAGCGGGCAAGTGGGAAGAGTCGGTCAAAGTGCCTTAATTAGTGTATCTAATGTACCTTTTTTGAGAAGCTGCAGGCTGTTATTTTTAGGCTGGGGGACCAATATCCATGGCCCCTTACCAGCCTGCAAATACCAGGCCCCCAGCTGTCTGCTTTAGCAAGGCTGCTTGTCAAAAATGGGGGGGACCCCGCGCCGTTTTTTAAATTTATTTAAATAATTTAAAAAAAACAGCGTGGTGAATCCTCTATTCTTGATAACTTGCTTTGTTGAAGCTGACAGCTTAGGGTTGCAGCCCACAGATGTCAGTTTTACTTGGCTGTTTATCAAAAATTCAGGGGAACACACGCCATTTTTTAATTTATTTATAGCACAGGCGGTGGCATGCTCACATCGCTCTCTCACTGTTTCTAGCGGCAGCAGGTGTAGACTGATGGAGTAATAATCCCATCAGTTGAATATAACTCTCAACATTCTCACCTGCTCGCGCTGATCGCTCATAGAGCAAGGGAGAATGATGCAAGCGGTCTTCAGCACCCGTTACCGGGGGACAGCACTAACTGTACCGCTGCTTCCCTGGCGCTGGTACGTGTCACACTGATGACGTCCCTGAGTGACATCCGTGTGCACATATGCGGGACGTTTTGCAGTCCGTACTTCTGTTAAAAAAAAATAATGAAAAATCCAAAAACATGGAACGCCAAGAAATACCCAGACAAGAAAGATATATGTATATATATTTAAAAGGAGTATATCTTTATTAATTAGAATGAAAATCAGTAGGAACTAGGCAAACAAGTGGCACAAAATGTGCACGTATCAAGATTAATGAAAATAAAAAATTATATGTATATATAGCAGACCAATACTGCAAATGGCGGATATGAGATGTGTGTATATATATAACAAGGTGCGCGGTATCAAGATTTGGCGGTCCTTTAAGGTATATCTTACCTATATATTTTATTGAAACCCATGGCACTTTAAATATGCTATTTGGGTGATATTTTCACATCTAGTGTACTTTAGCCCATATCTTTGTGGATTTTTTTGATCTTCATGTATGTTTTTATGCACTGATATAAAGTGTTAATTTAAATTAAAGTTTAAAGTGTTACTTTTGACACTAATTGAATCTTATTGTGCACATTTTTGTTTTATGTAAACTTTTTTTTCATGTTTTTATATGGTAATTGTTACACACCTTGGTGTGCTATTGGCTTTTGATTTTTTTTAATTATATTATTATAATTTTTTTTATTTTTTAGATATATATACCTTATGTCTGCCATTTGCAGTATTGGTTTTGATATATATAATTTTTATTTTTATTAATCTTGATACGTGCACATTTTGTGCCACTTGTTTGCCTAGTTCCTATTGGTTTTTATTCTAATTAATAAAGATATACTCCTTTTTAAATATATACATTTCTTGGCGTTCCATGTTTTTGGATTTTTCATTGGTTTCCCCTTGAAGTGGTTTCCATTTTCTTCTCAGAACACCCTGGGTATTACCTGTGTGATATTTAACATAATTTTAATTTAATTGCTGGGTGTTACTGTTGTGTTTTCTGTTAAAAAACTGACATGTCAGTGTATTTTGCCCACGGACACATGGCCTGTGGAAACACACTGACATGTGCCACACGGTCCATGGAAACACACTAAGTAAGTGCGCAGACCTATTCACTTGAATGTGTCTACACGTGAAGACTGTCACCACACGTACAGGACACACTGACGTGTGAAAGAGGCCTAACATAGTGTATCAGCCTTGCTTGTTGAAACCAACAAACCACCTTGTATGTAGCATTTTTCTTCATGAACAAGGCAGAGCTATGTGCACAGAGCTGCTAACATGGCACAAGAGTTCCTGTGGTTGTGTGCCACTCTATGCTGCCTCCACTCAGGATTATTGCCAGATTTTTTTTATTTTTTTTTTTAGATTTCAGATCTGCAAAACCTAGAATTTTTCCCTTGCTTGGTTAATAAATTTGATATGTTTCCATCCAACACATTTATGTCCTACCTATAGAATTGAAAAGTATTTAAAAACACTACAATGCAAAGGCCATTAATGCTTAATTAATAGAAAACCAACATTACAAAATGACATGCTCTAAGTCCATATTCTACCTTTTCTTTACATCCGTGGTAAAGTGCCTTGAAATTGCATACATTATATAAAAGTGACTATTCTAAGCCCTGGCCTTATGTATTGTAGTTTGCATTGCCAATGTTTTATTTTTTTTTTGTATATTTTACCTCTTACATCATAGCATTACTTTAATATGTCACTCTGCAGTTTTCTAAATTATAAATGCTTTTCTAATGTTGGATTATTCAGTTCCAAGTAGTGCTGCATAAAATATATTTATCTGGATTCCAATCTGGTTTTGGGCCACTTGAATCTTCAGCCTTTGTACAGTCAACGTACCGTTGCTTTGTTGCATTCATTGTATGAAGCGCTTTATGCCAGGCAATGTGCATTAAGCAGATGTTGAAAAACCTGTTGATCATGATACAGTGTTACAAAGTGCATTGCTTATTAGGTTTCCACCCAGTTTGTGAAGCTGGACATACATTATATCAGTGAGTTTCAGACTATGAGATGGACCTTAATTATCAGACACCCTCTAATTGTTGGAGAAAAGTACAATTTATTGCATTTTTTTTCCTTCCATTTTAAATGTTGCTTTATTTCCTAACCAATAGTATAACATGTTAATTTTATTTTGTGGGTCAGTGCAATGATAGTGACTACTTATTTTTTTCAAGTTTTACTACTTATGCAGCATGAAAACTCTTCATATTATGAAAATTATTTGGCTTTGTATCGCAATACTCTGAGAGTAACAACTCATTTTTATTATTTCTCGTTGTTTTCTTATATGTGGAATTTACCTTGCAGATTAAAAATAATATAATTTTATCATTAGAATTGTTACAGATGTAGTGATGCCAATTATAGGTACTTTTTTAGGCATCCTACCAGGCCATGTCTAACTCCTCTATAAAATAACATTTTAGAAAAAAATTTGAAGTAAAAAAAAAATCTGTTTCCTTTAAAAATTAACAAATAGTAGTAAAATGGAGAAATCAAGTGTACATATTTGTTATTGCCACATTCATAGCCATGAGCAAAATCAAGCTACTACTATTTGTTACTTTTAACATATATACATCAAATGTTATTTCATCTCTATTACAGTGGTTTAATTGCTTTTTTTACCATTAGGCCGGCGTCACACTGGCGACATAATCGGACGACTGCAATGCGATGAAAAATCGTATTGCAGTCTGCCCTATGTTAATCTATGGAGCAGCTCCCAGTATCAGATTTTTTGTGGTCCGTTTTAAACGTCCGTGTACAATCGCAGCATGCTGCGATTGTCACCGATTGTGGGTCGACAATCGCCAATGCAAGTCTATGGGAGCGATGAAAAATCGGATTACAAACGGACCACACTGTGTGACTTGCGATGAAATCGCATCGGTGTCCTTTAGAAAAGCCGGCAATTCATTCCCCGGCTATACTGTAAAATCACACTGACAGCTTTAATAAAGAATAGAAAGAATACATATACACACATAGAATACACATATATATATATATATATATATATATATATATATATATATAATTGTGACATGTATATATATATTTATATTTCCTAGACTTCTACATACTGTAATAGCCGCAAATTCAATTGCCGGCTTCTGTGAAATCACAGAAGCCGACATGAAATGATACATTGTTTCCACACAGTTATCCATGTCATTTCCTGTATTTTGATATTTGTTTAGAACTTACAATTACATGAGTGTATTTGTGCAAAATTTCAGACATGTAGGGGTTAATTAAAGGTGTAATTTCGTTGAAAAAAAATGCGTGGGCTCCCGCTGTATTTTCTCCACCAGACAGACAAAGCAAAGCGAGGGGGGTAGATAATAACAGCCTAGGGAGGGTACATTTTTTGTGCCCCCCCTGGCTACTAACATCTGCCCCCAGACACCCCAGAAAGGGCAAATCTATAATTAGATTCGCCCTTTCTGGCACTTTGCCCGTCTATTCCCATTGCCCTGTAGCGGTGGCGAATGGGTTAATAATCTCACCTTACTGTCACCTTAGTATTGAAAGGTGACCTTAAGGCAGGTTAATAATTGAGAGCTGTCAATTAGACAACTATCAATTATTAATCCTATTGTATGAAAGAAAAATCAAACACACGCAGTTTAATAAAAAATAAGTTTAATTAAATAATCACATAGTTTTTTACCATATTTTATTTTCCTGCTAAAACCATTTCCTGTAATAAAAATAAAAAAAAAAAAAAAATTATACTTACCAATCCGATGTACAGTTAGGTCCCACGCTGTAATCCATCAGAAAGGGTTAAGAGGTTACAGTTAGCAGGGAGATAATTCTGTCTACTAGCTCTAACCCCATGAATGAATAAGTTCCTCTCCCAGCGAAAGTAGAGGAATAGATTCATGAATGGAGCTTAATTGATTTATTGGCAATTTAACTTTAGTGACCTGACCTAAAGGGAAAGTGGACACAATCAATTAAGCTTCATTCATGAAACACATCCTCTCCTGTCGCCAGGAGAGGAACTTATTCATTCAGGAGCTTTGAGCTGAGCATGCAGGATTACTTGCACTGCTTGGCTCAAAGCTAGTTAACCCTTTGTGAAGGATTACAGCGTGGGACGTGACAGATCAGCGGAATAGGTAAGAATAATGTTTTTTTATTTTTTTATCTTTATTTTAGGAGATCAATGGCTTCGCACGGATTAAGTGTAAAATAAAATATGGTCAAAAAAATGTGTTTTTATTTCATTAAAATTAATTTTTATTAATGTGTCTGTGTTTTTTTTAATTTACTTCAATAGGATTAATAATTGATAGTTGTCTAATTGACAGCTCTCAATTATTAACCTGCCTTAAGGTCACCTTTCAATACTAAGGTGACAGTAAGGTGAGATTATTAACCCATTCGCCACCGCTACAGGGCAATGGGAATAGACGGGCAAAGTGCCAGAAAGGGCGAATCTAATTATAGATTTGCCCTTTCTGGGGTGTCTGGGGGCAGATGTTAGTAGCCAGGGGGGCACAAAAAAAAGTACCCTCCCTAGGCTATTATTATCTGCCCCCACTCGCTTGCTTTGTCTGTCTGGTGGAGAAAATACAGCGGGAGCCCACGCATTTTTTTGTCAACGAATTTACACCTTTAATTAACCCCTACATGTCTGAAATTTAGCACAAATACACTCATGTAATTGTAAGTTCTAAACAAATATCAAAATACAGGAAATGACATGGTTAACTGTGTGGAAACAATGTATCATTTCATGTCGGCTTCTGTGATTTCACAGAAGCCGGCAATTGAATTAGCGGCTATAACAGTATGTAGAAGTCTAGGAACTATAAATATATGTATATATACATGTCACAATGACATGTATATATATATATATATATATATATATGTGTTCTATGTGTATATATCTATTCTTTTTTTTGTGATTGAAATACTATTCTTTTGGATCCATTATATGTCAGTTTTGCAAGCCTGCGAGAAAATCTCGCAAGTCGGATGAAAATCGGATGTTACAAGGTACACACACATGCGACTAAATCGCATCTTTGAAGGAAAATCGGATGCCAGAAGGATGTGTGATGTTTGCATTTTGATCCGACAATCGACCGTCTAAAACGGACCGATTTTTTGTCGTTGTGTGTGACGCCGGCCTTAATGCTAAAAACATTAATGGTATGTGCACACGTTGCGGATTGGGCTCAGGAATTTCCTGAGCAGATTCTTCCTCTCTTGGCAGAATCCGCCATGAAATGGGTGTAGAAACTCTATCATGAAATGGGTGTAGAAACTCTGCGGAATCCGCACAAAGAATTGACATGCTGCGGAAAATAAACCGCTTCGGATTACGTGCGGAATTTTCCGCAGCATATGCACAGCAATTTATTTTTCCATTGCTTAACATTGTATGGTCAAACTCTTGCAGATCTGCAGCGATCCTGCACGGAAAATCCGCTGCGGATACGCAACAAATCCGCAACGTGTGCACACAGCCAAAAACTAATTATCCCTTTCCCGGCATCCGCTGTGCATGTACAGCACAGTCTGAAGTGCGTTTTCGCAAACTGCTGTGCGTGTTATTTTGCTGGCTCACAAACAGCCGGCAAAATCTTTAGTAGATGTCAGCTATATATCATAGCGGACACCCTACTGTAAAGGTTGCAGTTGGTGCTAGCACTGATCACGGCCATGTAACCCCTCTGATTTTGCAATTTTAAAACTTTACATTTGTATGCCCTTATGTCCCGTTCCATTTTTAGATTTGTGGCAGCTCTGGTTCCACTCTGTTTAAATGTAGCTTTTCCTTTCAGGCCAGCGCGGGTTATGTCAGTTTTTTCCTCACTGGCAATCTTCTGCTGTTGCAGAGTTGCTGGGTCAGCTGATGTGGGTGGTGACCACTCGCACCATCCTTTAAATAGTCAGGTGACTGTTGGTGATAGAGTTTCTCTGGAGACAAGTTGATGTGTGAGGAGCTCCCTGGTGCCAGCATGTTTCAGCTGTTTGATGTCCTGGTGTCGTATCCTACGCTGAGTGGAGTTTAGAGTCCGACTTCATTGTCCTCTGCGGTGTGGATCTTGGCAGCAGAGTCTGGAATAAGTGTGTTGTTTTTTCCTCGTCCCTTTTGTGTTTGTCTCTGTCCCCTGTGTGGTACCATCTGCAGTGGTAAGGCTAGCGCCCCTTGCCGGCCAGTGTACTAGCCAGAGCAGTGTTAGGTGACAACGAGGGATGAGGTTCCTGACGGCGGTGGGGGGAAGGACCAACTTAGGGCATTAAGGGAGTGCAGGGACAGGCTCACGTTTGAGCAGGAGGTGAACATTCCTACATTTCCCTATTGATAGGGCCTTCCTTCCCCCTTTTCCATCCGGTTGTGTGGATGTTGCGCTGACCGACCCAACCACCCTCCTCCCTCCCCCCGTTGGGTCGAGGCACATCGTGACATTTTAAATCAGATAATTAAATTATCCCACACCAAATAGTTAATAAATAACATTTCCTGTGTTTCTACTTTACATCTGCATCATGTTTGAAACATTTTCTTTTTGTTAGAATGTTAGAGGGGTTTACAACTTTAGCAGCCTCATCCTTTTTTTCAGCAAATTTACAAAACTTGTTTCTTTAAAGAGCTGTTCAGACTGAAATGGACTTTGAGGGAAACACCCCAAAAGTGATACCATTTTAAAAACTGCACCCCTCAAACACTTCAAAACTGTTTTTGGGAAATTGTGTAACCCTTTTGATGCTACAAAGGAATTAATGCAAAAGTGGAATGAAAATGAATTTTAACTCTAAAATCTTTTAAATTTCTCACTTTTGCAAAAGGTAACAGCAAAAAGTGGACCTGACAGTTTGTTACCACTTTCTGATGAGCATAGCAGCACCCCACATGTAGTCAAAAAGATCTGTTTGGACAAACGTCAGGGATCTGAGCGGAAGGAGCAACATTTGAATTTTGGAACACAAACTTGGCTGAAAGAGATGTCGGCCACTTTGTCTCATTTGCAGGGCCCTAAGATGCCTAAACAACAAAAAATACTCACAACTGACCCCATTTTGGAAACTACACCCCTTAAGGATTTTATCCAGGGGTATAGTGAATATTTTGAACCCCCATGTACTACACAGAATTTGATAACGTTAAAAAATTCTTTTTTAAAAAAAAAAATTCTTGCTTTAGCTCCAAATTTCTCACTTTTGCAAGCTGTAGCACCAAAAAGTGGACCCAACAGTTTGTTACCCACTTTCTTACGAGTGCATCGATACCCCACAAAAAGTTCTGTTTGGACAAACGGCAGGGCTTGGAATGGAAGGCGCACAATTGAATTGCATTTTGGAACACAAATTTGTCTCTTTTTGGATTAAATTGTCATGTTTGCAGAGCCCGTGTGTTTAAGAACAATAGAAAAAATTTTGTAAATTATACCCTCCCCAAAGTATCTGTGTAGGGAGGTAGTGAGTAGTTCGATACCACCATTTTTATGCAGTTGAAGCAATTGACAGGTTTGAAAAATCACATTTTGTATTTTGTCCACTGTCACGTTCATGAATCTTTTTTTTTTTTTTTGTACATTCTGTGGAATACACCTCAAATTTTATTACACTAGTTTTTGTAGTAATTGTGTACACGTGGTACCCTTGGTGAAGAAATGGCGTTGTTAGTTTCCAGTCATTTTTACCTGGGATGCCAATTGTCTGGGGGGCAGTTTGGTGGGTTTATTTGGTGGTCCATAGCTTCATAAGTTAGAAAGGTGTACTTTGTTATGCTTGAACATATTTTGTATAATTTGACGCTGTATTTGGCGCTCTTGGATGGAATAAATTGACGAAATGACAGACTTCCCTTGAAACTCACGAAGGACTCGTCAACTGCAACATTTTATTCTGCGGAATAGGAATTTAGAAATTAATCTTTTAGGAGGGAAATTAGGGTTCTCAATTTGTTAAGGCGATCGTAGTTGGGGTAATTTATTGGAGCTGCTTGGGAATTACCACTGAGATGTAAGAATCTCATTAGGGCTTCATAACGTGCTTGGAACTTTGACAGCTGCAAATGCAGAGGTGCTGTGGACAGATTCTGTTGCCCAGTAGAACTGGAGAGTAGATTTTTTTTTTCACTAAACCCACGTTGAGGGTAGGGCCCAAAAAATGTTTTATTTCAGTGACATTTGTGGGGATCCATGAATGGGAATTAAAGGATGTGGGTTTGTGGGAAATATATTGTTGGGCATATAAAGTGGTTTGGTGGGCAATTGTAGGACTTCTGGGGTAACAAAAATTTGGAAAAATTCAGAGGCTGCTGAAAAAAGAGGAATTTGAGGGGAAAATGCATTGTCAGGACAAAAATTGGGCTTTTGCTTACAGTGATCAAAAGTCAGGGACCATTAGAAAAAAATCCCTGCTGCTGCTGGTTGGCAGATCTCGGGGGCGCACTGCACATGCGCTTGCCATTTTGCTTCAGTATGAGGAGGAGGAGGGCCAGGGGATAGCATATCCAGTACCGTCGATGACCTGGGGACATAATTTCTCTCTCCTGTGTTATGTCAGAGGAGCGAGAAATGATTTTTAAATTGGACTTTACTATTTTTTTTAACATGATCGACTTTATTCATTGAATCATCTGAGAGGACCGGAAAAACCTGGTCATGTTCTCTGGGTTCTCAGCTACCCCCGGTTAATTTATTTTAGTGCCATCAAAAAGTGGCAAGAGGGAATAAGGCCCTTTAACTCCCGCCATTAAAAGGTGTAACGGCAGTCATTAAGTGCTTAAACTCATCTCACACTAAACAAGCTCCCACATAGCTCTTTTGACAGAAAAATATAGTTAAAGTTGTTACAGCAAGTTCTGTTTTTGTTTTCCCCTATGGGGCTAAGACCATACCTTCTGTTAGTTGCTAACTACCTTGCCTGTTCTGATCTGTGATGATCTGTCCTGGCTCAGTGTAAACAATAACTAAAAACAATTGCTGCTTGTTTGTTCTGTCTCCCAAAAATTGGACTCAAAAGCGAATAAAAGTCATGTACCCTCAAAAGGCACCAATAAAAAACACTGGAGCCCCTTAGTAGCCATAGACTAGTACTGCGCTTTGTCTCCCAATGAAGTGAATGTACTGCAGTATTTGTCGGCGGCCACCAAGCAATGTGTGGGGCTACTGTATTTATCCTGTACATCACATCTGTACACTGTTGGAGCGGTTATCAGCTGATCAGTGCGTGTGCCAGGTGTCAGACCCCCACTGATCTTATTAAGAGATGAGTCTTCGTTTTTAGTTTCTGGAAAACCCACTTAAGAATTTATGTGGTTAGTGTCTCCAGAAGCACATGCTCAAAAATACAATGTTAGCAATCTTCACTTTGCATCATCCAATGCACACTAATTAGTGGAAAACACCAGTGGGGTCAAAATATCCTAATTTCCCTGAGTGTAATTTGTAAAATGGAGTCTCTTGGGGATTTATACTGTTTTGTCAGTTTCAGCTGCAGATGGAAGGAAGAGAGCCACAGTATTCATTACTGATGGGTAGGCGGAGCCCCAGATAGGATTGACACCTCAGATTAAAAGCGTGTTGATCCGGCCTCTCCAGCTCGGGCTCCTCCTACTCAGCTCTTCAGTCTAAGATTTGAGGTCTCAAAGGATAGTCGCTGCTGATGCAGCTCCTCAGAAGATTTTATTATTTTATATCGGACAGGAGACTTGGATCACCAGAGGTGGTCTAGAGGTCTCAGGGGTCTCAGCGCTGCTGTACCCCAACCTCTCCCTTGGCGGATCTGTAATTACATAATGGTCCCTGCAGAATCTTGCCGGCCCTGGGGGATGAGGAGAGCTTCCCTGGCGGGGGCGCAAACCGCACACTGGGGTCACTGCGTTCCTCGCCCTGGGGGGAAGCATGGGCACAAGCGCCACAAATCCTGAGGGGTCCCTGTGGCGCTAAGCTGGTGAGTACTCCGCAATCTTTATTATTATTGTGTGAGTGCTTTAGCGTCCGCTGTGGCAGCGCTATTACATGTTTATCAGTGTGACTTTCAGCGCTGCGGTGGCAGTGCTGTTACATGTAAATGTGGTGTTTGTGCTTACTTTTGTCCGCAGGCAGATGCCTGCAGGACAGGGGGGGGGGCAGGAGCGAGAGAGTTAGCGCTCATTTTTTGAGCCGGCGGGGGGCATGGCCTAACGCTTCCCGGTCTTTTGTGCAGGAAGACGCGCGCTCTGATGCTTCTCTTCTGGCTCCCTCTCTGCGGCGGCCATTACTAAGGCTCCCGGGCTCCTCAGACGCTCCTCTCGTCCCAGTCACCACGGCCAGCTGGGTGAGTGTTAATTCCTCACCCTGCAGCGCAGAGATTGCTATCCTGCAGCTGCGGTCTCAATAGAGACCTTGATTTTTAGCTGGGACTCACACAATATTATTTGTGGGGAGTCTGCGACATTAACCCTTCCTGAGGGTTATTTCTGCCAGCGTTTTTTCTTTACTAATACCGTTGGGGTAGCTCCATCTGTTAGAGAGCTTTAACCCTTCAGCGCCTCCTTTTTTGCAAAAAAAAAAAAAGCCACATTTTTTGCTGGTACTGCCGTTTGACCTACTATATACAGGTGAGGCATGTCTGAACAGAGTTCAGAAGCCGCGGACCATGTTCCAGTTCCGCTTCGGCAATCTGATACGCAGACCTCAACAGCGTCCAGCGCTGCGGTTGAAGGTCGCAGTGATGCAAAATTGGATGATATTGCTCGTTCGCTTAATAGCTTGTCTAACCTTTTAGGTCAATATGTGTCAGCTAGATCCTCTCAGGATAGGAAGCGACACAGGCCGTTACCGTCTTTTCCGCGTAGCGAATCAGACGCTTCTGATTTGGATGGTGGACAGGGTTCCCCTTTAAGTTCGGATGGAGAGATATCCGATTCAGACAAGGAGGAACGGCAGGGGCGTTCTCTTGTGAGACGTACGGAGGCATTTATTGAAGCCATGAGAGAGGTTTTACAGTTACCGGAGGTGGTAACTAGTCGTCCTGGAAAATCAGCACGAATGTACCAGGAGTACCGTAATTCGAGATCAACATTGCCAGCTCTGGATGAGCTTAATAGTGTAATAGAGAAGGAACGTCTGTGTCCAGATAGACGTTTTCGTGGAACGCGGTTCTTTGACGCACTTTATCCGTGTTCTGCGGAGTTGAAGGATAATTGGACTCCTTCTCCTGAAGTGGATGTTTCGTTATCACAGCTTAGCAAAACCTCATTGCTTCCTGTCAAAGGGAAGGTGAGTTTGCAGGAACCGTTGGACAGAAAAACGGAGATGGCGGCAAAATCAAACTATGAGGCCGCGGGTCATGGTTTCCGAGCGGTGCTAGGATCCATGTGTGCTTCTAGGGCTTCTCTAGGCTGGCTAGAACGTCTAAGGACAGCGTTGCAAAATGGATCTCCGTTATCTGACATGGAGGAGATTGTCGAATGGTTAGATACTGCAGCCCGTTATATCTATGATGCGGGTCTGGATACGGCGTCTCTTCTGTCCAGGGCGCAAGCTGCAGCGGTCACAGTCAGAAGAGCTTTATGGCTCAGACAGTGGACCGGGGACGCGGTCTCCAAACAAGGTTTACTGGCCTTGGCTTATAAGGGTGGTCATCTTTTTGGATCTGACCTCACAGAGCTGATTACCAAAGCAAAGGCAAAAGAAGCAGCGTTACCACAGCGTAGGGCCGTGGCTTCTGTATCTAGCAAGCCTGGTGTTTATAGTGGTCGACGGTCCTCTCGGGGCCGGGGACGATTCGGTCAGTCCTCTTGGGGATCGGGTCGTTCTTTTTTCTCGGGAAAAAAGTCCACCCAGAAATCTCGCACTCCCTGGAAGCAGAATTTTCGTCAAGACAAGCGGGAATCTGACAAGAAGCCCGCCAAGACGGACTGACGCCAGGGGTCCACTCGAGGACTCTCGAGTGGGGGGTCGCCTGCTCCAGTTCAAGGCGACTTGGATGTCTCGCGTTCCAGATTCCTGGGTAACGCGGGTCGTGTCGGCAGGCTATTTCATAGAGCTCTCTTCTCGACCCCCAAACACTTTTTGCCAGTCTCGCATTCCGTCAGAGCCCGAGCTTTTTGTCGCTCTGCAGCGAGAGGTGGATTTTCTCCTACAGAAGGGTGTGGTGATACCGGTTCCGTCAGAGGACCGGGGAAAAGGTTTTTACTCCAACCTCTTTGTGGTTCCCAAAAAGGAGAACAAATTTCGTCCGATTCTGGATCTCAAAAGATTGAATCGGCATGTCCACACCCGGAAATTTCGCATGGAGTCACTTCGCTCCGTTGTAGCAGCTCTGTCGCAGAACGATTTTTTGGTGTCAATCGACATTCGCGACGCCTATTTGCATGTTCCCGTCGGAAGGGCTCATCAGCGTTTTCTTCGGTTTGCCATAGGTCAGGATCACTACCAGTTCGTGGCTCTGCCTTTCGGCTTAGCCTCAGCGCCCAGAGTCTTTACAAAAATTCTGGCGCCCCTCATGGCAATTCTTCGAAGACAGGGGATTACGATCCTTCCTTATCTGGACGATCTTTTGATCGTGGCTTCCTCGGAGGAGGAGGCAGTGACGGCTCGCGATTTGTCTCTTCAGCTTCTGAAGGACTTCGGTTGGCTGGTCAATTGGGAGAAGTCGTTTCTGGAACCGTCGCGGGTGATCCTCTTTTTGGGGATGCATTTCGACACGGTACGGGCGATAGTTTCCCTACCTCTGGACAAACAGTCATGTCTTCTTCGACATGTACAGATCATGAAATCCTCGACAGCGATGTCTCTTCGGAAGTGTATGCGTCTTCTGGGATTAATGGTGGCATCCATGGAGGCAATTCCGTTTGCCCAGTTTCATTCCAGGGCTCTCCAAAGGTTCATACTGAGTCGTTGGAATCGGTCGCAATCACTGGATTGCAGTGTCACCATTTCTCGCGGGGTGCGAGAATCCCTAGGATGGTGGTTACGTCCAGGAGCGTTATCCCTGGGGAAGTCCTTCCTCCCTCCGAAGTGGTCGGTCATAACCACCGATGCCAGCCTGACGGGCTGGGGGGGTGTTTGGAACGATCTCTGGATTCAGGGGGTGTGGTCATCGGAAGAGTCTGTTCTACCGATCAACATCCTGGAATTGAGGGCGATTTTTATTTGCCTCCAACACTGGACGGTCCCTTTGAGTGGTCGGCCAGTCCGAGTGCAGACAGACAATGCTACGGCGGTCGCGTATATCAATCACCAAGGCGGGACAAGGAGCTCCAGGCTCATGTTGGAGGTGTCCCGGATCCTGATGTGGGCCGAGGCCAGAGTACCAGCCATTTCGGCGATCCACATTCCAGGGGTTCAGAATGTTACGGCGGACTTTCTCAGTCGCGAGAAGATGGATCCCGGAGAATGGAGTCTTCATCCGGAAGTTTTTGCACTGCTGTGCTCCCGATGGGGAACTCCCCATGTGGATTTGATGGCATCCAGGTCCAATGCCAAGCTACTGACGTTTATGTACAGGTACAAGGACCCGAAGGCTGTGGCGGTGGATGCTCTAGTTGCTCAGTGGGACCAGTTCGAGCTAGTCTACGTGTTCCCGCCAATATCCCTACTTCCTCTGGTGCTGCGTCGGATCAGACTAGAGAGAATCTCAGCTATCTTGATAGCTCCAGATTGGCCAAGAAGGACGTGGTTATAGACACTAATGTCGCTATTAGCGGCACCTCCGTTTCCACTTCCTCTTCGACCGGACCTGTTGTCTCAGGGGCCAGTTTGTCATCCGGACTTGGAGTCTCTGCGTTTGACGGCGTGGCTCTTGAGACCGAAATATTAACCCGTAGAGGTTTCTCAGCCAAAGTCATTGCTACTCTGCGAGCGGCTAGGAGTCCGGCTACTACTAAGATTTACCACAGGACTTGGGAAGCCTTCTTTTTGTGGTGTTCGAGTTCTTCAAAGGACCTGAGAAAATTTTCTATTCCCAATTTGTTAGCTTTTTTACAACACGGGTTGGATAAAGGTTTGGCAGTTAGCACCCTGAGGGGTCAGATTTCTGCTCTGTCCTTACTTTTTCGGAGGGCTATCGCCTCGCGCAGAGACGTACGTTCCTTTTTTCGTGGAATAACCCGTCAGTTTCCGCCGCGGATAACACCTGTATCTCCTTGGCGGCTCAACCTTGTTTTGGAGGCTCTTCAGCATAAGCCTTTTGAGCCTATGGACTCTGCTAGTCTTTCTTTAATTTCTTGGAAGGTGGCCTTCCTAGTGGCAGTCACCTCTTTGAGAAGGGTTTCTGAGTTGGCAGCTCTTTCATGCTCACCTCCTTTTCTGGAGTTTTTTCCGGATCGTGTAGTACTTCGTACACGGGGTGATTTTTTACCTAAGGTGGTGTCACAATTTCATGTTAACCAGGATATTGTGTTGCCTTCACTCTGTCCGGAACCAAAGAATGTGAAAGAGCGGGCCTTGCACACATTGGATTTAGTGCGGGCTTTGAAGTTTTACTTGTCTATTACTCAAGTTTTTCGCAAGTCTGACTCCCTGTTTGTGATTCCAGAAGGTCGTCAGCGTGGTCACCGAGCTTCCAAGGACTCTATAGCTCGTTGGATTCGGTCAGCCATTTTGGAAGCTTACCGTCTTCAGGGTGAATCTTGCCCAGTTAAGATTCGAGCTCATTCCACGAGAGCTGTGGCTTCATCGTGGGCTTTCCATCAAGGGGCCTCGGCAGCTCAACTCTGCCGGGCGGTGACTTGGCGCTCCGTCCACACTTTTACAAGGTTTTATAAGGTGGACGTCAGTGCTTCTGCTGATGCAGCCCTGGGGCATAGGGTTCTGCATGCAGCTGTAGTTTAAAGTTCTCAGTGAACTTATGTTGAGCGCTTGTTGCGCTTTTATTTAGGTTGTTGGGTTTTCTGCCTTTTGTTGGTATTTTCCCACCCTTATTTTTGAACTGCTTTGGGACGTCCCATCAGTAATGAATACTGTGGCTCTCTTCCTTCCATCTGCAGCTGAAAGACGGATTTTGGTAAGAACTTACCTGTAAAATCCTTTTCAGCGAAGGAAGGAAGAGAGACACAGCACCCTCCCATGGCAGAAGTGTGTTGGTATTTTCAGATGCGGCGTGACCCTCCTCTGATTGCGATTATCTGGGCTGAGGTTAACGCGCTAAGGCTCTGTTCCAGCATCGCCAGCTTATCGCAGTAGTCAGGTCGTTCGTGAGTAGTACCTGAAACTCTGTGGTTTTCTTCATATTGCACGCATAACCTGTCTCTTTATCCTTCAGAAGGGGTTATGTTGCTCCGCTGGTGATCTTTACTCTTCCTTTAAGCTTGGGTACGACTGAAGAGCTGAGTAGGAGGAGCCCGAGCTGGAGGGGCCGGATCAACACGCTTTTAATCTGAGGTGTCAATCCTATCTGGGGCTCCGCCTACCCATCAGTAATGAATACTGTGTCTCTCTTCCTTCCTTCGCTGAAAAGGATTTTACAGGTAAGTTCTTACCAAAATCCGTCTTTTAGGGGCTCTGCAAATGGAGCCCAGATATTACTAGCTCACAGAAAAGTAAGTCATAAAACATGTAATCATTATTAAATAAAATAAGGTATATATGAAGGGGTATTTCTATCTCCAAGATCCCATCCCAATGATGTAGGTGTAATAATATTGCCAAATGCCTCCAATTAATAATTTAATATCATTTTCCTGATTTGCTATGTCTATTTCCACATTTTCTAGCATTGCAGGATATAGTGACAATTAGTTAGCTAGTTGCTAGTGGTCATAAACCATGACTACCTAAGGTCTTGTAATGCCTGCAAATTAGGGAAGAGACACAACGAATCAGAAAAACTGTACTACATTTCTATTTGGAGGTATTAGCTATTATTATTATTACACCTACTACATATTGGAATCAGATCTTGGAGATATATACACGGCGCTGCAGGAGCTGTATTCTCTCATTTTGCCATATATATACAGTATATATATATATATATATATATATATATATATATATATATATATATATATATGTATATTAATATACATATATATATATATATATACAGTACAGACCAAAAGTTTGGACACACCTCATTTAAAGATTTTTCTGTATTTTCATGACTATGAAAATTGTACATTCACACTGAAGGCATCAAAACTATGAATTAACACGTGTGGAATTATATACTTAACAAAAAAGTATGAAACAACTGAAAATATGTCTTATATTCTAGGTTCTTCAAAGTAGCTACCTTTTGCTTTGATGACTGCTTTGCACACTCTTGGCATTCTCTTGATGCATTGAGCATTTGAAAGTGGTCTCTTAATTTTTGGCAGAGCTGTATATTGTGTGATGATCGTGCGGGCTCACGCTGAGCACCATCGCTATCAAATGCGGGTGTCAGCTATATATGAGAGCTTACACCCTGCAGCAATGCCCATGTTCGGGCTTTCAGGCAGGAGCTGACATGTCTCCTCCCTGAATGTCAGACACCGATCTATTGCTTTAATGCAGGGTATTAGATCAGCGATCTGTCAGTGTAAAGTTGATGTCCCATCCTGGGACAATGTAAAAAACAAAGTCACCAAATAAAAAACAAAAAAATAAATTTTTACAATTCTGACCACTGTCTCTTTATGAGGTTATAACTCTGGAACGCTTCAACGGATCTTCGCGATTCTGAGACTGTTTTCTCGTGACATATTGTACTTCTCGTTAGTGGTAAAATTTCTTCGATATACCTTGCGTTTATTTTCTTTTGGGGGAGGCGTTTATACCGTTCCGCGTGTGGTAAAATTGATAAAGCAGTTTTATTCTTCGGGTCAGTACGATTACGGCGATACCTCATTTATATAATTTTTTTTATGTTTTGGCGCTTTTATAGAATGAAATCAATTTTATATAAAAATTATTATTTTTGCATCGCTTTATTCTGCGAGCTATAACTAACTTTTTTATTTTTTCACTGATGATGCTGTATGATGGCTCGTTTTTTGCGGGACAAGATGACGTTTTCAGCGGTACCATGTTTATTTATATCGGTCTTTTTGATCGCGTGTTATTCCACTTTTTGTTCGGCGGTATGATGATAAAGCATTGATTTTTTGCTTTGTTTTTTTTTTTTTTAAGGGGTTCACTAAAGGGGTTAACTAGTGGGACAGTTTTATAGGGGGGGTCGTTACGGACGCGGCGATACCAAATATGTGTACTTTTATTGTTTTGTTTTTTTTATTTACAGGAAAAAATGAATTTATTGGGGAATATTTTTTTTTTTTATGATTTTTTTTTTTACCACTTTTATTTTTATTTTTTTTACTTTGTCCCAGGGTGGGACATCACTGTATTTTAGCAGATCGCTGGTGTGACAGTGTGCACAGCACTCTGTCACACCAGCGATCGCTCTGGCATCGCTGCAGGCTTCCTCAGCGCCTGCTCTCAGCAGGCACTGAGGAAGCCGCCTCCCTGCAGGACCCCGGCGCCATCTTGGATCCGGGGACCTGGAGGGAGGACGGACCCTCGGAACAGCTCGACACATCGCGCTGCTCTGAGGGTCTCGGGAGCGCGCAGGGAGCCCCCTCCCTGCGCGATCCTCCCCTGTGCCCCCGGTACACCGCGATCATGTTTGATCGCGGTGTGCCAGGGGTTAATGTTCCGGGAGCGGTCCGTGACCGCTCCTGACACATAGTGCTGGGTGTCAGCTGTGATAAACAGCTGACACCCGGCCGCGATCAGCTGCGCTCCCCCCGGGAGCGCAGCTGATCGCCCATGACGTACTATTCCGTCCATGGGAATTAGGTCCAGGGTCACATGTACGGAATAGTACGTCTGATGGAATAAAGGGGTTAATCCAATAAATACTTAATTATGTAAAAGAAAAAATCTACCAAAAAAGTACACATATTTGGTATCGCCGCACCTGAAAACGACACGCCCTATAAAATTATCCCACTAGTCAACCCCTTCAATGAACACCGTAAAAAAAAATAAAAAACAGGCAAAAAACTATGTTGTATCATACCGACGAACAAAAGTGGCATAAAACGCGATCACAAAGACGAATGTAAATAAAAATGGTAGCTCTGAAAACGTCAACTTGTCCTGCAATCTGAAAATTAAAAATGTTTTAGCTCTAACAATAAAGTGATGCAAAAATAATTATTTTATTTATAAAATAGTTTTTATTGCGTAAAAACGCCAAAACATAAAAAGCCTATGTAAATGTGGCATAGCTATAATCGTACTGACCTGAAGAATAAAGTTGCCTTATCAATTTTACTACTCGCGGAATGGCATACAAAAACCCCACAAAAAAAACAATTCCTGAATTGCTAGTGTTTGTTCATTCTGCCTCCCAAAAATCAGAATAGAAAGCGATCAAAAAATGTCATGCGCCTGAAAATGGTACCAATAGAAGAACAAAGTCATCTAATCACTTCTACAGCACGATAAATGGCTTAAAAAAATAAAACAAAATTTTCATGTGCTTTTGATTTTTTTTCATTCTTTCTCTCACAGATCGCAAGCTTGGCTCACATTTATCCTGCACTCTGCACTGAGCTCTTCCACCGGGGTAACCGTGTAAATCTCTGAAATACGTTTTTCAGATGGAACCATAGTTTCCCTATAATGAGGCAGATGGAGGCATTGTGGACACCGTCTGACCTTTGATCCGACGGTGACCGTATTTTTAGGCGTGCATAAAAGCGCGGTCCGCCAAATTTTTGTGCATTTCTAAAAAGTACAAGACTGAACAGAGGCCAGACGGAGTCCTTAGTAACTCTGCTGCCTCATGTTAGTGAATGGCTCCCTCGTGAGTTTCATCTGAATCATGTCACTTGGAGATTAAGGCCGGCGTCACACTGGCAAGTTTGATGCGAGTAAGTCGCACGACTTTCTCGCATCAACACCCGGCACGGCCGCCCGCTCTCGGAGCCGAGTGTGCGGCTGCATGTATTTCTATGCAGCCGCACACTCGGGTCCGAGAGCAGGTGGCCGTGCCGGGTGTTGATGCGAGAAAGTCGTGCGACTTACTCGCATCAAACTCGCCAGTGTGACACCGGCCTAAGATGTAAACCCTGATGTAAGTGCTCAGCATAGAGTGCCAGATAAGTGTGAGCCCAAATGTTATATAAAATGTTCCCAACAAAAGCTTCAACTTAATCCACAGAAAAAGCAACTCCCCACTCAGGTGTCCATCATCTCTCAATGGAAGGGGCTTCCACATTACTGGTAATACAAAGTCTCTGTAATAGCGCTATAGCTCCTCACCCCCACCCCCCCAAAAGAAAAATAAACTCAGCAAATCGCTGTCAACTTTTAACCCTTATAACTTCCTAACAAAAAAAGTTTGTTTCAAAAATAGTTCTGATGATGTAAAGTAGACATGTGGAAAATGTTAATTATTAACTATTTTGTGTAACATAACTCTGATTTCAGGGCATAAAAAT
>JARQOD010000006.1:250564400-250619286 GCA_033576555.1 Oophaga sylvatica
CTTCCGTGCACCCAAACAGTGGTTTTCCCCCACATATAGGGTATTGGCGTACTCGGGAGAAATGGCACAACAACTTTATCAGTCCATTTTCTCCTTTTTCCCTTGTGAAAATAAAAAAAATGTTTGTAATAGATCATTTTTGTGACTAAAAAGTAAAATGTTCATTTTTTCCTTTCACATTGCTTCAGCTCCTGCGAAGCACCTGAAGGGTTAATAATCTTCTTGATTGTGGTTTTGAGTACCTTGAGGGTGCAGTTTTTAGAATGGTGTCACTTTTGGGCATTTTCTACCATATAGATCCCTCAAAGTGACTTCAAATGTGAGGTGGTCCCTAAAAAAAAATGGCTTAGTAAATTTTGTTGTAAAAATGAGAAATCGCTGGTCAACTTTTAACCCTTATAACTTCCTAACAAATAAAAATTTTGTTTCCAAAATTGTGCTGATGTAAAGCAGACATGTTAGAAATGTTATTTCTTAACTATTTTGTGTGACATATTTCTGTTTTAAGGGAATAAAAATTCAAAGTTTGAAAATTGCAAAATTTTCAAAATTTTCGCCATATTTGCGTTTTTTTTCAAAAATAAACGCAAGGTATATGGAAGAAATTTTACCACTAACGTGAAGTACAATATGTCACGAGAAAACAATCTCAGAATCGCGAATATCCGTTGAAGCGTTCCAGAGTTATAACCTCATAAAGAGACAGTGGTCAGAATTGTAAAAATTGGCCCGGTCATTAACGTGCAAACCACCCTTGGGGGTGAAGGGGTTAAAGAACCTAGAATATAAGACATATTTTCAGTTGTTACACACTTTTTTGTTAAGTATATAATTCCACATGTGTTAATTCATAGTTTTGATGCCTTCAGTGTGAATGTATAATTTTCATAGTCATGAAATTACAGAAAATTCTTTAAATGAGAAGGCGTGTCCAAACTTTGGTCTGTACTGTATATTCTTTTTTTTTAAATTAATAATAACAGTTTTATGAGTAGTATTTTTCTGTGATTTACTTTTACTCTGTAGTATTTATTCACTTCACTCCCAGTGATTCAAGCCCAGACAAACTCTGTGCCCCAAAAGCCAAATGCGTTCCTATTCTAAGCAATGCTCTGTGCGTAAGCAGAAGCACATGACCACACGTATGGGGTATTACGGTACTTAGGAGAAATAATGTAATAAATTAGCATTCAGTAGAAATTGCTTAACACATTTTTTGGTGCATTCTCTCTCATTGCAGCTTGTGAGAATGTAAAATTTGAGGTTATAGCAATATTTTAGTTGAAAGAATGTGATTTTTCATTTTAGTTTGTACACTTTTTCATTAATTCCTGTAAAGCACCTGAAAGGCTAAAAAACATCCTGAATGCAGTTTTGAAGACTTTTGAGCAGAGCTGTGGAGTCGGTGAGCCAAACCACCGACTCCGAATCATCTATGTCCCTTACCTCCAACTCCTACTCCACAGCACTGCCTCACTACTGAGCAGGTACATAAAATGCAGCACAGATTCATCTCAACTAAAAGCCTAGATCCTTAGATCAGGAACAGAACAGACTTTTATAGGACATTTCATAACTTTCACAAATTGTTATGAAAATATTTACAGCACATCCTGCACTGAAACCAATTTATTATATATTTTAAGAGTCGTAGTCAGTCCGTTTTATACCGACTCCACCAAAATGTACTCCGACTCCACAGCACTGCTTTTGAGAGTATATTTTTTTTAAAGTATGACTATGGGGAGTTTTCTGACATGTAGGCCCCCTCAAAGTAGCTTGAAGACTGCATAGGTCTATCAAAAAATATATTTTGGAAATTTTTGTTGAAAAAATGAAAATTGCTGTTAAAATTTATCCCTCGTAACATAACAACAAAATTTAAGGGCGTTTCAAATATGACACTGATACAGAGATATGGGAATTGTTATTTATTATCTATATTGTGTGGCATGACAGTGTGTTATAAAGACATAAAAATTCAAAGTTTAAAAATTGCTAATTATACAAAATTTTCAACCAATTTCAGATATTTTCATAAATAAACGCAACTTTTATCTACCTAAATCAGAGGTCCCCAACCTTTCTGACCTTGATTCAGCTATGAAAAAGTGTTGCGAGCCACATTCAGCTCTGAGAGAGGGTTGTTATGTTTCGGTAACTGAGGAGAAATGGCAAAAATAGCAAAAACGGTAATACACCAGAGAGGCTGGAACCTATTGGATTGCAGTAATCTGAACTAACCACACAACTAGAGGTAGCCGTGGAGCGTTCCTACGTTGATCCTAAACGCCTCGTCACAGCCTGAGAGATAACTACACCTAAAGGCAGAAAGATGAAAGCTATCTGCCCCGGAGCAGATCCCCAAAGAAAATAGGAAGCCCCCAAACATGTAATGGTTAGACAAGAAGAAAGCACGGACACAGACAGAAAATAGAATGAGCAAACGCTGGGGCCCAATCTGTCTAGACAGAAAAGTACAGGAAAGAATTCTGACTGCAATCCAACAAAAAACCCTAACAAAAATACCAACACTTCTGATTGCCAAAAAACCTGAGATCACATGACCTCTTGCACCTAAATCAGATCTCTGGTGTAACAAAACGCTATTCAGCAAATTAAAAGTAACAAAAGAGCAAAGCAAAAGTGCAGACACAAACGGAGCACAATTGCAGCGCCAGACCCCAAAAGGGGACAGGCTGCAGTCCACTGCAGGCAGCAAACCAGCAGAGAAAATCAAACAGAGAAAAAAAAAAAAAAAACACTTATCTGAAGGAGAGCAGGAAACTAGCAGTGCTTCAAGCAAGACCAGAAGAACAATTGATAACCGGCAAGGCTGCTGGGAACTCAGGCCACTTATATCCTACCATTCAGCGCCAGCTGAAGGCCATTCATTAATCAGTTCATTACCCTCAGCAACCACCGGAGGGAGCCCCAGCTCAGAAGCCGCCTCCAGCATATTCACAACAGAGGGTCACAAGCCACATCCTGCTCCTGCCCCACTTACAGTAGTGACACATAAACCCGCTTTACTGGTATAATGGCAGCCACAGCTTTTCCACTGAAATTACACCAAGGCAGTATGGCAAGCTTCAGGCTTTCCAATCTTACCCCCATTTATATCTTCTCTTCTGTGCCAAGCTACATACAAAAGTCACCATCTAGAGATATGCTCTTAATAGCTGTTTGCTACACCTGGTGCTAATTCACCAAGGAGGCAAAAAACCGCAAGCCACCTATCACGGGCCCGCGAGCCACATGTGGTTCTCTGGCTACAGATTGGGGACCCCTGACCTAAATTTACTACTATCATAAAGTACAATGTGTCACAAAACACAATCTCAATATTCCTGGTATATGAAGAAAGTCCTAAAGTTATTATCACATAAAGTGACACATGTCAGTTTTGAAAAATGAGGCTCTGTCAGGAAGGTGAAAACAGACTTCAACCATACAGGTACGATAATAATTTGTGTTCTCCACAAGGCAACAATTCAAATATATATCTTTTCAACAAAAATAAGACCTTAATAAACTGAACTGTTTAAAATTGCAGAATTTTTGTACAGTCGGTCACACTTATCTGGGCTATATTGGAATGTACTGATCAGTGGCTCTCCCGACCTAAGCGTGACAGCTGCATAGAAATAGAGGAGGCTGTTATGCTCAGATCGGGAGAGCCGCCGGCCAATCCGTACACTGCATTCTATCACAATCCGATTTATAGGAATGTCTTGCTGTGTCCTAAGATTAACTGATCAAAATTTGAACTAAGAGTTGGTATTGATGAACATTAATCCCTTTCTGACGTGGTCCGTCATAATATGTCCTTGCGCCCTGGTACTTATGCTGGACGGATTATTATGTCCACGTGATCTTTTGCGCACACCGCTGGATTCTGACAGCTGACACCCGACACTAAGTGCCAGGAATGGTCCCGCACCGCTCCCGGCACTTTAACCCCCTAAAAGCTGCGATCAAACTCGATCGCAGCACTCCGGGAGCCTGCAGAAGGATAACAGCCCCTCTGCCCTTGGACTGGAGACCCTGCGGGGTCCCGATCGTTGCCATGGTGACCCGATTGTCATCATGATGTCATTCGGGTTACCAGAGCTAGTAAAGTTGCTAGATCATGCTCAGAGCATGATCAGCAACTTTATCTGTCAGTGCAGAGCTGACAGTTTGCATAGCATAGGGATGCTGCTGCATCCCCATGCTATACAAGTGATCAGCCTGCAAAAAATGATAGTCCCATAGTGGGAAAAAGTAAATAAAAAAATTGTAAAAATATATATTTTTTTTAAATATCAAGACATTGAACCTATAAATAAATATTTATATGAAAAAAATATAAACAATAAAAGAACACATATATGGTATTGCTGCACCCGGAACGACCCAACCTATAAACCGTCCCACTAATTAGTGAACAACATAAAAAAAGGCAAAAAACAATGCTATCATCATACCGCTGAAGAAAAAGTGAAATAAAACGTGATCAAAAAGTTGGATATAGGTAAACATGGTACTGCTGAAAACATCATCTTGTCCTGCAATAAACAAGCCGCCATATAGCTCCATTAGCAGAAAAATAAAAAAGTTATAGCTCTCAGAATAAAGCGAAGCAAAAATTATTTTTTCTATAAAATAGTTTTTATTGTGTAAAAGTGGCAAAACATAAAAAAGCTATATAAATGAGATATTGCTGTAATAGTTCTGAACCAAAGAATAAAACTGCCTTATCAATTTTACCACACGTGGAACCCACCCCCCAGAAAAAAATCCTGAATTGCTGGTTTTTGTTCATTCTGCCTCCCAAAAATCAGAATAGAAAGCGATCAAAAAATATAATTTGTATGAAAATGGTACCAATAAAAACGTCAGCTCGTACCGCAAAAAAGAAACCCTCACATGACTCTGTGGGCCAAAATATGGAAAAATTATAGCTGTCTAAAAATGGCGGTGCGTTTTTTGCAATAAAAAGCGTCTTTTAGTGTGTAACAGCAGCCGGACATAAAAGCCCAATATAAATCTAGTATCGCTGAACACTCACCGACCCGAAGAAAAAAGTTGTCTAATCACTTATATCGCACGAAGAACAGCGTATAAAGTAATCGCAGTAAGGCCCAGCGCACATTTATCCTGCGCTGAGCTTTTACATCGGGGTTTCCTTGTAAATCTCTGAAATATGTGATTCGGACGGAACCCCCGGTGGAAGATTTGCTATAATGAGGCACTGTGGATAGAATCATAGAATCATAGAATGTTAGAGTTGGAAGGGACCTTCTGGGTCATCTAGTCCAACCCCCTGCTCAAAGCAGGATTCACTAAATCATCCCAGACAGATGTCTGTCCAGCCTCTGTTTGAAGACTTCCATTGAAGGAGAACTCACCACCTCTCGAGGCAGCCTGTTCCACTCATTGATCACTCTAACTGTCAAAAAGTTTTTTCTAATATCTAATCTGTGTCTCCTCCCATTCAGTTTCATCCCATTGCTTCTAGTCTTTCCGTGTGCAAATGAGAATAAAGATGATCCTTCTACAATGTGACAGCCCTTGAGATATTTGTATACAGCTATTAAGTCACCTCTCAGTCTTCTTTTTTGCAAGCTAAACATTCCCAAATCCTGTAACCGTTCCTCATAGGACATGGTTTGCAGACCGGTCACCATTCTGGTCGCTCTTCTCTGAACTTGCTCCAGTTTGTTGATGTCTTTTTTTAAAATGTGGTGCCCAAAACTGGACACAGTATTCCAGATGAGGTCTGACCAAAGAGGAATAGAGGGCAATAATGACTTCACGTGATCTAGACTGTATGCTTCTGTTAATACATCCCAGAATTGTATTTGCCTTTTTTGCTGCTGCATCACACTGTTGACTCATGTTCAGTCTGTGATCTATTAGTATACCCAAGTCTTTTTCACATGTGCTGTTGCTTAGCCTTATTCCTCCCATTCTGTATACGCTTTTTTCATTTTTATTTCCCAGATGTAGTACTTTGCATTTTTCCCTGTTAAAAACCATTCTATTAGTTGCTGCCCACTGCTCCAGTTTATTTATATCTTTTTGAATCCTCTCTCTCTCTTCTCTAGTATTAGCTATCCCTCCTAGCTTTGTGTCATCAGCAAATTTAATCAGTTTACCCTCAATTCCTTCATCTAAATCATTGATAAAGATGTTGAACAATACAGGGCCCAAGACAGAGCCCTGTGGTACCCCACTTGATACATTCTTCCAACTCGATGTGCAGCCATTTACTACCACCTTTGGGTCCTATCACTAAGCCAGTTATGAATCCACCTAACAGTTGCCTTGTCCATTCCATACTTAGTCATTTTTTCAATAAGGATTATGTGAGATACTTTGTCAAATGCTTTGCTGAAGTCAAGATATAATATATCTACAGCATTTCCCTGATCCACCCAGTCAGTGATTCTGTCATAGAAGGAAATTAAATTAGTCTGACATGACTTATTAGTTACAAACCCATGCTGACTCTGGTAATCACTTCATTCTGATGCCATAGGACCTGTGATCTGGCGGTGTCCATCTTTTTAGTATTGCATAAAAGTGCTGTTGGCCACAGTTTTGTGCGCTTCTGAAAAGAAGTACAACGCGGAACAGAGGCCAGACGGAGTCCAGAGTAACTGGGCGACCTCATTATAGTTACTATCCTTTGGATCATTAGGAGGTTTCATCTGAATCATGGCACTTAGATATTTACATGACCCTGAGTAAGTATTAAGAGTAGAGCGCAGGATAAATGTGATCCCAAACGTTATGTAAAATGTTCCCAATATAAGCTTCAACTCAATCCACAAAAAAAGCGAGCCCCCACTCAGGTCTGTCATCTGTTAACGGAAATATATGGGGCATCCACATTACTGGTGGTACAAAAGCTCTGGAAAAGCAAAATGGCTCCTCGCCCCTCAAAAGAAAATCAGCAAATTCTGTGCTCCCAAATCCAAATGCCTTCCTCCCTTCTGAGCCCCACAGTGTACCTAAACCACATATACCGTTCACATATATGGTGTTTCTGAAGCGATGAGAGCCCGCCTAACTTGCGGGTGCATGTCTCCAGAAGCACGAGCTGGGCATAACGTACTGGTAACTGCAACGTACTGGTCACTGTAGCGTACTGATCACTACAACAGCAGTTTCAATTTTCAGTCGGCAACATTCATTGCTGCTTGTTTCTGGAAAACACCAATGGAGGCAAAATTGTCACTTGTAGATAAATCGTAGATAAATAACCAAAGAGGTATAATTTCCAAAATGGGGTCACTTGAGGGCGGATTTTTCTCTTCTAGCAATTAGGGGCTCTGTATATGGAGTCCTCAAACTATTCTAGGAAAATCTGTGCAAATAGCGCTCTATCCCTCCCGAGTTTCTCCGTATGGCTAAGCAGTACTGTACAGCCACATATGGCGTATTGCCACGTTCAGTAGTAATTGTGGGACAAATTATGGTGCCATTTTTACCCATTTCTTTTGTGAAAGTGTAAAGTCTGGGGCTAAAACTATATTTTGGTGGTAAAAATGTAGTTATTTTTTCTTCACTGCCTAATGGTATAAAATTCTGTGACACACCCGTGGTGTCAATATGATCACTGCACCCCTAGATGAATTTGTTGAGAGGTATTTTGCAAAATGGGGTCACTTATGGGAGTTCTTCTGTTCTGGCAACTCAGGGGCTCTCACAGTGGGTCATGGTATCCGCACACCACAACAGTAAAATCTGCACTCCTTCCATTTTGAGCATTGCATTGTGCCTTAAAAATTTTTCCCTATTACATGTAGGATATTGGCGCACTCAGGAAAAAATGGATCTCAGTTGTAAAAAAAAAATCTTATTAGCCCTTAGAAAAATTAAAAACTTGTGGCTAAAACAACATTTTAGTGAGAAAAATGTAATTTATCCTTTCTTCACTGCTCATTGGTATAAAATTCTGTGAGGTACATGTGGTGTCAATATGATCACTGCACCCCTAGATGAAGTCATTGGGGAGTGTAGTTTGTAAAATGAGATCACGTATGGGGGGGTTTCTGTTGTTTTGGCATCTGGGGCGCTCTGCCAATATGACATTGCACCCTCAAACCATTACAGCAAAATTGGGGGCTAAAATAACATTTTTGTGGGCAAAATATGATTTATTTATTGTCACGGCTCAACGTTATAAACTTCTGTAAAGCACCAAGGGGGTTCAAGGTGCTCACCACACATCTAAATACATTCCTTGCGGGGTCTAGTTTCCAAAATGGGGTCATTTAACGGGGTTTCCACTGTTTAGACACATCAGGGCCTCTTCAAACGCGACATGGCGTCCGCTAATGATTTCAGGAAATTTTAAATTCAAAAAGTCAAATGACGCTCCTTCCCTTCCGAGCCCTGCCTTGTTCCCAAACAATAGTTTTCTCCCTTATATTGGGTATCGGCATTCTCAGGAGAAATTGCACGACAAATTGTATGGTGCAATTTCTTCTGTTACCCTTATGAAAATGCAAAATTTGAGTCTAAAAATAATTTTTGTGGGGATAATTTGACTTTTTTTATTTTCATAGCTTAACGTTATAAACTTCTGTGAAGCACCTGAGGGGTCAATGTGCTCACCACACATCTAGATCAGTTCTCTGAGGGGTCTAGTTTCCAAAATGGTATCACTTGTGGGGAATTTTCACTGTTTAGGCATATTAGAGGCTCTTCAAACGTTACATGGCGTCCACTAATTCTACCTGCAAAGTTTGCATTCAAAAAGGCAAATGGCCCCCCTTCCCTTCCGAGCTCTGCTGTGCACACAAACAGTGGTTTTCCTCCACATGTGGGGTATCGGCATGCTCAGAAGAAATTGCACAACAAATTTTGGGATCCATTTTTTCCTTTTACCCTTGTGAAAATAAAAAAAAAATTGGGTCTGAAGTAAATTTTTTTGTGAAAAAAAGTTTAATGTTTATTTTTTTTCCTCACATTCCAAAAATTCCTGTGAAGCACCTGAAGGGTTATTAAACTTATTGAATGTGGTTTTGAGCACCTTGAGAGGTGCAGTTTTTAGAATTGTCACTTTTGAGTACTTTCTATCACATAGACCCCTCAAAGTCACTTCAAATGTGATGTGGTCCCTAAAAAAATTTTTAGTAAATTTGGTTGGAAATAGTAGAAATCGTTGGTAAAATGATAACCCTTATAACTTCCTAACAAAAATAAATTTTGTTTAAAAAATTGTCCTGATGTAAAGTAGGCATGTGGGAAATGTTATTTATTAACTACTTTGTGTGACACATCTCTCTGATTTAAAGCCATAAGAATTCAAAGTTTGAAAATTGCAACATTTTAGCCAAATTTTAGTTTTTTTCACAAATAAACACAAGTTATATCGCAGAAATTTTACTGCTATCATGAATCAGTGGGATCAGTTGAAGCGTTCCAGAGATATTACCTCATAACGTGAGACTGGTCAGAATTGTAAAAATTGGACTGGTCATTAACGTGCAAATGACCTTGGGGTTAAAAGGGTTAAATATTTTTAAAGTAGTATATTTTGCTTTTCCATTTTGTAGTTTTTTAGTGATATTGCAGATGTATTATACTCATAGAATTGTAAGGTTTCTAAAATTCATTAAATGTTTGATATGGAAGCCATGGATCAAAATACAAAAAAAAATCCTTTTTAATGTTGGCCATTTTCATAGCTTATGTTCAGTCATCTAACATTTAATTCAGAGCTACTAAAAACAAAGATCCCACATTTTGTTGAGGCTTGCTTTAGAGCAGCATAGCTGGGTAGAATATATACACATTTTAAAATGTTTGTTTTTTTTCAGGCATAGTACTTCTTTTTTTTTTTTTACCTAGCTTTGACATGTTTTCTATGAGAGGTTTGTTTAAATGATATTGATCATTTAACTAAAGATTCGTACTATAGGCAGAATAACTTTACTATTGAATTATGGTTACCCCCAACTTTAACTGTTTGCCTTAAGGGTATGCCACACTGAACAATATCGCTAACGGGATCGCTAAAAAACGTCACTATTTAGCGATCCCGTTAGCGATGTTGTTCAGTGCGGCAGCTTCCAGCGACGAGCTTCCTGCTGTGATCTCGCTCGTCGCTGGAATCGTTCCGGACCCTATTTTCTCGTTGGCGCTCCCGCTGGGTAAGTATATATCGCTAAGTGTGGCACCTTTTCTTAGCGATTTAGCGGTACTTTGTACCGCTAAAGTCGTTAAGAAGATCGCTAACGGCGATAGCGTCGTTAACTATATCGCTAAATGTGGCCGCACTTAGCGATATAGAAACAATCCCGCTAGCGATCGCATTAGTATGCGTCGTTATCGTGATCGCTAGCGGGATTGTTTAGTGTGGCAGTACCTTTACAGCTAAATAGTTCTATTCCTAGAAGTGTGTCCTGGCAGCTAGAGACAGATAAATTAGCCATTTAAAATAAAAATAAAAAAAATCATATTATACCCCTTCACCCCCAACATGTATATACCATATATACTCGAGTTTAAGCCGAGATTTTCAGCCCTTTTTTTTTAGGCTGAAAGTGCACCTCTCAGCTTATACTCGAGTCACCCCACCAGTCTTCCCTCTTCTCCTGTCCATCTCTCTTCCCCGGGGGTGTTTCTTACCCCCTCCTTCACAGCAGCAGCGGTGGCGGCGGAGCAGCACAATCCTGGCATGTATTGAGTTAGCGGCATGCCGGTACTGTATGGAGCAAGCGGTAGCCGTACGGCAGGTGGAGGTTGCGGGTGGCCTGAGTCCCGGAGGTAGCAGCGTGCTGATAACTTATGGAGCAAGCGGTAGCTGCACCAGGTGGAGGTTGCGGGCTGCCTGTATTTTCACTGCGCACACTTCACTTCCGGTCCCGCTCATTATAGCTTATGAATATTCATGGCATCACCGGAAGTGAATCGTGCGGCACTGAAAATACAGGCCGCTCGCAACCTCCACCTGCCATACAGCTACCGCTTGCTCCATGAGTTACCAGCACGCTGCTACCTCCGGGACTCAGGTCGCCTGCCACATCAACCTGCATTATGGCTACTGTTTGCTCCACAAGTTACTGGCACGCCGCTACATCCAGGACTCAGGCTGCCCGCAACCTCCACCTGCCGTACTGCTTGCTCCATAAGGTACCGGCCTGCCGCTACCTTCGGGACTCAGTACATGCCAGGATTGCGCTGTTCCGCCCCCGCTGCTGCAGTGAAGGAGTGGATAAGAAACACCCCAGGGGAAGAGAGACGGACCGGGGGAGAGGGGAGACAGACCGCTTGCCTACATGACTGCTATTGCAGCTCCAGGATGGCGCTGCTGTGAAGAAGTGGGTAAGAAACACCCCGGTGGGAGACTCACGGACCGACGGGGAGAGGGGAGACTCGCAGACCCAGTAGCTGCTGCATCCCCCCCCCTCCCCCCTCCTCGGCTTATACTTGAGTCAATAAGTTTTCCCATTTATTTAGATAAAATTGGGTACCTCGGCTTATACTCGGGTCGGCTTATACTCGAGTATATACGATATTCTATCTGGCATCTTAAGCCAGGCGCACACAATCCGAAAGAAGCAGCAATTTGGACGGAGCCCATGTTCACTGTGTCCAAAGCGCTGTTGTCTATTGAGCGCAACTGAATGCGCATGTGGTCACTAAACCGTGCGGATTCACTGTGTTCAATACATTCTGTGGGTGAAATTTCTCTTGCCGAGATGTCTCCGCAAGAGAAATTGACATGCTGCGGTCTGGAAATCCTATTCACTGTGCTGTAACATATGGCCGCTGCAGGTTTGACACTTCATAAGTACGCAGCGTTGAACCTGCAGGAATTACGGATTGTGTGCACATACCCTTATAATCATCGGCATCTTTATATAACTTTACCTAAAAGTGAAACATTTCTGTATAAAGAGTGACTGCTGCTAATGTTTTCCACTATCTTCTAAACCTTCAGCCACAAACATCTCATTATGTGTACATTGCTATGAAAAACTAAAGGGTATGCCACACATTTGGGGATAATCTGCAGGTTGATTGCATTCTGAAGTCATACAGCCACACACTAAAAGCCCAGCCACTGTGAGGACCTTAACTTGACGCTTCCCTGCAGCCTCCAGCTTTCAGTCATACAGGCGCTGCTTCAGTCACCGACTGTACAGCCAGCTGTCAATCGGTGTCGGTCCGTGGTTACAGCCGCCGCTCATTGTATACTGTATTTTTATTTTTGGCAAAAAAATTACCCTTTAAGTATAGTATACTTTGGCTATGGATTGGATTGTATGAAGATTGCAGGTGATGTTTTGTGATGGACTGCTGTCTTACTGCCAATTTATTTTTGGCTGCACGTCTTTAGGTTCGGTTCATTGGGAGAGGTATGTGGAACAGTGACATATAAAATTTTCTGTTATGGCTGGAACAACACCTGAATAGATAGAGATGTGTAATGCTCCATCACATATACCACATTCAACAGTGGATTTCATAGCAATTGGAATCAAGAAGTGCCACAATTTGATAAAAAAGCCCTCTGGTTCCTAGGGTGACATCTGGAATATTTACACAATGGTTTATGTATATAACAATCTTTAATATAACCAAGGCATAACATTTTTTAACTATTTGTAGGGCCATCTACTTTTATGCAAGCATTGACTGCAAATGGTACCAACACTTTGCAGACATCAGTGGCAGGAGTTACGGGAAAGCGGCGGTTTATTGATGAGCGAAGAGACCAGTCTTTTGATAAAAGGCTACGGTTCAGTGTAAGACAAACAGAAAGTGCTTACCGATACAGGGATATTGTTGTGCGGAAACAGGATGGATTCACACATATATTACTTTCCACAAAATCCTCGGAGAATAATTCACTGAATCCTGAGGTTAGTTTTAGCAGTAAATTATTCATTTGCAAGTTTTACTTTAACATAATCATGATTTTTCTTTTAATCTTCATGTGCTATTTGGTGTCTGCTTTGTGTGAATTCTTGGCTGTTTAATTTGAGGCTCTGATTGCAAATATACCTTGGAAATATACAATATTTTTTTCTGATATAAATGGCATCTTAGACTGACACATAATGATATTTCTGTTTCTTGACTCTTTCAAAAACTTTGGAAAAATATTTTATACTCTGTTAAAGGGAATCTATCAGAATGTTTTAACTCCTCCACTCCGCCCACACATACACCCCAACTGTTTATGTGGTCATTTTGCTCTCAGAAAGATAATGGTATCTTTACTTTTATTTTTGCAATATTTTGCTCCCTGATTGAGAAATAGCTGTTTTAATAAATATTCGAAAGAGGCTTATGTGCTGTGGGAGTGTTAAAGCATTTTCAAAGTCTCTGCCTGCCCAGCTTTATATTCTGCTCAGCCCCACCTATCTCTACTTGACTGACAACAAACTGGCTTTACTACCAGCCAGTGAACTGTTCGTCAAATAGAGGAAGATGGGACTGGGTGGTGAATAGAGCCAGGGAGGCAGAGACTTTTAAAAGTGCTTTGGCACCCCCAGAGCACTTAAGCCTCATTTAAATATGAATTAAATAGTGATTTTTCAGTCAGCAACAGATTGCGTTTGTAAAAGTGTGGACAACATTATCTTTCTGAGAGCAAACAGTTTTGGGGAGGGGGAATTGTACTGACAGATTCCCTTTAATCCTCTGGAAGTGTTGTCAACTACTTGGAAACCTTTTCTCAATTATAATATTCCCCACGTGGAGTAAAAACACCTTATACTCATGTCTGGTGCTGTTCCAGTGACTTTGACTGAAGTAGAAATGGTAAAGCATAGATCAGAATGGCATAAAAAAAATGATCCTCACCTGAAAGATTCCTTGCCTTTTGATGTCCAATGCTGCCTGCTTTCCTGCTGACCTCTTCCTCCACTGGAATCAAGAAGAGATTGGCTGAACAGTCATTTCCAGTTTCACAAGAGAGACCAGAAAATAGAGACCAGGGAGGCACCAGGAAGCATTGGAATGCACGTGGTACAGATGGGTTAGGGTTGAATGGTATTATTTTTTTATGGCATTCTGACCATTTAAAAACCTCCACAGTTGACATCTTTTAAATGCAAAAGTTTTTAAAGCTATTTAATTTAAAGGTAATACTACTTTTATTTTCAACAGAGGCATCTGGTGTGGTATTAATGCTGCTTGTGGGAATGCCTTTTAAATCCTAATATTTCTTTAAAGGGAACCTTTTAGCAGGATTGTGCTGAGTAACCTACAGACAGTGTCAGGTTGGCGCCGTTATACTGATTAAAACGTTACCTGCTTTGATGAAATCCGTCTTGTAGGTATTGTTTAACCCCTTTCCGTCATCAGGCGCACATTTACGCCGATGTCGGACTCCCTCCCTTTCATGTGGGCTCCGGCGGTGAGCCCACATCTTTCACAGTACATATCAGCTGTTGTGAACAGCTGACATGTGCCCGCAATAGCCGCTGGTAGAATTGCGATCCCCCCGCTGCTATTAACAAGTGCTTCCGGCAATCGCGCCGGGAATCCGCCCACCGGTGACCCGCGTCACGTGATCGCGGATCACCTATTTGTTGGCATGACAGAGGTAATTCTACTACATAGAGGCGATCTGATCATCGCCTCTATGTAGCAAAGCCAATCGGGTTGTGGCAGCCTCTAGTCTCCCATGGAGACTATTGAAGCATGCCAAAAGTAAAAAAAAAAAAGTTTTTAAAAATATCAAATCACCCCCCTTTCGCCCTATTCAAAATAAAGTAATAAAAAAAAAACAAACATACACATTTGGTATCACTGCGTTCAGAATCGCCCGATCTATCAATAAAAAAAGGATTAACCTCATCGCTTAATGGCGTAGTGAGAAAAAAAGTCAAAACACCAGAATTACGTTATTTTGGTCGCAGCGACATTACATTAAAATGCAATACCGGGCGATCAAAAGATCATATCTGCACCAAAATGGTATCATTAAAAACATCAGCTCGGCACGCAAAAAATAAGCCCTTTCCCGACGCGGGATCACGAAAAATGGAGAACACTGGAGGTATCAGAAAATGGCTCAATTTTTTTTTTTTTTTTACAAAGTTTGGAATTTTTTTTCACCACTTAGACACCAAATCTATGAACTCGTAATGACCCGGAGAATCATAATGGCTTGTCGGTTTTAGCATTTAGTGAACCTAGTCAAAAAGCCAAACAAATGGTACATGAAATGGTAAAACCAATGGTGTCGTTCAAAGGTACAACTCACCCCACAAAAAACAAAATAAAAAAGTTATGACTCCGAGAAGGGGAGCGAAAAATGATAACGCAAAACCGAAAAAAGCTCTGAGGGTTAAGGGGTTAATCTGTGTTTGTACATTTCAGTTAGGCTGGTTTCACACATCCGCGGCGCTGCGGCGCCCCCGAATTTCCCAGCGCCGCATCTAAAATCTGATGCGCCGCATGCGGCTTTTCGCATTGACATGCTTTAGCGCCGATGCGCGCATGTCAATGCGTTGCATGCGGTTTGTCCGGATGCGCGCAATTACATTGCGGCGTCCGAAAACCTGCATGTAACTTTTTTTTTTCCCGATGTTCTATCTCTCCAAGCATCAAACCATCGGCAAAAACCGTTTTGCCCCGATGTGAAGCTTTCACATGCGCCTGCGGCTAAATGCCGGCGCGTTAGGCGCCCGCGGATGTGAAACCACCTTAATGAATTCTCATGCTTCGGCGCTGTGTGGAGGTGTCTTCAGTGGTGCTCTGCTTACATATGCATCTGAAGGCTTATGACAGGTCACTGATCCCTCAGTGACCTTCCCTATTTTACACACGATATAATATGTATGGAAAAAATCACATTCAGAAGGCAGCGGCACCTGCGCTGCAGCATAATTGCATCTAGAATATGCATTCAATTATTTTATTTAGTGATCTACATTTATTCTGAAAAAACAAATTCTGCTTAAAAATAGAAATCCGATAGACGCTGCTTTTCATGAAAAAAAAAATTTTTCTCCACCAAGATGGCGGCACCTGCCCAGTAGCATCTATCGGATTGCCAATAGATTCTACTGCTCAGGCTAAGTGCACACGTTCAGGAATTTTTGCGTTTTTTTTTTTTCGCGGTTTTTCCGCGGTAAAAACGCGATAAAAACGCAAGCATTAAGCATCCTATACATGTTAATTGATTCTGCATGTTTTGGCCACATGTTGCGTTTTTTTCCGCGAAAAAAACGCTTCGCGGAAAAAATAGCAACATGTTCATTAATTTTGCGGAATGTAAGCGGTTCATGTGCGGTGGTACCCAGGGTCTGGAGGAGAGGAGACTCTCCTCCAGGCCCTGGGTACCATATCCCTGGTAAAACAATAATTAAAATAAAAAATAATGATATTCTCACCTTCCAGCGGCCCCCGCAGCCGTCCCGCGGCCCCCGCAGCCTTCCCGCCTTCAGCGATGCTCCCGGCAACTCCCGGTCCCAGGAGTGCTTTGCGAGAATCACCCAGATGGCGTAGCGGTCTCGCGAGATGCTACGTCATCGGGGTGATTTGTCGCAAAGCACTCCTGGGACCGGAGTTGCCGGGAGCGTCGCTGAAGGCGGGAAGGCTGCGGGGCCGCCGGAAGGTGAGAATATCATTATTTATTATTTTTTTTATTATTTTTACATTAGATCTTTTTACTATTGATGCGGCATCAATAGTAAAAATTTGGTCACACTTGTCAAACACTATGTTTGACTCGTGTGACCAACCTGTCAATCAGTTTTCCAAGCGATGCTACAGATCGCTAGGAAAACGCTAGCATTCTGCAAGCTAATTACGGTTGCAAAACGCTATTATTCTGGCGGGAATACGCTTAGGCTATGTGCACACGTTGCGGTTTTTAGCGGTTTTGCCGCGGTTTTTCGCGGCGGAAACGCCGCGAAACCGCGGCAAAACCGCTTACACAATACAACTCATTAAGGCCTATGGGATTCCGCAATGCTGTGCACATGCTGCGGGTTTTTCCGCGGCGGAATCGCATCGCGGGAGAATCCGCAGCATGCTCATTCTTTTTTGCGGAACCGCGGCGATTCCGCCGCCATAGGAATGCATTGAACCGCTTACTTTCTGCATGTGGCTGTGCCCACCATGCGGAAAGTAAGCGGTTCATGTGCGGATGGTACCCAGGGTCTGGAGGAGAGGAGATTCTCCTCCAAGCCCTGGGTACCATATCCATGTAAAAACAATAATTAAAATAAAAAATAATGATATTCTCACCTTCCGGCGTCCCCCGCAGCTTTCCCGCCTCTCAGCGACGCTCCCACCAATCGCGTTCCCAGAAGTGCTTTGCGAGATCACCCAGATGACGTAGCGGTCTCGCGAGATGCTACGTCATCGGGATGATTGCCGCAAAGGACTCCTGGGAACGGAACTTGCCGGGAGCGTCGCTGAGAGGCGAGAAAGCTGCGGGGGCCGCCGGAAGGTGAGAATATCATTATTTATTATTTTTTTTATTATTTTTACATTAGATCTTTTTACTATTGATGCGACATAGGCGGCATCAATAGTAAAAAGTTGGTCACACTTGTCAAACACTTGTTTGACTCTTGTGACCAACCTGTCAGATAGCTTGTAAAACGCTAGCGTTCTGCAAGCTAATTCCGCTTGCAAAACGCTAGTGTTTAGCGGGAATACGCATACCTATAATATGCGGATTTCCCGCGGCAGGGAGGTGCGGAATTGCCGCGGAAATTTCCATGGCAATTCCGCAACGTGTGCACATAGCCTTATAAAAAAACGTGCGTATTTCCCGCAGGAGAAGTGCGGGATTGCCGCGGAAATTTCCGCGGCAATTCCGCAACGTGTGAACTTAGCCTCAGGCACGGCCGATGCCATTTTGAGACAGAATTTTTTTCAGAATAAATGTATATCACTAAATAAAATAATTTACTGCATATTCTAGATGCCATCATGCTGCTGCGTCTGCCTGCTGAATGTGATTTTTTTTTTCTTTTTTTCAATACATATTATATTCAGTATGTAAAATAATGATCAGTGACCTGTCAGAAGCCATCAGTATGAAAACCTAAGCAGAGTACTACAAAAAGACCCCCCACCTCCACAGTCCCGCCCCAAAGCAGAAGAATCTCATTAACTCAAAACTATAAATGCAGATTAAACAACAACCACAAAACGGATTTCATCAGCCAAGATATAATTTTAATCAGTATAAAGGTGCCAACCTGACACTGTCTGTAGGTTACTCAGCACAATCCTGCTGACAGGTTCCCTTTAATGTACCGTATTTTGCGGATTATAAGACGTACCGGATAATAAGACGCACCCCAAATTTTGAGGAGAATAATAGGAAAAAAACTTTTTTTTAATAAAATGGTGGTGCTTATAATCCATGCGTCTTATTGCTTACTGGGGGTGGTGAATGCGGTGAAGCGGGGTCCCAGGGTCGCTTCTGGAGGAGGCAAGAGTGGAGCGTTGCTGCAGACCCCAGGCTGGGATGAGGGGTGTTCTGATGTGCGCCGCTGCGGGTGTTCGGTGGTCCGGGAACCATTTTCCCGGAGTCCACCGCACAGTAAGCCATGTAAATGCGGGGGCTCTGGGCTTTCACAAAATGTCGGCAGAGCCTACGCACCACCGAACACCCGCATTGGCGCACATCGGAAAACCCCCTCATCCCAGCTTGCAGCAACTCTCAACTATTGGCTCCTCCAGCAGCGACCCTGGGACCCTGCTCCACCGCGGCCAGTAAGGTATATCAGCATTATAAGACGCACCCCCATTTTCCCCAAAAAAATTTTGGGGAAAAAGTGCGTCTTATAATCCAAAAAATGCAGTAGTTAATGTGTAAAAATTATAGAATACAGAGAAGCATCTGTTAAGGAGGGGAGTCATGTTCTTATTTTCAAACAAACAATAGAAAAGAGATGTCCTTGCACGGCTCCTAATAAATATGCTGTGAAAGAAATGTGCTGTGTTAGAGTATGGATTTAACTTCCTGTAACTGTACTTTTTGTGGTGTGTATACAGTTATTTAGACACTTGATTGTTACAGCTTCACAACTTCACCATTTTCTAGCCTGTAATATCCTAATTGATTCAAGTTCAGCTTACATTTTTAACCTTCACATTACAGTCTTTAAAAATAAATGCTAGACAACCCAACCCCAAAACAAGCTTAACTTTTCTGCAGCCATCCTTTCTTGCTAACAACCAGATTTAGCAGTTTCCCATTGCCTGTCTGAGAATAATCTAATTGTGTAAATTGAACATTCTCTCTGTGTTGCAGGTAATGAAGGAGGTCCAAGGTGCGCTGGCTACAGCAGCTGCAGATGACAGCAAACTTGTTCTCTTCAGTGCAGTTGGGAGCGTGTTTTGCTGTGGGCTGGATTTTATTTATTTTATAAGACGTTTGACGGATGATCGAAAAAAAGAAAGCACTAAAATGGCTGATGCAATTAGGTATGTATGTTTTCCATAAATTGGATGTATTTTACAACAATTGTAAGCATTGGAAAATTCATTAACTCGTTAATGGTGGGCCTGAAAAGGCATTAATTAATGACCAACCAGATTTTTTCTCTTTGCATTTCAGTTTCTATAATGTATTAAGCTCTTAACAATCGCCAATACGCCTTTTAACGGCGGAAGTTAAGGGTTCTTATTCCTCAGCACCTCTTTTTAACTGCGCTGAGAAATAAGGTTATAGCGTCCCCCAGCATCGGAGAATCTCACGGGTCTCGGCTACCGGGGGTAGCTGACACCCCGGAGAACATGATTCGGGTCAGTCTCGTGATCACTGTTATTCACGGAATAACGGCGATCGCAAAAAAAAAAAAAAGATTTTCCATTCATTTCTCCTCTGATATGAGCTAGCATATCAGAGGATAGAGAAATGGGGTGCCCCGAGCCAAACCCAACCTCTCCGTAGCTCCCGTATCCCTGCACTCTCCGGCTCTGTCCCCTGGCCCCTTCTTCCTGGAAGAAAATAGCGGGCTCATGCGCAGTGCGCCCTCCGAGACCTGCCAGCCGGCACCCTTCAACAATGAGATTTTTCCTATTGGTTCATTTTGAACACTGTGATAGACCCTATCACAGTGATCAAAATAAAAAAAATAGTAGATAAACCCCCTTTATCACCCCCATAGGTAAAAATAAATAATAAAAAAAAAAATTTTCCATTCTTTGCAGTTAAGGTTACTGTTGGGGTTAGATCTAGGGTTGGGGCTATGGTTAGGGTTGGGGTTAGAGTTAGAGTTGGGCTACGGTTAGGGTTGTGTTGGGGTTACGGTTGTGGTGAGGTTAGGGTTGTGTTGAGGTTAGGGTTGTGTTAGTATTACGGTTGGGATCTTGGGGTTACGGTTGGGGTTAGGGTGGTGTGGGAGTTGGAGTTAGGATTGTGGTTAGGGTTGGGATTAGGGTCAGGGTTAGTAAACGTCTTGAATGTGGTTTTGAGCACCTTAAGAGGTACAGTTTTTAGAATGGTGTCACTTTGGGGTATTTTCTGTAATATTGACCTCCCCCCCAAACTCACTTCAAATGTGAGGTGGTCCCTAAAAAAATGGTTTTGTAAATTTTGTTGGAAAAATGAGAAATCGCTGGTCACCTTTTAACCCTTATAACTTCCTAGCAAAAAAAAAAAATTTGTTTCCAAAATTGTGCTGATGTAAAGTAGACATGTGGGAAATGTTATTTATTAACTATTTTGTGCGATATGACTCGCTGATTTAAAGGCATAAAAATTAAAAGTTTGAAAATTGCTAAATTTTCAAAATGTTTGCCAAATTTCCGTTTTTTTTCATAAATAAACGCAAGTCATATCGAAGAAATTTTACCACTAACATGAAGTACAATATGTCACAAAAAAAAACAATCTCAAAATCAGTGGAATACGTTGAAGCGTTCCAGAGCTGTAATCTCATAAAGTGACTGGTCAGAATTGTAAAAATTGGCTTGTTGAGTAAGGAGAAAATTGTCTCTGTCACTAAGGGATTAATAATATTATTATTGTTATTATTTCTTACTATTATGGCTTTAATGCGACTTTGTTTTATGCTTTAAAAAATTATAATTTTTGGGAACCCTGTTTGGAGATGCTTACATACTAATCTGTTATCAATTATTTGTAATCTACAGGATCTAAATTATTTTTGCACATAACATATTGAACTATTCGGTTTATTATGGATGTGAGGTCTCCTAATGTAGGCGTTTTGATTTAATGTAATATTTGTGCAAGAAAAGAATGTATTTCATACTAAATAGTAACTTTAACTTTGTAACACTAACTAGGGCATCCATCTTAGACTCGAGAAGAAAAGACAGAAGCAGTTACAACCTGCTTCTATTGTCTTCTCAAGGCATGAGACATGTTCCTGCTAAACTGCAGGAGCTTCAACATAGTGATTTGTCAAGAGACATCAATTAGTTGTTAATTGGTCAGTTAATAAAGGCAGTAAGGTGTTCATTGACACTGTAGCTCAGTTACTGTTCAGCTCCTATATATATTTATACTTTTTTTTTGTACACCGACAATCAGTGTTGCAGAAATTTTGCAGCCAATGACGTGACATGACAGATAAGTGTGCTTCTAAAGACTAGGAATGGCCAATTCTATAGTCCCTTATGTTGTATATTTCTCATAGTGTTCATTGCTTTATGAGAAAGCATACTTCCAATGAAAGGGCAATATGAAGCAAGTTGAGGTTTGTTTTGTTTTTTGTTTTTGTCTATGTGCCTTTTTTACACTTTAGGTTTCTTTTAAACAGTTTTATTCCATTTGATTCTTATAAAGTTTTCCAATTAATGCAACAGTCCATATTGAGACCCCTTGCCACCGACAGCTTACATGTTGGTTATTTTGTAAATAAATGTCTCAAAGCAGACCTCGCATGCACTGGAATCATTGGATTACCAACTGTATGACAAATTCAGAATGGCTATTATACTTTTTTCTTTTCAAGATATAATGTATTCATTTATAATGATGGTTGATTAATTTATGTTGCAGAGTGTTTGTGAATACTTTTATACAATTTAAGAAGCCAATTATCGTTGCTGTAAATGGACCTGCAATTGGCCTTGGTGCATCAATATTGCCTCTTTGTGATGTTATATGGGCTAATGAGAAAGCTTGGTTTCAAACGCCGTACACTACTTTTGGACAAAGCCCAGATGGTTGTTCGTCATTACTGTTTCCTAAAATAATGGGCATTGCTTCAGTAAGTATTGTTTCTATAGATTTTGGCTATTTTATATTTCAGATTCTTAACTTCAAATTAAGAAATTAAAGCTCTAGAGTAGTAGCATATTAGATGGTAATGGAGTAGATTTCTCAATACTATAATTCTTAGACAGCATAAATTTAGTGTAGAAAGTCTTAAACTGCACTAGTTTTTTGAAGCGTCTCATTGCTGTTTGAGAAGTCTACGGTATTATAAAATGCTGATATCACTAGAAAGGTGCACCACAGTTGTGCTGCAGTTTTTGCTACACTTTGTGACATGTTACACCATTCCTCTTTCTCAATTTGCCTTGCCAATTGCCAGGTAAGGCAGGGAAAGTGCCTTAAATACATCTATAACATAACGCAGGACATGAAAGATAGTTGTTTGTTTTGTTTTTTATGTGAAGCTCACGTTTTGTGAGAATTCTGCAGTATTTGATTTGATCCAAAAGAATTATTCAAAACATAAGAAAAATTAAGATTTATAATGGTTTTTACAGTCCTCAAAGGTAGATTTTTCACTCAGATCTGTAAAAATATGTAGTTTAAGGAATGACTAATATTACAAAAAACATAATTGCTTTTTAGCATTAGATGCATGTTAGATTTTTATATAGATTGGAATTGTTGACCCTAACCAACTGTGTGTAGATTTATAATGGTTTTTACAGTCCTCAAAGGTAGATTTTTCACTCAGATCTGTAAAAATATGTAGTTTAAGGAATGACTAATATTACAAAAAAACATAATTGCTTTTTAGCATTAGATGCATGTTATATTTTTATATAGATTGGAAATGTTGACCCTAACCACCTGTATGTGTAGATTTATAATGGTTTTTACAGTCCTCAAAGGTAGATTTTTCACTCAGATCTGTAAAAATATGTAATTTAAGGAATGACTAATATTACAAAAAAACATACCGTATATACTCATGTATAAGCCGACCCGTGTATAAGCCGACCCCCCTAATTTTGCCACAAAAAACTTGGAAAACTTATTGACTCGCGTATAAGCCGTGTGTATAAGTTGCCGTCCTGCTCTGTGCTCCCCCATCCAGCTCTGCGCCCCCATTCTCCTCTGTGCTCCCCTCCTCCTGCTCCATTATCCTGTCCTGCTCCGTGCTTTCCATCCTCCCCCGTCCTGCTCCGTGCTCCCCCATCCAGCTCTGCACTCCCCCATTCTCCTCTGTGCCCACCCCCGTTCTGCTCCGTGCTCCCCGTCCTCCCCCCGTTCTGCTCCGTGCTCTCCGTCCTCCCCCCGTTCTGCTCCGTGCTCTCTGTCCTCCCCCCGTTCTGCTCCGTGCTCTCCGTCCTCCCCCCCCCGTCCTGCTCCGTGCTCCTTGTCCTCCTCCATGCTCCCCCCATCCTCCTCCATCATACTCACCCTCCCCGTGCCATCGCTGAACGTCCCGGCCGGCAATCCTGCGTTCTCCCCGGCTTCCTGCAGCTCTCCAGCGCTGAGCGGTGACGTAATATCGCTCATTAAGGCCATGAATATGGAGGCCACGCCCATGGGAGTGGCGTCGCGTCCATATTACATGACCTTAATGAGCGGGTATTACGTCAGCGCTGGAGAGCTGCAGGAAGCCGGGGAGAACGCAGGATTGCCGGGACGTTCAGCGATGGCACGGGGAGGGTGAGTATGATGTCCCAGCCACCGGCTCCTGCCGCTGCATCCCCTCCCCCGCTGGTTTCTGCCCTATGACTCGTGTATAAGCCGAGGGGCCATTTTCAGCACAAAAAAAGGTGCTGAAATCTCGGCTTATACACGAGTATATACGGTAATTGCTTTTTAGCATTAGATGCATGTTATATTTTTATATAGATTGGAAATGTTGACCCTAACCACCTGTATGTGTATATAGAAGTGATTTTATACACTTCAGTAATGCACATGCTGTGACCATTTGTAATTCATTTTGTTTGTGTAATGATTTGCAGATGACTTGTGGAAATTGCAATCACAAATGCTTAGAGGTCCTCAAAATTTTACTTGTAAAATAATTAAATTGTTTAAATATAATTGCTCAGTGGTTTTACAATTAAAAACTGTGTTTTCATACAAATATTTCTATTAGGTCACATCATTTTTACTTGTATCATGATGTGATAGTTAATTGATATTGATATCCATCATACACTTCTACATATACTAGAATTACTTAACACACTTTACTGACGTGTGTAAATTTTACTATTATGTCTTGAATCTTTTTTTTTTTTTTAATTGGACTGAAGTGGATGAAAGTTTTATTTTAACATTCTTTCAAAATTGTTTAATAGTTAATGAAGACCTGTCTCCAGGTCGATCGTGGCCATTTTTTATTTATTTTTTGTTATCGCTGCTCTCCTTAGTATTGTTTTGTTTTTTTTTCTTTTGTTTTGTTTTTTTAATCTGACATACGGTCCCAGAGTTATGAGACTTGTGTAGTGCTATTTTTATGGCCCTTTAAAAGGGGGTGGTGCTTACAGAAGAATAATGCAGAGCAGCCTAAAAGGCACGACCCTCAGAGAATCATGTGAGCAATGCTCTCTTGGCAAAGATCATAAAAATTACCTCTAAAGACACCCATATCTCTGAAATTGTTTGGCAGATTTCAGACAGAAAAAAAAAAAAACGAATACTAAGGAGCAGTCAAAATAAAATAAGAGCAAAAACTGGAAATATTTGACCAAGTGACCGGTTCTCTTTAAAGAGTAGTTAAACTTTTTTTTTCCTTTTGTTTTTGATCAGCCTTTGCAAATGTAATGCACCCCATTACTTTATTTTGCTTTCTGTTCTCCACCACCATGCTGAAGTTGCTGCCCCGGTTCATGGCCTCTTATAAGCTTCTTTGAACTGCTCTAGCAAGAATCCATACTCTAAAATATGAACATGCTTGTTTAGAAAAAACCTTTTTAGGCTGGAGTCCACTAGCGAGAAATACGGACGAGTGCAATGCGAGAAAAAATTGCATTGCACTCTGACCAATGTTAATGTATGGGGCAGCTCCCATCATCCGATTTTTTTTCTCGTCCGTTTTATACGTGCGAGTGAAATCGCAGCATGCTGCGATTTGCACCGTATTACACCCGAGACTCGCCAATGCAAGTCTATGGTGGCGAGAAAACATCAGATTACACACGGACCATGCGTGTGACTTGCGAGAAATGCGCACCGGTGTCCTTTAGAAAAGCCAGCAATTCATCCCCGGCTATACTGTAAAATCACGCTGACAGGTTTAATAAAGAATAGAAAGAATAGATATATACACACAGAATACATATATATATATATATATATATATATATATGCACATGTCATTGTTACATATGTATATATATATATATATATATATATATATACATATATATATATATATATATACACACACAGTATATATATATATATATATATATATATATATTAGTTCATACACTTCTACATAGTATAATAGCCGCTAATTCAATTGCCGGCTTTTGTAAAATTACAGACCCGATATGAAATGACGCATGGTTTACATACAGTTAACCATGTCATTTCATGTAGTTTGATATATGGTTTTCACTAACAATTACATGAGTGTATGTGTGCAAAATTTCATACATGTAGGGGTTAATTAAATGTGTAAATTCGTTGAAAAAAATGCGTGGGCTCCTGCTGTATTTTCTCCACCAGACATGCAAAGCCAGCGAGTGGGGGCAGATAATAATAGCCTAGGGAGGGTGCATTTATTTTGTGCCCACCCCTGGCTACTAACATCTGCCCTCAGCCACCCCAGAAAAGGCAAATCTATAATTAGATGCGCCCTTTCTGGCACTTAGCCCGTCTATTCCCATTGCCCTGTAGCGGTGGCTAATGGGTTAATAATGGGTTAAAGCCACCTTACTATTGGAAGGTAACTTTAAGCCAGGTTAATAATTGAGAGTTGTCAATTAGACAACTCTCAATTATTAATCCTATTGTATGAAATTAAAAAAAGAACACACACACTTTAATTAAAAATCATTTTAATGAAATAAACACACAGTTTTTGACCATCTTTTATTGTACTGGTATTCCTTTGATTCCCTTGTTCTCCTGTAATAAAAAAAAATAATAAAACAACATTATTCTTACTTATCCGGCGCTCTGTCAGGTCCAACACTGTAATCCTTCACAAAGGGTTAACATGTTTACTGGGGGACCGGAGCTAATGCTGGCAGCCTCGCAGTAAACCCCCGAATGAATGAGCTCCTCTCCTGGCTGACAGGAGAGGAAGTGATTCGCTGGGAAGCTTGATTGCTTCCCAGGCTAATCAGTTCAGGTCAGCCGGAGACTCCCTGTGACGTCACTGATGCTGTGCAGTGTCCCCGGCTGACCTGAACTGAACTGATTGCCTGGGAAGCAATCAATTAAGCTTCCCACACTAATTACTTCCTCTCCTGTCAGCCGGGAGAGGAGCTCATTCGTTCGGGGGTTTACAGCTGAGCTGCCAGCATTAGCTGCGCTGCTTGCTGTAAACCAGTTAACCCTTTGTGAAAGATTACAGCGTTGGATCTGACAGAGCGCCGGATAGGTTTTTTTTTTATTACAGGAGAACAAGGGAATCGTATGGAGTACCAGTACAATAAAAGATGGTCAAAAACTGTGTGTTTATTTCATTAAAATGATTTTTAATAAAAGTGTGTTTTTTTTTAAATTTCATACAATAGGATTAATAATTGAGAGTTGTCTAATTGACAACTCTCAATTATTAACCTGGCTTAAAGTCACCTTCCAATAGCAAGGTGGCTTTAACCCATTATTAACCCATTAGCCACCGCTTCAGGGCAATGGGAATAGACGGGCTAAGTGCCAGAAAGGGTGCATCTAATTATAGATTTGCCTTTTCTGGGGTGGCTGAGGGCAGATGTTAGTAGCCAGGGGGGGGGCACAAAATAAATGCACCCTCCCTAGGCTATTATTATCTGCCCCCACTCGCTGGCTTTGCCTGTCTGGTGGAGAAAATATAGTGGGAGCCCACACATTTTTTTTTCAATGAAATTACACATTTAATTAACCCCTACATGTATGGAATTTTGCACACATACACTCATGTAATTGTTAATGAAAACCATATATCAAACTACATGAAATGACATGGTTAACTGTATGTAAACCATGTGTCATTTCATGTCGGGTCTGTAATTTCACAAAAGCCGGCAATTGAATTAGCGGCTATTATACTATGTAGAAGTGTATGAACTGTAAATATATATATATATTATATATATATATATATATATATATATATAGTCACAATGACATGTGTGTATATATATATGTATTCTACGTGTATATATCTATTCTTTCTTTTGTGATGTAAAAACTGTCATTGGGATCCATTATATGTCGGTTTTGCAAGCCGGCGAGAAAATCTCGTCGTAAGGATGCCATACGGATGACACACGGATGTTTTGATTCTAGGAAATCGCATCCTCGCATTGCACACGGATGACATACGGATCACTTTTCTGGGGACTTTTCTGCGTATTACGGCCGTATAATACGGACCGATTTTTTATCGTTGTGTGTGACCCCGGCCTTAATGTTACTCTAAACACGATTTTATATGTTATGTTAACTGTTAGACAATTTTAACACCATGTTCTAATATGATGCTAAGATTGTATTTTGGTGTAGATGTTTAGCAACATAGTATATTTTGGATTGGGTTTTGATTTTTCTAATTAGGTGAACAATTACAAAAATTTCTGTCATTTGAGCAAACATTTCATTTTCTTTCTTATTTAGGCAAATGAGATGTTACTTAGTGGAAGAAAATTGACTGCTCAAGAAGCATGTGCAAAAGGCCTTGTATCTCAGGTGTTTTGGCCTGGGACATTCACTCAAGAAGTAATGGTCCGCATTAAGGAACTTGTGACCTGCAATCCCGTCGTAAGTGAATCTGATGTTATGACTATTTTAATTTTTGGTTGGTTATAGATGAGGTGGAAAATATTCATTTCATTTTTCCTTGTTTATCAGGTACTTGAAGAGTCCAAAGCTTTAGTTCGGAATGTCATGAGAGGAGATTTGGAACAAACAAATGAAAGGGAGTGTGAACTGCTTAAGAAGATTTGGGGATCTGCTCAAGGAATGGACTCCATGTTGAAATACTTGCAAAGAAAGATTGATGAATTCTAAAAATCCATTGCTTTTTTATGAAGTAGTTTTGAAACACTTAAAGGGACATTTGCACCCATTTGTTTGGTTTTGTTTTTTTTTCCCTTTTTATTTTTTTTTACATTTTGAACAAAAATCTAAAGCCTGCCATCAATTCTTCCCAGGCATAAGCAAGATATGGAGTATACTTACATCTTGAATTCTGGAAACCTTGTATTGAAGGAAGATGTTGAAAAACCTGTGCGTAACAAGGAAGTATGGAAAAATGCATTTTTTTTTTGTTCATAAGATATATATATATATACATATATATATATGAAATTATAAAAAATATATATTTAAAATGAGAAACGGGTAGCGGCAAGCCCTAACTTTCATTGCCCACTGAGGTTGGACTGTGGAAATGCTTTTGTTCATAAGAATGTAAAATACCTCAGACATGAACTTTTTATTATTTTTTTTTTTTTAAAGAACATCATCAATTCCCACAGGACTGTATCTGTGTAAGGATGAATTTTAACAAGCCCTCCAAAAAAGTGTATGTGTACTCAGGACATATGCTAATAAAATGGAAAGGATTTCATATACTGTTGGAAACATGTCTAGTTCATTTTACGTTAGCATGATGAAACCACTGTCAAGGTATTTTCATTTGTGTGATGCAGTATTAACAGGTCACTGATCTACTGGTGTTTAAGGGTGAGGTTCACTTATTCTTCAGAGGCAATTTTATATAGCTGTTTAGTTTCAGAATAAAATTTCCTAGCTGTATTACACCAAAAATAATTTTCTGTTCTTACATGTATAAATGTTAGGTCTCACTAGAATATATTTTATTTAATAAGTTAATTTTGGTACACTATTAAATTGCAAAATTCCCTCTCCAAACTACCTTTTTTATTAGGAGTGTGCTATGCTATTCTATTGCCTTTTTTAATTGATACACTATATAAATCCTAAATATATATTTTGCTTTTCTGTATAGTTTAGGAGTGTCTTGTAAATATATGAAATGTGCCATCAATTCCCAGAGAGAATCATTGATTTGTTACTACAGATATAGAATACTCTGGATACTAAAATATCTGTGCTTGCAATGTAGCTGAATGTATGGAGAAAAATAATCCACATTATTTTTGTACAGTTTTTACATTTTTACTTCAAACTTTACCATTTCCCATTCTTGTCAGAGAATTGCTCTGTGTAAATCTGCCTGTAGCTTGGGTTGGTACAGTATTTGCATTCATTGGACCTATGCTTCTGTTCTAAAGATTAAATATATATATAAATATATATAAAATGTACAGTCTGTAAAGTTTTCTAAAATATACAGCTGTGAAATTGGCTAAAATAAAACTAATTTTTCTTAACTTAATAATTGTCCTGGCAGGCGTTCGTGATTTATTGATCTGTCGCTTTAAAATAATAATGTTTGATAGGCGGTTACAGCATTTATTTCTGTTTTTCAGGTAGTATCATGGAGTAAAGATCAGATGTTTTAATGATAACTTGTATTGTTTGGTGTGGTTGTTCTTTTGAAGGGAATCTTGTCAGTAGGTTCAACACTCCTAAGCCGTCTATATGAGCATGTAGGTCATAGAAAGTTGAATAAAATGATACCTTGATATCTGAGAGCCAACGTCTTTTTTCAGAGCAATCCACAATTTTCTCATAGATTGTAAGCTTGCAAGCAGGGCTCTCATTCCTCTTGGTATCTACTTTGATCTGTGTTTATTTTTATGCTGTAATATCTATTGTCTGTACAAGTCCCCTCTAAAATGTAAAGTGCTGCAGAATATGTTGGCGCTATAGAAATAAAATTATTATTTTCTTAATATGTAAGTTATTAAGATCTATGGTCCGACATAGATCTCCCTGAGAATCTGCCTCTAGAGCTTATTTTAAATGAATGGAGGCGTTACCACTGTGAGACACTTAATAACTGACAGCCTGTTCTCATAGTCTAGATGTCTCACACTGGTATCTCCCCAATGTCATTTAAAATAAGCTCCGGGGCAGATTCTCAGGGGAAATCTGTATTTGCAGGTTTCAGTTAATGAGATTCTTGTGGTCCGGGGCGGATCTTTATTTGGTGGTCTGTTCTCATATTCCTCCTTCTAATCTTATCTGACAGGACACTGATCCTTCAGTGACTGGGCTCCTATTTTAAATACTACATATAATGTTGGCTTTGAAAAAGAAAAAAAAATTACCTTCAGCAAAATGGTGGCAACGCATGCACATTAACCATCTTGCTGGAGCCACTTTTGTTTTGCTCCAACAAAATGGTGGTGGCGCATGCACACTAGCATCTATCGCTATTTTTCATGCCATTTTTCTGCAGCAAATTTTTTTTCCTCTAACAAAATGGTGCCGGCACTTGAGCAGTAGCATTTATCAGAAAGCAATAGATGCTGCTGCACATGCATCGGCGCCATTTTGTGGTACCATTTTGTGGTAACAAAAAACAAATATTTGGCTGCAGCAAGATGGCAGCGAACGCCCAGTAGCATCTATCGGTAAGCGATAGATGCTACTGCGCAGACGCCGCCGATGGAACACAACAGAGCACCAAATAAAACCACCTAGAGGGCATCCTGGAGCACCAGAATCTCCTTAACTGAAAACTGCAAATACAGATTAAACTACAACCACAAGACGGATTTAATCAACCCAGGTATCATTTTAACCAGTGTAATGGCGACAACCTGACAGTGCCTGTAATTTACTTGGCAAGATCCTGATGACCATATCGCTTTAACAGCTCATTTACATATTAAGAAAAATGTGGATTTCTCAGAAAAAAACACATCAAATTGTAAATATTACGGTATTATTTGAGTCAACTTTCTACATATCTATAAAAGGGCTGCACAGTGGTTGAGTGGTTAGAATTGTTGCTTTTCAGCTATGGGGTCCTGGGTTCAAATCCCACCAAGGACAACATCTCTAAGGCCGAGGTCACACACAACGTCTAAAAAATCGGACAGTTTTAGTCGGACGATTATCGCACAAAAGTTTCATGAACATTGATCCGTCTGTCATCCGATTGTACTGCGATGATGCGATTTAGTCACATCTGAGCGTACGTGTCACATCCGATTGACATCCGACTTGCGAGAGTTTGTCGGTGGCTAGCAAAACTGTTGAGACATATATATATATATATACATACATAAATTTATAGTTCATACACTTCTACATAGTATAATAGCCACTAATTCAATTGCCGGCTTTTGTGAAATTAGAGAACCCGACATGAAATGACACATGGTTTACATACAGTTAACCATGTCATTTCATGTAGTTTGATATATGGTTTTCACTAACAATTACATTGAGTGTATGTGTGCAAAATTTCATACATGTAAATACCAGTACAATAAAAGATGGTCAAAAACTGTGTTTATTTCATTAAAATGATTTTTAATTAATGTGTGCGTGTTTTTTTTAAATTTCATACAATAGGATTAATAATTGAGAGTTGTCTAATTGACAACTCTCAATTATTAACCTGGCTTAAAGTCACCTTCCAATAGCAAGGTGGCTTTAACCCATTATTAACCCATTAGCCACCGCTACAGGGCAATGGGAATAGATGGGCTAAGTGCCAGAAAGGGTGCATCTAATTATAGATTTGCCTTTTTCTGGGGTGGCTGGGGGCAGATGTTAGTAGCCAGGGGAGGGGGGCATAAAATAAATTCACCCTCCCAAGGCTATTATTATCTGCCCCCACTCGCTGACTTTGCCTGTCTGGTGGAGAAAATACAGCGGGAGCCCACGCATTTTTTTTCAACGAATTTACACCTTTAATTAACCCCTACATGTATGAAATTTTGCACACATACACTCATGTAATTGTTAGTGAAAACCATATATCAAACTACATGAAATGACATGGTTAACTGTATGTAAACCATGTGTTATTTCATGTCGGGTTCTCTAATTTCACAAAAGCCGGCAATTGAATTAGCGGCTATTATACTATGTAGAAGTGAATGAACTATAAATATATATATGTATTCTTTGTGTGTATATGTATTCTTTCTATTCTTTATTAAACCTGTCAGTGTGATTTTACAGCATAGCCGGGATGAATTGGCAGCTTTTCTAAAGGACATCGGTGCGTTTTTATCGCAAGTCACACGTGCATTTGTAATTCGATTTTTCATCGCACTGGCATTGTCGACCCACAAGCAGTGACAATCGCAGCATGCTGCGATTTCACTCGCACGTATAAAACGGACGACAAAAAATCGGATGGTGGGAGCTGCTCTATAGATTAACATTGGTCCGACTGCAATGCGATATTTCATCGCTTTGCAATCGTCTGATTTTGTCGCCAGTGTGACCCCGGCCTAAAGAGTTTTGCATATTCTCACTGTGTTTGCATAGGTTTCCTCTGGGTACTCCGGTTTCCTCCCACACTCCAAAGACATACTGATAGAGAATTTAGATTGTGAGCTCCAGTTGGGACAGTGATGCGAATGTCTATAAAGCACTGTGGAATTTAATGGCACTAAATAAGTGAAGAAAGTAAAATAATAACATAGACTGTAAGTTCTACTGACAGATTCCCTTAAATGATGTTATAACGCTCATCAGTGCATATTTTAAAAGCAACACAGTACTCTTCTTACTGGCTGTATTTAGAATAGTATGTTTGTACTTTGGAGTCCAAGTGTCTCCTTGATTTTGGCCTTTTCAACATTGCATATTAAAGCTAGGAAGACCTATCCTTTAATCAGAAGAATCTGTGAGAACAGAGCAAGGCAATCTTAGGCCTCTTTCACACTTCAGTCGTGCGACGTCAGTCAAAATCCGTCAAAATGTGAAAAAAACGGATCCGCCATTTTTTTTGGCGGATCCGTTTTTTTCCCATAGACTTGCATTAGTGACGGATTTTGACGGATGGTCGTCCGTTAGGTCCGTTTTTGGACGGATCCGCCAAAAAATTGGCGTCCGTCATTTTAAAAAAAACGTCCAATGCAACGTTTTTTTTTGACCGCCAAAATGGCGGACAACGGCGGATCCGCCGCATCCGCCATTTTGTATAATGGCCACCTATGGGCGGCGGATCCGCCAGCATCCATTTTTGACGGAATCCGCCGGCGGATCCGTCGCCTCTATTGAAAACCATAGTAAAATGCAGAAAACAGTGTCCGGGGTCTCTCTCTCTCTCTCTCTCTCTCTCTCTCTCTCTCTCTCTCTCTCTCTCTCTCTCTCCTGTCTCTCTGTCTCTCTGTCTCTCTGTCTCTGTCTCTCTGTCTCTCTGTCTCTCTCTCTCTCTCTCTCTCTCTCTCTCTCCCGGATTTACATTTCCATAACGAAATTTTCACCATTTCCGGGTGAAATCTTCTTGGCGGATCCGTCAGAAAACTGACCAGTTTTTTCATCCGTTTTTTTACTTTTCTGACGGATCCGCCATTTTCACGGATGGGCGGACGTCACACAACGGAAGTGTGAAAGAGGCCTTAGACATTCTCCATGCTTGACTTGTGAATCTATTAGCAAGCTTCAAGGTTACTGAGTACCACATTCTGTGGTTCTAACAGTCTGCGAAAAATGTGACTACTATGCAGAAGTGATTATTATTGGAATTGCTTCAATGGCTAAATCAGACATTTCAGCAGCAGAACGGAAGGAAAGGAGACACACTAGTCATAACTAGTGGGTAGGCGGAGCCCAGATGGGATAGACACCTCAGATTAAAAAAGAGTGTTGACCGGCCCCTCCAGCTCGGGCTCCTCCTACTCAGCTCTCCAGTTTTCAATTTGAGGTCAGAGAGGATAGTCGCTGCTGGAAGCAGCTCCTCAGAAGATTTTATTATTTTTTATCGGACAAGAGACTTGGATCACCAAATGTGGTCTAGAGGTCTCAGGGGTCTCGGCGCTGCTGGACCCCAACCTCTCCCTTGGCGGATCTGTATTACCCTATATGGTGGTCCCTGCAGAACCCTGCCGGCCCGGGGGATGAGGATGGCTTCCCTGGCGGGGATGCAAACCGCGCTGCAGGGTCACTGCGTTCCCCGCCCTGGGGGAAGCTATGGGCATAGCGCCAGAAACCCCTGGGGGTCCCTGTGGCGCTCGGCGTTGTGAGTACTCCACATTTTTATTAATGTGTGTGAGTGATTGAGCGACTGCTGCGGCAGCCGCTGTTACAGTGCATTTGGTGACTGTTGTGTTTTTGTCCGCAGGTGGATGCCTGCAGGACGGGGAACGCGGGACCGGAGAATGGAGGAGTCCCGCGCTTTTTTTGAAGTCGGGGGCGTGGCTTCACGCTTCCCGGGCAGGAAGCGCTCACTGAGCGCGAGATTCCTCTGCCTTTCTCTTCCGGATGCCTCCTCAGCGCGGCGGCCATTACAGCGCTTCGGGCTCCTCACTCTCCGCTCCTCCCACACAAGAATAAGAAGAACAGCACCGCGAAGCTCTGTGAGTCGCTTCTGCCTATCAGGGCAGAAGCTTAAAAACTTCTCATCCCCGCAGCGCAGGACTCTTTTTCCTGGTCTGGCACACTGAACGCCGCTAAGATCAGGATAGCGATGGCTATTAAGTCGCATAAGCTTTCATGAGATGCGCAAAATAGCGCAATATCTTAGCGATTTTTTTCGTTTAGTGTGGCATTCCTTGAGGACTGTTCTGTCTGCACCTGCCACCTCATAAGAGGCACCTGGGGCTCGCACATCCGTTATATTAATACAGGTTGTGGAGAGCTTGTAACATTAACCCCTTATTAGGCGGTTAACCCTTAACGGTGGGACAGCTGGGGTAGCTCTCTCTTTAAGAGCTTAACCCTTCAGCGTTCGTTTTTTGTCTTCTTTTGGAAACCACACTGTTTCTAGTTACTGTCAGGTTTAACCTGCCATTGTTCTGGGTAAGACATGTCAGATCAGGACCCAGGTGCGGACCATCTCCCGGCTCCGCTACAAGATCGGTCTCGCATATCTGACACACAGACCTCGACCGCGTCAAGTGCTGCGGTCGGAGGACCCAGTGATGTAAAGATGGAGGCTCTCACTCGTTCGATTGATAGCCTGTCTAACCTTATAGGTTATTGGGTGACAGCCAAACCTTCTCATGGCAGGAAGCGTCACAGGCCGGTGACTTCTTTCCCATATAGCGACTCAGAGAGCTCTGATGTGGAGGGTTCCCCTTTAAGTTCAGGGGGGATATCCGATTCGGATAAAGAAGATCGGCAAAGGCACTCTGCCTCTTTTTCGGGCCGTGTAGAAGCTTTTATTGAAGCTATGAGGGAGGCGTTACAGTTACAGGAGGAAGTAACTACTCGCCCTGGTAAGTCGGCCCGGATGTTCCAGGAGTCGCATAAGTCACTTTCGACTTTGCCATCCCTGATTGAGCTTAATCAAGCAGTGGAGAAGGAGCGTCTGTGTCCAGACAAACGTTTTCAGGGGACACGTCTAGTTGAGTCACTGTATCCGTGTGCTACGGAATTGATTGATAATTGGATTCCTTCTCCTGAAGTGGATGTCCCTTTATCTCAGCTTAGGCTGGTTTCACACATTTGGCGGGCGCCTTGCGGCGCCCCCGGAATTTTCCCGCAGCGCCGCATCTGAAAATCTGATGCGCCGCATGCGGCTTTTTTCGCATTGACATGCATTAGCGCCGCATGGCGCCGCATGTCAATGCGTTGCATGCGGTTTTGTCCGGATGCGGCGCAAATGTACATTGCGGCGTCCGGAAAAAACGCTGCATGTAACGTTTTTTTTTTTTGCCGGATGGTTTCTTATCTCTCCAAGCATCAGAAACCATCCGGCAAAAAACCGCATTTTGGCCGCCGGATGTGTGAAAGCTTTTCACATGCGGCGCTGCGGCTAAATGCCGGGGGCGCCGTTTAGGCGCCCGCCGGATGTGTGAAACCAGCCTTAGCAAATCTTCTTTACTTCCTGTTAAAGGGAAGGCGAGTCTGCAGGACCCGCTGGACAGAAAAGCGGAGACGGCGGCAAAATCCATTTACGAGGCCGCTGGTCATGGTTTCAGAGCAGTGCTAGGCTCCATGTGTGCTTATAAAGCTTCCCTGGTCTGGTTGGACCGTTTGCGGAGGAAATGTGAACCTCAAGTACCTGAGGTGGACAAACTGTTCGAATTGTTAGAGAGTGCAATTCAATATGGCCATGATGCAGGCCTGGATACTGCGTCACTGCTGTCCAGGACACAATCCTCAGCGGTCACAGTCAGGAGAGCACTGTGGCTTAGACAGTGGACCGGTGATGCGGTTTCCAAGCAAGGTTTGCTATCTTTAGCTTACAAGGGCGGTCAGCTATTTGGATCTGACCTGCCGGAACTGATTGCCAAGGCAAAGGCAAAAGAAGCAGCTTTACCGCAGCGAAGAACTGTGGCTTCTACGTCTGGCAGACCTGGTACCAGTAGTGGTCGACGGTCCTTTCGGTCCAGGGGACGGTTCGGTCAGCCCTCTTGGGGGTCTGGTCGTCCCTCTTTTTCGGGAAAAAAGACCACTCAGAAATCCCGCACTCCCTGGAAACAAAGTTTCCGTCAAGACAAGAGGGAATCTGACAAAAAGCCCGCTAAGACGGATTGACGCCAGGGTCCCGCTCGAGGGCTCTCGAGTGGGTGGTCGCCTGCTCCAATTCAAATTGATTTGGGTTTCCCGCGTCCCAGACACCTGGGTGACGCGGGTTGTGTCGGCAGGCTACTTCATAGAGTTTTCTTCTCGACCCCCGAACAGTTTTTGCCAATCTCGCATCCCGTCAGAGCCCGAGCTATGTGCCGCTTTACTGCAAGAAGTCGAATTTCTTCTGCAGAAGGGTGTGGTGGTACCGGTTCCACCAGAGGACAGGGGAAGAGGGTTTTATTCCAATCTCTTTGTGGTCCCCAAAAAGGAGGACAAGTTTCGCCCCATCCTGGATCTCAAAAGATTGAATCGGCATGTCCACACCCGAAAGTTTCGCATGGAATCGCTTCGCTCCGTTGTGGCGGCCTTGTCGCAGAACGACTTTTTGGTGTCAATCGACATTCGCGACGCCTATTTGCACGTTCCAATCTGAAGGGCTCACCAACGTTACCTTCGTTTTGCTATAGGTCAGGACCATTACCAGTTTGTGGCTCTGCCATTCGGTTTGGCCTCAGCGCCCAGAGTTTTTACAAAAATTCTGGCGCCTCTCATGGCAATACTACGAAGACAGGGGGTCACGATCCTTCCCTATCTGGACGACCTTTTGATTGTGGCGTCCTCAAAGGAGGAGGCGGTGACGGCTCGCAATCTATCCCTTCAGCTCCTGGAGGACTTCGGGTGGCTGGTCAATTGGGAGAAGTCGTCTCTGGAACCGTCACAATCAATCCTGTTTTTGGGGATGCATTTCGACACGGTAGCAGTGGTGTCCCTGCCTCCAGACAAGCAAGCATGTCTCCTTCGACATGCACGGGTGATGAAGTCTTCAACAGCAATGTCCCTTCGAAGATGTATGCGCCTTCTGGGGTTGATGGTGGCTTCGATGGAGGCACTTCCGTTTGCCCAATTTCATTCCAGGGCTCTCCAAAAGTTCATTCTGAGCCGTTGGGATCGGTCGCAGACCTCACTAGATTGCAGTGTTATCATCTCCACAAAGTACGAGAGTCTCTAGGATGGTGGATACGTCCGAAAGAGTTATCCCTGGGGAAGTCTTTCCTCCCTCCGAAGTGGTCGGTCATAACCACCGATGCCAGCCTGACAGGACAGGCTGGGGGGGTGTCTGGAACAATCTCTGGACTCAGGGAGTATGGTCGTCGGAAGAGTCTGTCTTGCCGATCAACATCCTCGAATTGAGGGCGATTTTCCTTTGCCTCCAACACTGGACGGTCCCTTTAAGCGGTTTGCCTGTCGAGTGCAGACAATGCGACGGCGGTCGCATATATCAATTACCAAGGCGGGACAAGGAGTTCCAGACTCATGGTGGAGGTATCTCGGATCCTGATATGGGCAGAGACCAGTGTTCCAGCCATCTCGGCGATCCACATTCCAGGAGTTCAGAATATCACGGCGGACTTCCTAAGTCGCGAAAAGATGGATCCCGGAGAATGGAGTCTTCATCCGGAGATTTTTGCACTGCTGTGCTCCCGTTGGGGAACTCCCCAAGTGTATCTGATGGCATCCAGGTTCAATGCCAAGTTACCGACATTCATGTCCAGGTACAAGGATCCGAAGGCTGTAGCGGTGGATGCTCTAGTGGCTCCGTTGGACCAATTCAAACTAATCTATGTGTTCCCGCCGATTTCTTTGCTACCTCTGGTACTCCGTCGGATCAGACTAGAGAGAATCTCAGCTATATTGATAGCCCCAGATTGGCCAAGGAGAACGTGGTTCTCGACACTGGTGTCACTCCTGGCGGCACCGCCATTTCCACTCCCTCTTCGCCCGGACCTGTTATCCCAAGGGCCCTTCGTCATCCGGACCTGAAGTCTCTGCGTTTGACGGCGTGGCTCTTGAGACCGAAATATTGACCCGTCAAAGTTTTTCAGCCAAAGTCATTGCCACTTTGCGAGCTGCCAGAGGTCCGGCTACTACTAGGATTTACCACAAGACTTGGGAAGCCTTCTTTTCGTGGTGTTCGGGTTCTTCAAGGAACCCGAGGATTTTTTCCATTCCCAATTTGTTGGCCTTCCTGCAATTCGGGCTGGACAAGGGTTTGGCAGTAAGCACCCTGAGGGGTCAGGTTTCTGCTCTGTCCTTGCTGTTCCGAAAGGCTATCGCCTCGCGTAGGGACGTGCGTTCCTTTTTTCGCGGAGTAACTCGCCAGTTTCCGCCGCGGAAGGCGCCGGTGTCTCCTTGGCGTCTCAACCTTGTTTTGGAGGCTCTTCAACATGGGCCTTTTGAGCCTATGGACTCTGTTAGCTTTTCTTTGCTCTCTTGGAAGGTTGCTTTCCTAGTGGCGGTCACCTCTTTGAGAAGGGTTTATGAGTTGGCGGCTCTTTCTTGCTCGCCTCCCTTCCTGGAGTTTCACCCGGATCGTGTAGTGCTTCGCACACGGGGCGACTTCCTACCTAAGGTGGTGTCGCAATTTCATGTTAACCAGGATATTGTGTTGCCTTCTCTTTGTCCGAGGCCAAGGAATGCGAAGGAACGGGCCTTGCACACATTGGATTTGGTGCGGGCTTTGAAGTTCTATTTGACTGTTACTCAAAGTTTTCGGAAGTCGGACTCTCTGTTTGTGATTCCAGCAGGTCGTCGACGTGGTCAACGAGCTTCCAAGGATTCTATAGCTCGTTGGATTCGGTCGGCCATTTTGGAAGCTTACCGACTTAAGGGCGAACCTTGCCCGATTAAGGTTCGAGCCCACTCCACGAGGGCTGTGGGCTCATCGTGGGCTTTTCATCAAGGGGCCTCGGCAGCTCAGCTCTGCCGGGCGGCGACCTGGCGCTCCGTCCACACTTTTACAAAATTTTATAAGGTGGACGTTAGTGCTTCCGCTGATGCAGCCTTGGGACGTAGGGTCCTACAGGCGGCGGTAGTTTAAAGTTCTCGTTAACTTGTGTTTTAGCGCTAGTTGCGCAGTTTATTAGGTTGATGGGTTCTGCCTTTTCTGGTTTTTTCCCACCCTTTATTTTTGGACTGCTTTGGGACGTCCCACTAGTTCTGACTAGTGTGTCTCCTTTCCTTCCGTTCTGCTGCTGAAAGATGGATTTTGGTAAGAACTTACCTGTAAAATCCTTTTCAGCGAAGGAAGGAAAGGAGACAGCTCCCTCCCTTGGCAGAAGTGTGTTGTTGTATTTACAGATGCGGCGTGACCCTTCTCTGATAGCGATTATCTGGGCTGAGGTCGACGCACTAAGGCTCTGTTCCAGCATCGCCAGCTCATCGCAGTGGTCAGGTCCAGTGAGTAGTACCTGGAACTGTGTGGTTTTTGCCTAAATGCATGCATAACCTGTATTTTTGTGTTTTTGTCTCTGAAGTCCTTCAGAAGGGGTTATGTTGCTCCGCTGGTGATATTGCTCTTCCTTAAGCTTGTGTACAACTGGAGAGCTGAGTAGGAGGAGCCCGAGCTGGAGGGGCCGGTCAACACTCTTTTTTAATCTGAGGTGTCTATCCCATCTGGGCTCCGCCTACCCACTAGTTATGACTAGTGTGTCTCCTTTCCTTCCTTCGCTGAAAAGGATTTTACAGGTAAGTTCTTACCAAAATCCGTCTTTCATACTAACAGTACAACTGGCTTTCTCAACTATCTAGGCTAGTTATTTTGACGTTCCCTATTTAGAGTCTATACTTGTTTCATCACCTTTTTATGCAAATACTGCATAGAAAGAGAGGGAAAGTCCCCTGATCTCATGATTTATGGAAGTCCCATTGGTTGGACTAATATCCATTGCAATAGTGTATTAGTGGTCTGAATGCTCTGAATCAGACCTTGGAAAAGTACAGCACGCAGGCCACATGTGGCCCTTTGGCTGTTTTGTGCAGCCTTTGGACTTCAACAGCCAAAGGGCTTTGTGTAATGCTGTCCCATACCACACAGTTGCTCTCTCACTTTCTCTATCCTCAGGATACCAATAAATACAATGATGCGAGGGGAAGCTGTTTGCTCACTGTTCCATCATTAAACCTGTGCATCTGAGAGCACAGCAGGCATGATGATGTCACTACATCGAGCCAGCTGTGCCTCAATGTACACATCTTTGACCGGAGCAGTAGGAAAACAGGGTCACTGTGCATAAATCAATAGTCCAATGTATGTTTTCTCTGTATGCTTCATGATTTAGTTTGCTTTTCCTCTGAGCTCATGTTTGGAGTGGTTAGTTGATCCGATGCTCTTCATGTTATTAGCTCTGGTACCAGTTTCATTTACTTTCTGGGGTATGTTTCAGCACACAATGGCTCCTTCCAGCCTCCCCTCTTCATATTAATAATCTTTTTATTTATATAGCGCCAACATATTCCGCAGCGCTTTACAGTTTGCACACATTATCATCGCTGTTTCTGATGAGGCTCACAATCTAAACTCCATATCAGTATGTCTTTTGAATGTGGGAGGAAACTAGAGTACCCGGAGGAAACCAACGCAAGCACGGGACGAACATACAAACTCCTTGCAGATGTTGTCTTTGGTGGGATTTGAACCCATGACTCCAGTGCTGCACAGCTGCAGTGCTAACCACTGAGCCACCGTACTGCCCTAAAACTGTGAAGCATCATCGAGTAAAACATTTACTGAGCTGTACCCTGAGAAACGCCTGAGATTATAAGTTCAGAGTAAAGCTATCTAATAACATATACAGTACAGACCAAAAGTTTGGACACACTTCTCATTTAAAGATTTTTCTGTATTTTCATGGCTATGAAAATTGTAAATTCACACTGAAGGCATCAAAACTATGAATTAACACGTGGAATTATATACTTAACAAAAAAAGTGTGTAACAACTGGAAATATGTCTTAATTCTAGGTTCTTCAAAGTAGCCACCTTTTGCTTTGATGACTGCTTTGCACACTCTTGACTTTCTCTTGATGAGCTTCAAGAGGTAGTCACCGGAAATGGTTTTCACTTCACAGGTGTGCCCTGTCAGGTTTAATAAGTGGGATTTCTGGCCTTATAAATGGGGTTGGGACCATCAGTTGTGTTGTGCAGAAGTCTGGTAGATAGACAGCTGATAGTCCTACTGAATAGACTGTTAGAATTTGTATTATGGCAAGAAAAAAGCAGCTACGTAAAGAAAAACGAGTGGCCATCATTACTTTAAGAAATGAAGGTCAGTCAGTCCAAAAAATTGGGAAAACTTTGAAAGTGTCCCCAAGTGCAGTTGCAAAAACCATCAAGCGCTACAAAGAAACTGGCTCACATGAGTACCGCCCCAGGAAAGGAAAACCAAGAGTCACCTCTGCTTCTGAGGATAAGTTTATCCGAGTCACCAGCCTCAGAAATCGCAGGTTTACAGTAGCTTAGATTAGAGACCAGGTCAATGCCACACAGAGTTCTAGCAGCAGACACATCTCTACAACATCTGTTAAGAGGAGACTTTGTGCAGTAGGCCTTCATGGTAAAATAGCTGCTAGGAAACCACTGCTAAGGACAGGCAACAAGCAGAAGAGACTTGTTTGGGCTAAAGAACACAAGGAATGGACATTAGACCAGTGGAAATCTGTCTTTGTGCGACGCAGAAAAGGTGAACGGATGGACTCTATGCCTGGTTCCCACCGTGAAGCATGGAGGAGGTGTGATGGTGCTTTGCTGGTGACACTGTTGGGGATTTATTCAAAATTGAAGGTATACTGAACCAGCATGGCTACCACAGCATCTTGCAGCGGCATGCTATTCCATCCGGTTTGCGTTTAGTTGGACCATCATTTATTTTTCAACAGGACAATGACCCCAAACACACCTCCAGGCTGTGTAAGGGCTATTTGACCAAGAAGGAGAGTGATGGGGTGCTACGCCAGATGACCTGGCCTCCAAGTCACCAGACCTGAACCAAATCGAGATGGTTTGGGGTGAGCTGGACCGCAGACTGAAGGCAAAAGGGCCAACAAGTGCTAAGCATCTCTGCCAACTCCTTCAAGATTGTTGGAAGACCATTTCCGGTGACTACCTCTTGAAGCTCATCAAGAGAATGCCAAGAGTGTGCATAGCAGTCATCAAAGCAAAAGGTTGCTACTTTGAAGAACCTAAAATATAAGACATATTTTCAGTTGTTTCACACTTTTTTGTTAAGTATATAATTCCACATGTGTTAATTCATAGTTTTGATGCCTTCAGTGTGAATGTACAATTTTCATAGTCATGAAATTACAGAAAAATCTTTAAATGAGAAGGTGTGTCCAAACTTTTGGTCTGTACTGTATGACAAACTTTATTTGCCATCTGTTTTATTTCTATCCAAAATTATTCATGATTCTGTATTCTTGCATGAATTACAATATACCTTGCAAAATTATTTTGGAAACAAATTTATGATTACATAATGACTAAGAAGCTTCCAATGAAGTCAGCTGTATTTGAGCATTTCACATTAACTCAAGATAAAAAATATTTTGTGTGTCAGTGTATGACAGATGAAAACAAATGATGTGAGCTCAAAATCAGTACTTAGTCATTCATAAAAATGCTCTTACTATAGCTTCCAATCTAAAAGACATTTACAGGTCATCCCTCCTGACAGCACTATGGAGGTCGTCCTTATCCTTGCTGGGACAGGAAACAACGAGAGGTTCAAAGAAACCTCCCATCTCCACCCCTCAGTGGTTTTCCTGTCCCAGTGAGGAAAGGAACGCTCTAGCATATTCCTCCTGGCTGTTCCTGGCAGACCCAGCGTGGATCGGTGGGTCCAGCCTCTCCCTTCCCGCTGTCAAGCGGTCTGTGGCTAACATGCCCCAAAGGGGTCCCTCAGCCTACCTGGTGAGCGCTGCTCCCGTGCTTCAAGCCACTTCCTGCTAGGAGGCTCTCTGTTGCGGCACTCTGAATCACCTGCGGGCACACTTCCAGTGGCGTCATCACTGCGGGACGGGCAGAACACTTCCGGGTCGCGGCCAGCGTGCGTTCAGTAGTGGAACACAGGAAGTATCTGGACAAAGCAAGGATCCTAGCAGCGTCTCGTCTGAGTGTATTGTATAAATAGGATCCCAAACGTCTGCAAGGCTGCCCCACTCTATGCTTCAGCATGGAGGAACTTGCCAAAGATGAGGTTACAACTGAGCAAGACCAGGGGCATGTGAGTTGAGGGTTGGTGTAGATACCCATTGACAGTCCCCTAACCCCACACATAGAAACACATGGCATATACTCTATTCTAGGGGGGCATCCACTGCTACAGCACCTAAAAGGGATGGCCCGAAAGCGGCGAAGTGTAGCAGATATGCTATGTGCAACACTAAGCTACCGGACACCTGGCTAAAACACCTATATGAGTCTTGTACCTGCAAAGTAATCAGGGAGGAGCAATCATCTCTGTTGTCAAATATGAGGTCCATTATCAGAGAAGAGGTCCAGGCCTCTATCTCAGGACTTATCCAGATGCACGCTTCTCGTCAGAGTCCCAGGGTAGTCCCCATGCCAAAAGGCCAAGGTGAGGCTATGCAGGTGGAGGAAACCCAGAAGTCTCTATACAGGACGAGATATTTGGTGGTTTAAGATCCCAAAGGAAGAGTTCCGTTAATAGCCACATCCACTCTATGATCATGGAGTAGTGGGAAGATGCAGAGAAAAGGCTTTATCCCCAGAGACTTTAGGCTTCACCTGCACTTCAAAACGGAGGACATTAAAGCCTGGGAGGACATCCCGAAAGTCGATGTTCCTATACCAAGTTGGGAAAAGGACTACAATCCTGTTTGAAGACTCATCTAGCCTTAAGGAGCCAATGGATTGGAAAGTGGATGCTGTCCTTAAGAGAACCTGGGAGATGTTGGCGATTATAATTATAGTCAACATCGCGGCAACCTCGGTTGCTCGGTCCATGCACCTGTGGGTCGATGACCTGGAGGAACATCTAAAGACTAACACCCCCAGGGAGGTTATCCTGAGGTCCCTTCCACTCCTACGGGGTTCATGGCTAAGGCATCTGCAGAGTCTCTTAGATTTGCAGCCAGGAACGGAGCCTTATCAAATGCTGCCTGGCGGGCTATTTGGTTAAAAACATGGCCAGAGGATGCACAATCTAAAAACAAGCTGTGTCCCATTCCCTTCTCGGGAGACAGAGTATTTAGCTCCACTCTAGATGATATTCTAGAGAAAGCATCCTATAAAAAGATGGGGTTCCCTGAGGATAAACCAAAAAAGTGCCAACCCTTTCGTAGACACCAACCAAAGGTCAGGCCACAGGGGAAAGTGTAAGTTGGGCACATGGAGCTACCCCAAAGGAGGTAGGGATAAAGGCTCTACCTTTGGTTCAGGGTCAGGAAGAAAATGACACCGTGAGAGTGGGGGGATGGCTAAGACTGTACTTGGAAGGTTGTCGAGAGGTCTTGGAGAATCAGTGGGTATTGGGGATAATCTCTTCAGTTTACAGGATAGTTTACCCAGACCCCCCCAGGAAGGTTCATTCTAACAAACTCCCACCTCCATTCTGCCGCTCCCCCATGTGGTTAGATGTTCAGGATCTTCTAAAGATTGGAGCGATAATTCCGGTTCCCGAGGAAGAAAGGTTCAGTAGCCACTATTCCAGACTCTTCTCGGTCGAAAAACCCTCAGGAGAGAGTCACACAATAATAAATCTGAAACCTCTAAACCGCTGGGCAAAGCACAAAAAAATCAAGATGGAATAAATCAGGTCCACAGTCCCTTGATAGAAAATGCGGTGATGTGTACCCTAGACCTAAAGAATGTGTACTAGCACGCTCCCATCCGTGCTTCTTTCCAACAGTACTTAAGGTTTGCTCTAACGGTGCAGGCACGGGACCTTCACCACCAGTTCCATTGCCTTCCGTTCGGTCTAGCCTCAGTGCCCAGAGTTTTCACAAAGCTAGTGGCAGAGGTGGTTGCCTATCTAAGGAAGTTAGATATTATCATAGTCCCCTACCTGGATGACTTCCTTATCATAGCCAGCTCCAGGGAAGAACTTGCGGAGCACTGTCAGACATCGGTCTGCACGCTTTAAAAGCTGGGCTGGGTGATAAACTGGAAGTAGAGCTCTCCCTAGAATCCAGGAAGAAGTTCCTAGGGGTTCTAGACTCACACCTAAGAACATCTTTCTTACCAGCAGAGAAGTAGATCTCAGTAGGGGACAAGATCCGTCAATTTTTAAGAAGCCGTTGTTCCATCAGAGAGTTGATGAGGATCCTGGGACTAATGATATCCTGTATCTCATGAGTTCAGTGGAGTTCCACTCGCGGGGCCTCCAGGCATGTGAGAATCCTGTAAGACAACATGGCGACCGTGGTTTTTCTACACCATCAGGGAGGTCCAAGGCATCCCTCTTTGCAGCATCTAGCGGGGAAGATCTTTCGGTGGGCAGAGAAAACAGGTCTATATTTTTCAGCGGTTCACCTAGAACGGTCCAAACAGGTGGCGGACTTCATAAGCAGGCAGAGGATATTGCCCACAGAGTGGGAGCTAAACGAGGTGTTCCGCATGCTGTGTCATTGGGGAATCCCACAAATAGACCTTTTTGCATTCAGAGAACGCAGAGGTCAGGGAAGTCTCCATAAATCCCCTAGACAATCCAGAATGCATTCACGCGTTATACCAATCCTGGGAGGGGTAACTGACCTACGCGTTTCCCCTTCTTCCCTTGATTCCAAGAATATTGAGGAAGGTGCAGGAGGAAATGGCAAATATAATATTAGTAGTGCCCTTCTGGCCAAGAAGGAGCTAGTTTCCTCTGCTGAGGAAGATGTCAGTGGAAGAGCCTATCCTGCTCCCACAGAGAGAAGACCTCTTCCAGGGCCCAGTGTAAGAGCTCTGTAAGAGCAGTGAGACTATGGAACTCTCTGCCATCTAATGTTGTAATGAGTGATTCCTTACTAAAATTTAAGAAGGGACTGGATGCCTTTCTTGAAAAGTATAATATTACAGGCTATATTCACTAGTTTCCTAGATACTGCGTTGATCCAGGGAGCTAGTCTGATTGCCGTATGTGGAGTCGGGAAGGAATTTTTTTCCCCAATGTGAAGCTTACTGTTTGCCACTTGGGTTTTTTTTTGCCTTCCTCTGGATCAACATGTTAGGGCAGGTTAGGATAGGATATGGGTTGAACTAGATGGACTTAAAGTCTTCCTTCAACCTTAATAACTATGTTACTATGTTACCAGACCCAGACAGTCTGCACCTTTCGGCATGGATCCTGAGAGGCAGGTCCTGAGGTTAAGGGGGTTATCCGATGAGGTGATATCTACCCTTCAGGCAAGTAGAAAGCCTGTAACATCATCCATATACAACAAGTTCTGGAAGCGCTTGATATATTAGAAACCCAAAATAATAATACAATTGGATACAGACTTAAATAGATCAATGAGAAATTTAGAACAAATGTCAAAAAAGTATCTCATAAAAATAGTTTTATTAATATCATTGCTAAAAAAGTTTTTTTTACCAAAATACAAATACATATTCATACATAATATATATAGATTTGGATGATATGATCCACCAAACAAAGTAACATGCAAGGATACCAGGTGGTATCAATCTGAGGGCTCCAAAAAGGTGCTACATCATGTGTATGGAGCGCAAGTTAATTACAACTAAGGACCAGAGGCATTGAATATAGCCATTCCCATATTGGGTGTATAGGCTCAATTTCTCTGCTTCAAAGATACAGATAACACTCAGTATGCGCTCCCTATGCAAGCATTGTCAGCCACAAGAACAAGATTAAGGCAGATAGTTACATATAAACTGTAACATTACCCATTTCAAGTAGGTTGTAACAGACTACAAGGTATCCAGAGACCCTGACGTGCGTTTTGTGAGCTCTAGGCTCACTTCCTCAAAGGGGGGGCGTGATACAACAAGATCTGGAAGCGATTCTGTACAGAGTGCAGGAAATCCTTGGTAGATACATCTCGCCCTGATATACCCAGGATCCTGGACTTCCTTCTGGCAGAATTCAACAGGAGCTTAAGACCGAGTACCCTGAGAGTGCAGATTTCAGCATTAAGCGTATTTGATTCTCCCCTAGCGGCCAACCCCTGGATAGCAAGATTCTCCAGGGCTGTACAGAGGCTGAAGCCCTTGGTGAGGAGATATGCCCCACCCTGGGATCTTAACCTGGTACTCAATGCATTATGTAGGCACCCGTACAAGCCAGCAAGTAACGCAGACATTAGCTGGCACTCGTTTAAAACTGCCTTTCTGGTGGCTATTACATTGGCCAAGAGGGTAGGAGAGTTACAGGCCTTATCTATCAGGGACCCTTATCTTCAGATATTTGAGGATCAAATAGTCTTGATGGTCGACCCGACTTTAGTCCCCAAAGTTTTGTCGGCCTTGAATATGAATCAGAAAGTCGTGCTTCCTTCTTTCTGCCAACATCCTAGAAATCTAGAGACCTTTCACTCCCTGGACATGAGACAGATGGTCCTCTATTACCTGGAAGCTACCAGGGACTAGAGACAGGACCCAAACTTGTGCAGTACGGGGTAGCAAATATGAAGAAGGTGGCAAAATCCACGATAGCAAGTTGGATCAGATCGACAATCAGGCTGACTTACTAGGCATAAGGGAAACCTCCTCCTAAAACGTTAAAGGCCCATTCAACTAGAGCAATATCCACTTCATGGGCAGAAAGAGGGGGAGCATCAGTGGATCAGATTTGTAGGGCCGCAACATAGTCCACTCTGAGCACAAAACATTACAAACCAGACATAGTCTCAGGACAAGTTGCCTACGGTAGGAAGGTTCTTTCTACAGTGGTCCCACTCTAGATTCTTCATAGTGGTGTCAGGAGGGATGACGTGGAAAATGGTAATAAGACCTACCTGTAATTGTTTCCAGGAATCCATCCTGACAGCACGGCTAGTTCCCTCCCTTTGAGAAATTCTATACTTATGTGATGTAATGTTTGTATAAAGAATGTCTAATAAATTCTGCTGTGTTCATCCTGGTGTGGTACATGGAAAAGACACTGAGGGTTAGAGATGGGAGGTCCTTTTAACCTCTCATTTTTTCCTGTCCCAGCAAGGATAAGAAGGAAGACCTCCATAGTGCTGTCAGGATGGATTCCTGAAAACACAGCTACCGGTAGGTCTAATTACCATATCACAACGGTTACATACAGAAGTTTTCAAAGCTGTGACTGAGAAAGATCACAGCGACACCAAGAAACCAGTGCCCAGCACTTCCCGCCATGCAAAGGAGGAAAGAGCGTCTCAAACATCAGTTACAAGATATTTTGTAAGTAACAATGTTACTGTAACAATGACAGCAGATATGTTTGAAAAACAGCTCACAGAGCTTGTTGTGAAAGACGGTGTACCATTAACATTACTTGCACGATCAGCTTTTACATCTTGTAATGGAGAAATGGCCCACAAACGGTGTTCCTCTGGAAAGGAAAGTATTAGAAAATTAGTAATTGAAGCCCTTAACCCAAAGGAAGATCTTAAAAAAAGCTTTATATTTCTTAAAATGGATGCCTGCACATGTCACAGAGTAAACTAGTTTGCTATCAACATTCGATTTGTTTGTGACCACAAGAAAATTGTTGCCAAGACACTGGCAGTAAAAGATACCATCCAGTTTCTCCAGGCCATAGTGGAAAAAGTTCTGCAAGATTATGAATTAAAAAAGAACAGGTTCTTGCTATTGTAACTGACAATGCTTCAAACATAAGTAAAATTAAACTGATGAATGAGAATAATACATGTGAACAGCAGCTAGAAGAAAACTTCAGATTCAGTATGTTTTAAGATGGAAGGCAACAGTTCTGTAACTGAGGAACAAACAGAGATTACTACAGAAGAACAGCAAAATTATACTTTAGAATTAGATAATCTTGTTGAAGCTGCTTCAAAGCTTTCTCATATTCATCACATGCACTGTGTTAACACGCTGCAGCTGGCAATAATAATAGAGTCTGCAAGAGGGACATGCTGGAACTCTGTTTGGCACAGTGATTAAATTGATTACTGCTGCCAGAACCTGTAAAATTGATTCCATCTTGTAGAGACTTGCTGGAAAAGATGCAATTGTGGATCAAGGGGAATCACCCATTTAATGATTGAGCGATTGCTTGAGCTGAAACCCTTTCTTGTAGACATGACCCAATCTCCGGTAACAACACTAAATGAAGGTCAATGGACACAGGTGGATGAATTGAAAGAATTGCTTCATCACCCATTTACAGTAATTAAAAAATTAGGAGCTTGAGGATTTAACTCCTGGCATATTCATAAAGAAGTGAAAGAACTTGCTGTTTTGCTTGTCCCAAAGAGGTGTTTTAATCGCAGATGGCATTGCTGTTTCAATGAAACGGAGAGACACTACTGTTAGAAAATAAAATTCTTCTGGCAGCTGTTTATGTGGACCTAAGTTATCGTATATTGCTGGAGGATCAACAGCTTACTAAAGGAAAAGAATCTCTGACTGAAGTAGCAGTTAGGATGAGTGGCTACAGGACCGCCAAGAGCAAGAGGACTTGGGGCTTGCCAGTGCTACTGCTACCAAATCTTCAACCTCATCAGATGAGGAGTTTCATTTTGAAAAGTATTTGGACATCATGAAGCAGGCAAAGCGTTGCCGCAGGAAAAAAAGATTCCACTCCCATAGCAAACAGATGGACCATATTTTTCACTTGCTCATCAACACTGACTGTGCATGAGGTAATTCTTTTTGTACCTGGAAATTTTTAATGATGTTACCCATTTGGTTACCGCTTTGCCACTAACCCAAGTTAGTGTAGAGAGGTTGTTCTCTAGCCTTAAAATAATATCGGATTTTAAGTCATCTATGAAGGAGGATCAGATGGAGGTGATACTATTTATCAGAACAAATTTATAAACTGCACAAATGTTATTCAGTACGTTTTTGTTGAAGACTGTTTTTTCCACACTTACTGCATAGTGTATTGTATATTTACAATTCATTAAAGTTCTTTGTATTCTAAAGTATTCCAATAAATATATTTTATGTTCTTTCTAAATAGCTTGATTATTGTATCATAATGGTGATTGAAAGCCTGATGTTACCATTTTACTACAGTAAATCTATCACTTAAACATGAGCCATGTATGCGGGAGTCTGAATCAGAAAAACTGAGTTGGAGGTTTGGCTTACTGACTCCACAGCCCTGTGTGTTAGGACACAATACTGTGTAAAGGGGATGTGTTGTGACATAATTCTCAGTGGAGGGCTGTGTGACACCATAGTACTGTAAGGGGGCTGTGTAGAAGCATCAGTATTTTGGGGGACTGTGAGGGGACATAGTAATGTATAAGGGGAATGCGTGGGGACATAATGTTTAAGGGGACTGAGTAATGATATTCTACATGGAGGGATATAATACAATGTAGTGAGGCTTTGTGAGGACATCATTGTGTAGGCTCGCTGTGTGAGGACATCATACTGTTTGAGGGGCTATATGGTAATATACTATGTGGGGACATCATACTATGTGTGAATTGTAGGGCATCATATTGTACTGGGAGCTGTTAATCAAAACACAAGGGCTGAATAAAAGGAGCAGTGTGATTTACTACTTTATATAAACTTTATAAAAGCATTAAATTACATAGTTATGATTATCTAGTACAAGAAAGAATATATTTAAAAATTAGACCTATCATAATTTGTATTGATAGTAATAACTAGTTGTGAGGGACAAGGGAAAATCCATTTTGGATTTTAAGTTCAGGACCATTCCTTCCCCTCCTGAAATGTGCCCACACCATTGCATCCCCCAAGACCATAAAAAGCCATGCAGTGTTTATCTTTAATTGAAAACCAAGAACAAGCCTTTGAATCTCAAAACACCAAGGTGTGAAAACTTCTGCAGCTGTAAGCCAGCTGGCCTGTTTGTGTGGCTTGAAACACATGGCCATACCTCCTTGTACAACAAGGCACAGCAATGCTATGAAGTATTGAATCTGGAAAATGACCTATAATAACAAAATGCTATATCTCTGAGCCTAGCTGAGCACATCATTCGAATCGGCGTTACTTCCCCCATATGCTCGTGCCCGCCAGCCAATTGTAGCACTCTGTGCCATGGAGTTATAAAGCTTATCCACCCGGAATTACATATGATAGGCATATTTTGACTTGATGTGCAGATAAAATCTAGCCAAATCCAGTGGCGCTGCTGCCATTCCATTCAGAGCTTCGGGCGGAAAGTTGTGGGCCATTCACAGTTCTGGACTGAAAATCATACTCTCAGAGATGGGAGGAGAGCAACTGCACAAGCCCAGGGGTGGGCGCAGAATGTGGGAGGAGCAGACAAGGAGATAAGTGTCAGCTCAGTTTTTCTTCTGACCAGAGGACCCATTATCAGATAGAGCCAGGAAAGCCTGTAACTAAGATTTGGACCTGTAATCCATCAGCGCCTCCCTGTGGTCACATGCTACATTGCATGGTAATTGCAACCTATCTATACCTTATCCTTTGTACTACACTCCTGACTGCATACCTGTATATTGCTCTGTAAATATATACTTGTATATTTCTATTTCGCCTTTTAGGCGATTAAATATAAAATTAATCTTGGGCTTCTCTTTTATCTCGATCCATGAATACCCATGTCTGCAAGCTTGGTATAAGCCTGTTGTCGGATGGGGCTTATTTCAAACGAGGAACTGGTGGCAGAATGCCGTATTGTTTTAATAAGGAACTCTGGCAGTGATGGCCGGAAGGTTTATATATATATATCCCCAGCCTGGACTGGAAATATATATATCCCCCCTCACTGGGAGCGCCTCACTAACTTGTACCTATAAGGGAAGCCTTTCCGGTGACTATTTGCCCTCAGTGCAGTTCCCTGACTGACCTGGGGCAAGTGGTGGCGCCAGAGAGCCGACCCCTGTTAGGTCCTCTCCCCTTTCCAGAGGCGAGCGAAGTTGACACCCCCCCTTCCCCTGTGAGTTCCCTCACAGATTGGTGGCAGCGCGATGGGATCGAGATAATAGTGTGCATGGGAGCCCCACTCCCAGACACTAATGACTATCAGCAGTAGCTTTTTCTGCTGGGGTCTTAAGAACAGCTCAGCACTAGACAGTCCGAGTGCAAGCACTGTAGAGGTGTGGGTGCTCGGGTTGCCGCTGTGTCCATGACCGAGGCCTGAAAAGACTGGCTGCAAGCACTCGAAGCTGGCCAAAAATGATGGCCACGGAGCTAGCTCGTAATGCGGAGAATGACTACTGGTTCCGAAGAAGGGGTGAACCAGGGGGGTCCCTCCTGGGTTCCCCAAGCGTCTCACCGCAGTACACTGCCCTGCATGGGGAATGCCATGCTACTGCCCTTCTCCCTAAACAGCTCAGATTGGTGGCCCTCTTTCAAGCTGCCCTGGTGCCCCTCAAAGTGGGGCACCAGGAGCCTACGCAGCCCTTCTGAAAGCGGCAGATCGAGAGGTGGCACAAGCAGATCGAGAGGTGGCACAAGCAGAGCGCGAGGTGGTGGGATGCCGTGAGGCTACAGAGCGATAGCATCAGCTGGAGTTGGCTCAACAGGGTCTCATACGGCCCATCACAGCACCTCCGGAACCCAAGACAGCCAAGGTCCGAGCCGAGGACTTCCCCTTGCTGGAGAAAGATGGAGACCTGGACTCCTTTCTGCGTGCCTTTGAGTGTACCTGCCGACAGCACCATCTGGCCTCGGATCAGTGGGACAAGTACCTGACCCCGTGTTTGAGGGGTAAGTCTCTGGAAATTTTGGGGGGACTTACCTGCTGAGGCGGAACAGGACTATGAGAGCATTAAACAGGCCCTGATCCAGCAGTTCAAAATCACCCCGGGGTCTTACCACAGGAAGTTCCGGAGCCTGCAAAAAGGTCCCAAGGACGCATGGGCTGACCACATGTGGGCCCTTATGAGAGCTGCAGAGCACTGGACCAAGGGTCTGAAGCTCACCACCTGCCAGGAAATCCAGGAGGTGTTCATCACGGAACAATTCTTGTGGAACTGCCCAGAGGATCTTCAGCAATAGCTCCGTGACCGGAAACCAAAAGGAGCCGCTGCTACATCTGCCCTGGTAGATGACTATGCCTATAACAGGGCCCCTGAAGCCAAGCCGGCGGCCAACAGCACCTGGAGAGCTGGAAGACTCATCCAGCCTGTTTCCCCAGCCCCAAGAATGCAAGGGGCGCCCCCCTCTGTTTCTCTCTTCAGGTCAGGGGTATAACCCAGGAAGTGTCACCTCTGCAACCAACCTGGACACTTCAGGGCCATGTGTCCCCAGCACAAGACCCTGTATTCATCCCCAAAACCGTCCCCTGTCGTGTGTGGGTGGGGGTGGTTCCGTGACAATTACCAGCCCATCACCATAAACCACGCCACTGCTTTGATACTGCGAGACACCGGCGCAGAGATGACCTTAGTGCGGACTAAGATGGTGCCCCCCCAGAACTTGTTACTCGGCAAAACCCTCGTGTGAAGGACAGCCCCGTCCTTCCACGTCACCAATGTGACGTAACTGCACAGGCACAGCTCTCCGGCGCCCCCTTTGTCTCTCAGGTCAGTAAGGGAACTGCACCTAGAGCAAATGGGCGCTAGGGAGGGTATCCTGTTAGCCACTGGGTATTCTAGGATTCATGATCAGAGTAAAAGCATCAGCCCAAGATTAATTTTATGGTTTAATTGCCTTAAGGGCACACTAGATAATTACAGAAATATACAGTAGCTATACAACGGAATTACAGTGGATTTGCAGTCAGAGTAAAATACAACAATAATGGTACAAGGCTTAGAGGTATTAGCTAGAGGTCAATATTACCAGGTTGTAGGGGCATGTGGAAGCAGGGAGCTCTGCGATCCACAGGTGAAAGTCTTAGTTGCTGGACAGTCCCCCAAAATCTGCTTCCTTGGCAGATCTGTCCCTTGGTCCTTAGTTCTTCATTGTCTTGGCTTCTGTGAGAATGACTCTGGTCTGCCCATAGCTCACAGTACTTAAACCTGCTAGGTCCCTCCCCTCGGTGTCCGAGGGTGGGATGATAATCTCCCCTTAGACCCCTGCGAATTTATTCCCAATACCTAATAAAAGGGGTTAACTTTTCCCGGAC